>VXBX01004999.1:94701-107030 GCA_013400415.1 Scytalopus superciliaris
GTGGTGATACAACATTTATTTAGGTTTTTTTTTGTTTTTTTACAGACTGGTACTATTGGAAGTCTACAGAAAATATTATTTAAAATTCTCTGGTAAGGTCTGGTTAGGCAGCTGCTGCTAACACAAATGTAATGTAGCTAAAGATTGAGAAAAAACGGTTCAAAGCCAACTTGGAAACTAAGTTTTCATGCAGATTAGTTTCTGTAAAAATCCTCTGAGATTTGCATAATGGAAGAAGAGGGCCTCTGAGTTCTTGCATGAGGGCAGCCCAATAGTCTGACTAAAGAGAGATTTGTAAAAGGACCTTACATGGAAATTTTCTTTCCTCAAACCACTATTATATCATTCTTCAATGGAAAGGAGGGTGTAATTTATAGACCAATGAGCAATGTCTCACAGCTCTCACTACTGAATGCTGCAAATCTAATTTTACATGACTGATTTCACCATAACTGCAAAATGGCTTCATGGCAAAAAATATATATTCACACATTTTCAGTAGCTAGTACAACAGAACAGTAATTTGTTTGGAGCCATATATTTAACTCTCTATTTCATTACTAAAACAACATTGTTTATACTTCAACTTACAAGTCAACGAAAAAACATCTGTGATGTGAATAGGGAGTGGCAGGACAGCTGAGACTCCTTTACTTCATAACAGTTCACCCTTCAGGCTGACTCCCCTCTTCTGTGAAAACTTTGAAAAGGTAGCAGGACAACAATTCAGGATCTATTTATTTATTTAACTAGGGAGATGAATTTCCTCTCCAATTCTTTCTTGCCCTGACTCAGATGCATGAAGCATCTTTTACACAAACTGTATTTCATTTGCCTTACACAGGCATCTGCACTTGAAGAATAGTCCTTCCTGTCCAGAAAGGCAATGGTTTCCTACAAATCAGATTTAAAATATGCAGGTTTCATGTAGTTGTCTCAGATAACCTAGAGCCTTTCAAATATTTAATTAATTAAATTGCACTCGTTAAATCAAGACATGAGTTGGCAGGTGAGTTGTTGCTCTGAGAGCATGAGTAGTATTAGTGCTGCAGCAGGAAAGCTGGGTGTGAGGGCTAATGTGAAGGCTAAAACTTCTCTTCCTTTTCCCTTTCTCCCCCATCAGTCTCAGAGTCCTTCATTCTAGAATTTCTAAATTATACACAATGCTAATAACAGATGTATTTAATTTTAATGCTAAACACTTTGAAATACTACAAAATACTACAAACCCAGTAAGCTTAAAGACATGAATGTGTCTCAGTTTCACAGATGAAATTGAAACACAGCCCCTTTTCTGAAATCTGAGAGGAAGTAAAAGATAGACACAAGTGACTATGAAGCAATCAGTGTTTGGCATGTGCTAATTCTGAAAAGAGAGCATAAAGAGCTCAGATTAGGCATTAGGCCAAAATGTAGGATGTGATTAAAAATAGAGAAATTAGCTGGCATCTTATCTGGCATGTGAAAATGTCTGATAGCCTCTATTAAAACAAAAGGATTTTTGAGAAGAGTTATTTATAATTACACTTAGATTTTATTTTATTTCAGAGGTCTAAAGACAGCTGAATATTTATATGCAACTATATGAAATAAAATACATCTAGTAAAAAGTACAATGAGAAAGAGTGAAACTGTGCATTTAAAACATAAATCAATTAATTCTAACCATGTTTGCAACATTTTTAATTCACTTATTTTGAATATTTCAGAAAAGGAACTTCACTAGCAATACAGAGCACAAAAAAGGACTGTAAATGATGACACTGGGTAAATAAAGACTGATAGGAAAAGTTTGCAGAACTGCATACAAACTCAATGAATAGGATTTTGAGACCACAATACAGCTGCTGTCAACCTGTTAGCTGAGTTAAGAAATCAAGTAACATAGCCTGCACTACCTAGTATATGCACCTGATTGTAAATTTCAATTATCCTCAGTGAGTTGTTTAGAAGTAATTTCAGACTATTCCATGAATTTGATCTGTTACTACAGATTAGATCTAATAACTTATTTTAGACTGCTCTTCTGTATAGCATTAAAAAGTTACTGATCCTGCAAATTTATATCACATAAACCAGTTCCCATCTTCCCATCAAGTCCTACATGTCAATAAAATTAATGTGAATCATGCAAACCCATAAACACACAAACTTTGCTGCTATCTGAGTCAGTTACAGAATACGAAATTAATGTCTTAACAAAAATAATGTATTAAAAGCTGCCCACACTGTATTAAGTGTTTTCCAATTTGGATCTTAGTCATGATCAAGAAATTAATGGTATAATTGTCATATTGACTTATTTTTCAAATATAATTGCTAAATAAGACAACTGTGAAGAAAAAGGATGTGATAATGTATAATCCTGATTGTATGTGCTTTACATTTAAACTATTTAAATTAAAAAGAAATTGTTTTAAGGTACTATATGCATAATTTTAGTCTTCTCGTCCAGAAAAAGAAACAAACCAAAATAAAAAACAACCAAACAAAAAATGCAGGGAAATTAGATATTATTGTGAAGTTCCTAAGCTTACTTCAAGGAAAAATAAATTTCTTCAGACACCACAGATGGAGACAAGAATCACTGGTTAATACATAGCATGAAAATCTTTAATTTATAAAGAAAGCAATAGCTATTACTGTACACATGAAAAGTATAGTGGAGATAAGGTTAGATAGTTTAAAACACAGTTGTTTCAGTGGCTTAAAAACAGTCTCATATCTGTGAGATTTCAATTTATCAAGATATACTTCAATATACAAGAAGCACTGGTAACACTGGATCAAAATTTTAGAACTCTATCACTATGAAAGCAGGATGGATGGTTGCCAAATAACCAAAGCATATTTACTGGAAAATCACCTTTAATTACCTAAAGTACAGAATCATAAAAGAATCTCTGAGTTATTCTTAAACCAGTCTAGAAAAGATATAATAATTTTTAAATTATTTTTTTCAGACTCAGCCTATGTTTAATTTGTCATCAAAATTCTTGTTTAGCAAGCGGTATTATTGACACTGTAGAATCAGAAAGAAAAAGTATATTTCCGATAGAGTATTTTAGAGTACCTTATATACAGACTGAACAATGTTAGCAGAACTTTGTCTACACTGTGTTAATTTATTTTTTATATGGGTATATCTATTTAAATTGTTTTTCATAGTAGGATAAAAAAAATCTTTGAACACTCTGGTTAAAATCAAACTAGTTAACATTTTGTCTTAGACCTATAAAGGGTGCAGCACAGAGTTCTAGTCACTACATAAAATGTTATGTAGTTTTCTTGTGTCTTAAATGAAAGACACAAACAACGTGCACAGACAAGAATCTGAAACTCTCTTACCCTAATACAGCACAAAACTACAGATAAATCTGACCTGCTTTTTCTCAGCTAAACCACTTGCTTGCTAAAGAGGTGTTCAGCTCAATGGCTGGGGATACGAAATCATTCCCTCCTGGTTTTAGCTTTATCAGCTGTATCTCTTGCAATGGCACTATCTCAATGTACCAGGCAGCAGACTCCATCAAAAAGTCTCAGAGGCAGGTCCTGAAAGGAGTACTCTAAGCTAGCTGGTGATAATACAGAAGGATACAATGGTGACTTCCAGTGTTTGCCATGGCAACAATGAGGGACCGTTATCTTACTGAGCAAAGATTATTTTTTTCCTATGATCCTGGAATTTTTAGAGTTTGCCATTCATCAAGAATCTTGACTATACTGATCTACAAAGATCAATTATAATTCTAAAATATTTAAATTTCTGTCTCAGGGGGTTGATTTTCCTTATTCTCAGAATTACCTCTTTTTACAACAGCAATCTTTTTAATAGTATTCTTATGTGCTCTGTTCTTACATTTTTGCAGTTATCTTCAATATAAGGTTATATGAAAATATTTTATCACTGGCACTGAATTATTCTTCATTACATAGTGCTATCACAACAGTTGGTTGCATTTGTTTGTTTGTTTGTGCGGGTTTTTGTTTTCTTTTGTTTTTTTTTTTTTTTATTTATTTGAGATATTTACTTCTAGACCACAACTGCTGTGTCAACTTTGCTTTTGGTTTGGGTTTTAGTGTCAGGGTTTTTTGTTGCTTGTTGTTTTGTTCTCAAAAACCAGCTGGGTTTCACTTATGCTACATAATATATTTTTCCCATCCATAGCTGTTGTTCTTCTTTTTTATACTATTATCATCATTATTTAAAGCACATTACACCCTCCATGTCAAAGACCTCAATGGTGAAGAAATTTTGCTCACAGTATACACTTCAAGCTCAGACCCTATTGCCAAATACCAACAAAAAATAGTCCATGTTAAGCTAATATAACTATCATTTTTACCCTTGCAGTTCTCTCTGCATCCCCCTGTGAGGCAGAGGGTAAGCAGCGTTAGCTGTCTGTTGGGGTTAACCCACTGCAAGTTTCCAACACTGAAGATATTTTGTCTGTCTTTAGGGATTTTCTTCTGTCCATAAAAATTTGGGATCAGATAATTCACATACTTTTAGTAGAATAACTGCATGGTTGAGCTAATTTGTTTGGATGATCTGTTTGATGATGGACACAGAAATTTCTGTTCAAAGTACTTCTGCTACTATACTTATGCCAATTCTCTGATTGAAATTATATATGAATACAAATGAGAGTAAATATTCCTACAATACTTCACACACAGACATGCCTTTTAAGAGTGTCAGGGTTTTGTTTGTATTTATTTAAATAGTCCTTCAAAGGGGGAAAGCTTCAGTATTGGCACTAGCATGAGTTTCATTCAGTAGATGTTAAAAATGCTTAATTTGTTGTAGGAGGTTCCTTGATAAGACAGCTAAGAATAATAAAACTGCTATCACCATGCCAAATGTTTAGGAAGGTACATCAGAACGATGTTATATAAGGATTTCAGAAATAAATGAAAGGACAGTCTCAATATTTTACAGTATTTCTGAAATAGACTATGCAACATCATGTCAAGATAAGACACATCAAGGCAAATAATATTGGCAAACCATACACAACACATTCTATATGTATCTATTAAAATAAACCAGAGGACATGTTTTAAATGTAAGTCCAAATGCTGATAAATACAGTAGGCATTTTACCTGCCTACACAAAACACATTCAAAGCCATAGAACCCAGTGAAGTATTGTTAAAGCTGAAGAATGGAATAAAACCTGTTGTGTGTTTGACTTTTGCTATTTAACTATTTATAAAATACTTTCTCTCAATTTCTGTTATGTTGTTACAAATTCCTAACCATACTGTTAGTTTGTAATGTCTTAGTCTGAATAGGTTGTTCAGTGTACTGATTCATTTTACAACCTGTAACCCCTGAAAGACTGGGATTCAATCATTAAGGCTGAGATCATGTTTCTTTCTCTCACAAATCAAAATAATTTTATGAGTCAGTAAGTCAAAAGACATAATCTTAAGAAGCTATTTTAGAAGGTGTTAAGATCTGATTATTGAAAGATGCCTCTACTGAATTAAGATACAAATGAGACCATCTACCAAAGTCAATAGTATGGATTTTATTCAACAGGCAATGTGAGGTAAAGAGAGAGAAAGAAATAGGAAGAGAGAGAGAGAGAAGATGTGGAAGGGGAGAAAATGAGTGAGAGATTAAGTAAATATATCACCACCATGTGGATCCCTTCAGCATCCCACTGGTTCTTCTTCACCCTGGTCTGCTTGGTGATGAGGGTCCCGAAGTCATGCTCCTGAGGTACCACTTTTAGACACAGTCCAAGCCCTAGATATTCACAGGGGTAGATGTCATTCCCACAACTTGGGCTGGCATGGGTATAACGACTTCCTTCCTTTCTCACAGCTTGCCATGGTGGGAGTTTTGTCTGGTGTGCTTATAGTTTGCAGGTGGGAATCTTTGCCCAGTTAGGTTACCCAGAGCTGCTTTACCAGGCCTGGCTTCCTTTGTTGCCATCTGTGCTTTCCCATAGTCTGCACAGTGCAATTCTGTTCAGTGTGCTAAGTCCAAAACTTCACCTCCATTTAGGCCTTGGAATTAATGCTTTCCTGCTTGCCATTGTGCTTACCTGTTGTGGTGGCTTACCTTATAGGAATTTTCTTCTTTGACAGTGTTTTGAAACAGTTAGGTTGCAAGTTGTTCTTTTTCAAATAATAGTCACTCAGAAGTACAGAATTATGGAAAACTAGGGACAACAAAATTCTGTGAGGTTTCTTGTTTTCTTTTAAAGAAGAGAATATATTATTAAATTAGTATCTATTATCAGACTTGACAGATATTCTTTACAAAATAATAAAATAGTTAAACAAAGTGTAGAACCATAAATATAAGAATTTTTATTAATGTTTTCATGTTCACAAGCAAAGGAAAACATTTATTTATATTGTTAACATGTCAAAAAAATTTTACATTGTAAAAAATGACATCATGTTGAACATCGTTGGAAATATTACACAGAACAAGAAGAAATAGAACATTCAAATTTTTCTCCTTTTTGGGGAACTCACTGAAGAACAGAGAATCTGGAGCTTGATATTATCCTTCAAATGAATATTTTAAGAAGTGAAAATATGCAGCTAAAGCATGATGAACTTAAGCTGTTGTCAACAAGAAAACAAAAAAACTGGGGAAGAAAGGTCAATACCACTGCTACAACATGGAGAATCCAAAGAACCTGGAGGTGTTATGAAGCAGCCGTGTCCTTGATCACAATCTTCACAAAAATACATAAATAAGAAAATGGACAAGTTCTTCTTCAGATAAGAATTACTTTACTAAAATTTAGGTGTCTTCAGTGTATATGTAGGCTTTGTGATATGGTCCACCTTGGTTCCATTTGTAGTTAATACAAAGAGGAATGTTTTCTCTTCACTGGGAAATAGGGGGTTATCACCTTATTTAATGTACTTTAGGATAAAGTGAACTACATTTAAGAACTGTCTGTTCTTCTCTATTACCAGTAAGTGAATTCACACACCTCGTTCAGCTGGGAAGTTTGGAGAATTATTGCAGAAACTTCACGAGACAGGAAAGGCAATTTTCTGTTGTCTAAACAAACCCTAAAATAAATGACATTTTTGTCAAAGTGCAGAAAGGGGACTGCTGGAAATAAGAACCTATTTCATTTGACTTTATTAGAGTTCTGGTACAGGTATTTCCAGAGAAGGTAGAACTGAGTCTTAGAAAAGGGGTGCATTGCAAGCTAAGAAATATACTTGTCGCATAGCCCCTTTGTATACCATACACCTTTATGTATTGCATGAGGTTTGCAGACCATGGTGAGGCAGGCTGTCCCCCTGCAGCCCATAGAGGTCTAATGGTGGAACAGAGATTCACCTGCAGCCTGTGGAGAACCCCACGCTGGAGCAGGTGAAGACAGGAGGAAGGAGCAGCAGAGACAATGTAGGATGAATTGAATACAATCCCTCACTCCTCATCTCCCTGAGCTGCACTGGGGAGGAGATGAAGTTGAACCCAAGAAGGGAAGGGTGGAGGCATGGTATTTTAAGGTTTGGGTTACTTTCTCATTGCACTACTCTGATTTGATTTGTAAACAATTAATTTTCCCCAAGTGAGTCTGTTTTGCCCATAATGGTAGGGATCTCTCCCTGTCCTTAATTCGACTCATAAGCCTTTTGTTATAATTTTCCCCCCTTGTTCTGCTGAGGAGGAAGATTGATAGAGCAGCTTTGATGGGCAACTTGGTATCCAGTCAAATTCAGCCCACCACACCTATATAAAACTTTCAATACTCAAAACTAGTACAAGCTGATTTTCAAAGGAACTCAAAAGGTGTTTCTTATCAATTACTCAATTGAAAGTCAAGTTAAGTCAACAGAAATTCCTTCATGGATATAAATAAACTCTCAGTTACTCTCTTGATAAGTGTGACAAGAGCAACATTTACAGAAAAACTGATAAGACTTGATATTTAGAAGCTGACCCTGTTTTGAGTGGGGAGTTGGAACAGATGCCCTCCAAAGTCCCTTTTTTGACTTAACCTACTTCATGAACCTATGGTTTTGTAATTTGGACATCATCACTAGCTCAATCAAATCTTTCCAAATGCCATGTGAAAACTAATTAGAACCAGAGACTCTGTCCCTGATAAAACATTTCTGAAAATAACGTTGATTCAAAAAAAAACAAAACCAAACCAAACCAACTTCTTAAATCAGAATAAATTTCCCAATGAAAAAAATCCCATTTATTGATTTTAGTGTTCAGTCACATCACTACAGGTGACCTGGAAATTGTATCAGTAGGTGGATAAGTAAATGTCCTCATATATGCCTTCCAAGTTCCTAATAAATAAATCTATAAAAATTAATAGTTTTTAATTAAACAGTAAATAGTAGCTCTTGTATTATTAGAAAGGAAAAGGTGTAAATCAGTCTTTATCTTCAGAAAGAGAAAAGGGTACAAAAATCACCTTATGACTGGTTGAATATCCACCCTTGGACATATTCAAAAGTCAGCTGGATGTGGTCTTGGACCTGTTCTAGGTAGCCCTGCTTGAGCAGAGGAGGTGGACAAGATGACCTCTTAGAGGTTCCTGCCAACCTCAGTCATGCTGTGATTTTGTGGTATATTGGTGGTCAGCTGTGTGTGTGTATACATATATATGTTAATATATTCATACATATTTATTCATCTGTTTAGAGACATTGGCTAAAGCATAGAGTATAAATTACTGAATGTCACCATCTTCCAGTTTCCAAAGGAATATATTGCAATAAAACTTTCTGAGTATATGTTTTGATGAATATTTTCTAATTTCAGTCCTTGTTGATTATGAATCTTGGAACATGTTTATTATGCCTGCACTTGGGTAAATCTTATGCAAATTTTGGTGCCAACTATGTATGATTCCCTGCTATCAGAAGAGGATAATTTAAACCTTTTTTACAACTGATTTTGAACAACGCAACTGATTTTTCCTTTTTCCCTGACATTTATTTTTCTTAGAACAGTTTAAGACATAAGCATCCAGTCTGCTTCCCCCCAATTAATTCTGTGGCACCGTGGGTTATAAAGCTAACAATTGTCATACAGTATCAACACAGGAGAGTACACCTAGTTTGGCTTCATGTCCTTGACGGTAGTTAGTCAGCTATTTTACAAAAATAGTGCAAAAAGCAGTAAGCTTTGCTGTTAAAAAAAAAAAAAAACCAAACAAAAAAAGAAAAACCAACAACAAAAAAAAAAACCCTGATGTATTGTTCCAAGTCTGGCTGGGATGGAGTTAATTTTCTTCACAGCAGCCACATTTCAGACTAATAATCAAAATAGTGTTGATAGTAGACCTGTGTTTTAGCTGCTGCTGAAGGTGCCTGCACAGATCAAGAACGTCTCTGTTTCTTACTTCCCCTACCCCTGCAGGGAGTTGGCTAGGTGTGGACAATAGGCTGGAGTGGGACACAGCCGTGACAGCTACTCAAAGGAACTAAAGGGATATTCAAGAGCATATAACATCATGATTAGCAATAAAAGGGGGAAAGGAGGGAAGGTCTGAAACAGGGGTAGTTTTTTGAAGGCAAGTATTGCTTGGAAACTGGCTGGATATCAGTCTGGTAGTGGGAGGTGGTGAGTGATTGCCTCTGCATTACTTGCTTTGTTTTGTTTCTCTTCATTTATTAAATTTTCTTTATTTTGGCCCATGAGTTTTTCTTACTTTTTGTCCTTTCAATTCCCTCCCTCATCCCACTGATCACTCATTCTGAAGAGATTTGGCTATTTAACAGTTCAACTCTGACTTTTTGCATTATCCATATAATATTTAACTCTTGAGTCTTGATAATTATATTGCTTAAGGTCTACCAAATTGAAACAAGTTCTCTGTACAAATCAGACATTATTAAAAAGCCTTTCCATCATCAAGTTTTCTGCTATTAATCATAACAGAGTGACAGTTTATTATTGCACTAGAAAACAGAGTACAAAGTTGGGTTTCACAAAGAACAGCAGTAACATTTCAAGATTTAGGGTTTTTTTCCTGAGCATTTCACTTTTATTCCATAAGCAGTGGCCAAAGTGGAATCCAAACAATAACAAATACCTGGTCTTTCACAATCCCCTTGGAAACCAAGTATTTTGACAACTTTCAAGTCCTGAGATCATGAAAGGTGACTTCATTTGAGTACTTTTCCACCCAAAATGGGCATGTCAAATTTCATGAGATAAAGAGGTCTCAATGGTTTAGGAAGTGAATGCCTCAAGGCAGCTTAGAAACCTGTGGCAACATGATGGCAATACAATATTAATGGGCTATTTGGTTTAAAGATTGTCTTAGGCACCACAGGGTAGAGTTATGAACACATCTGTCAACATGGATTTTCTCTCCATCTTTCAGGAATGAGAAGACAGTATACTTACTAAGATAACTTTTGAAATAAACAAATTTCTGATTCTCTTTGGATGCTAACTTTCACAGCCTTTTTCAACAGTGTTTTTTGAATATTTGTTTAAACATCATGGAGGTCATCTCACCCATTGTATATGCTTACAGTGATTTGATAATGGTGAATAATTAAAATATGGTGATTTGGATCTGGCTTTGCAAAATATTGGAGAGGAAAAGCCATAGGAAAAGCATAAGACCAGACAAACAAAACCGTTAATATGTAAAACAGAGAAGTAACGGCAACACAGAAGGAAAGTGATTTTCACTGAGAGGCATCCTGATGCATAGCTAAATATAGTAAGGCAGCACAACTCAGAATATGGCAACATATTCAAATCCAAGAGATTCTCTTCCTGAGGAAATCCTGTGCATCATAAGGCACAGACGCATTCATACTGATATCACAGATGCATCCAAAATCATTGGCCTGTGGCATCTGCTTATTATTGCAGAAGAAAAAGGAACTTAAAAAACTGCTTCTTGTAAGAAGATCAAAATACAGAAAACATGCATTTACAGGTCTTTTCCATTAATATAGTTGGGTTTTTTTCCCTTTTTTTTTTTTTTCCTTCTGCAAATTAGAACAGAAATCAGGGAGATTTTAACGACAAAATCAATGTATTCAGATAAACTGGATATCTAGAAATGCTCCCACCAAACAACAGTCAGTTTCTGTGCTGCACACAGCTTGACACTTTGATACACCCAGCCCTGACTGCAGAGGGATTTTCACTGCAGCTCCTCAGGAATCTTTCAGATTCTACACTACACAGTCAGCCTCCAGAAGGTAATAAAGTTAGAAGTGATAAGGAACACGCAAGCAAAGTAGATCAGGGTCAGGAAAAACAAAACAAAGAGAAGTCATTATTCTTAAAATGTCATCCTCCTCTTTCCTCCCTTTCTTCTTAACAGTGATTGAACTGTTTGTATGAACCAGCAAACACTTCCAGCCATTTCCAAGTAACACATAGGGAAAAAAACCCAAACAAACCAAAACAAAGTTGGGCCAAGATTCCTTAGCTAAGTTTGTAAGCCACCTCTGCATTGACACCTAAAATTTGCATACACAAAATGATAACCTGAAAACAATTTACTCATAAGAAAAAAAAAATAGTAAAAACCATAATTTTGAAGCTGCTCTAGTTGCAAAATATATGTCATAAAAACTATCTTGATTTTAATTCTTGACCAGTGCCAAATCTATGATTGGATCTCTATGTCCTCATTGTAGGTTTTGCCCTGTGTTTTCGTATTTGAAATATCCTTGAAGATGACATTCTGTGATACAGTTCAAAAAATGGTAGTGTTTACCCTATACTGCCTTATATTACTCTAATGTATACTATTATACTTCCTGGAAGAAATAAAAACGTATGGGTTTTGTTCCCAATTGTTTTTAATTTCCTTGCTACAATTATGCAAACTTTTCAAGTAGACAATGAGAGAAGGGGATTAGAAAAAGAATCCAGAAAACGTTGCATAACAGAAACATTTTATCCCTGGTTATTGTCGTATTCTTGAGAACTGCAGTTGCAGCTTTATTCTGCATTACATCACAATATGTTTGTTTCCATGAACATTCAATACAAACTGAAAATGAGGAACACTGAGAGTGTGTGCATGAGAAATGGAGTTGTGGATAGCATCCTTACAGAAGTAAAAAGAGGACAATATACTTCTGATTATAGCAAAATTGGGAGGATATATTCCCATCACTCTTATATAGCTTAAATGTGGTTGCTGTTTCTTCTTCACAAAAGCTACAAAGCCAATTTTATATGTTTCAGAAAAACTAAAAAACCGTTTACTGCTTTCAGCTAATTCTGGAAGCTTAAAAACAAAACCCAAAACCCCTGGAGATAACAAGCATATAATTTCAAAACTTGATATAATTTCCTAACTTTAGAAAAATAATTCAGTAAGCCACTGAAACAC
>VXBX01004999.1:107103-122269 GCA_013400415.1 Scytalopus superciliaris
AAGAGTAACTAAAGCACAGAAATGGAAATTACAGGCATAGGGCATTGAAACTTTTTCTGATAAAGCTTCAGAAATCCCAGTACTAGTAGACAGACTCTGGTTGCCACAGAAGTTGTCAGTATTCTGGAAAAACTGCAGCTGTACTTTGAGTCCCACAGACAGCTAACTTCTGACAGCTGTGAATGGCTCTTTGTAAATGCAGACTTCTCTCTTTGACTCAAAGCTGAGCTTCTGGAATAGCTCCAAAACAGTCACTCTTGTGTGGCTGGAAAATGCTCCAAATGCATGCTAGGAGAATACATGGCAGGCTAGGCACATCTAAATGTTCATAAAATCTGTTGATGCTCTTTCTTTCTTGATATAGGGATTGCAAATAGTCTGTTTTGCACTTCCTGTTTACTTATAACCAGGGAATGTCAGTAGGTAGAAAGAGTACCATAGAAATGAAGGGTCAAAACACATTGCAGCTGAGTGTTATTAAGTTAATGTAAACAGTAACTTAGGTTTCAATACTCAAGCACCCTGTCAGAAAAATAACTCAAAATGTTTAGAGATGTTAGGAAAAAAAAAAAAATTACTTTTTTAACAGCATGATCACCTCAGATGAAATAGGATTTGTTTCCCCAGTATCTTTTCAATCAGTATTAATTCAATTTCCATTAAAATACATGAGATTTCAACTTGATAAGGAATGTAATTTAAAAATCTGTCATTTATCATGAATTTTCCTTTTTTAGCATCACAATCTTTCAGTTTAGGAAGCCTATTGATCATATTCTCTGATTTATTTTTCACTATCATGGGGATGACATACTGAAAATATTCTTGGCAATTACTGTGATGTTCCTACATCATGTATCATTTAGGCACTCTGCACACCCAAATTCTCTAAGGTAGACACTGAAATCCCATTGATTTCAAACACATTTTCAGAAAGTTATTAGATATAAGCACAATTCTCTCCTTAGGTCCTCTTCAAACCTCCAATTTATCTATATTCATTGTCACTAAGTGGCATGCGGTATTCCACTTGCAGTTACTACACATATATTCAATTCTTTATGATACATAGAGTACAGAATTATCTAAATAGCCAAACTCACTAAACATGTAACTCTGTGTGATACACGTGTGTAAACCTCATCTAGAAGGGCAGATTCTTCTTTACTCTTCTGGGGTCAAATTAGTAGTGGAGAGTGTAGAGAAATTTCAGTTATAGTCACATACCCTGTTTGTAGTTAAAGAGCACATGCAGCCACTGTGCCTTGGGGAAGGACAGATATACAAAGGAGAGATACATTTGCATAGTCTCCTATACACACACACACACACACACACACACACACACGCAAACACACACACACACACACACACACAGAAGATTTACACCTCCAGGACCTTCATATGCACTCTGCCGTCTGCAGAGCCACTCCTCTTAATGCTTGTCTTGAACTGATGCTGCAAGCATCTTCCTCTCTTATCACAGAACTATCAATTTTCAGCGGAGAAGAACCTTATTCTGACCCTAAAAATCTCTGGGAGAAGCAGATTCAATACTGCCTTTGAAATATGATGTGACCATAGGCTACATGAAGCAAAGGCAAGTGTATGTATTTGCCCTTGTATTGTTACTATTTCACATCTGCAATACAGAAAATATTGAAAGACAATAGGAGGGTATAACCCAGGAAAAAAAAAAAAAGGCATTTAAGAATTAAAATCATCCTGCATCCTGCTTTAGTACAATTCATTAAGAAAGTACAGTATTTTCCAGTATGTAGTAGTTTTTCCAGAATGTGTTCAGATTTTTTTCAGTACTTATTAACTGGCTGATTTTAAAAAACTAAATTATCCTCAGCACAAAGTTAATTCCAGAGAAGTAGCAAATTCCACGCTGTGAAACAGAATTTTGGAGTCTTACTGATTTAAAAATTTTGGCAACTATAGCCCGGTGCATAACATTTTAATGGTGAGCATCCTGCAAAACAACTGATCAGCTGGAAAGATATAATGCCACACAGTAGAATTCATCCAGATCTCAAAGTTCATCTCACATTAAGCTTCAGAGTCTCTGGAACTGGTTTCTATTTACATGAGAATATTCAAGAGTCTGGTAATTATGATCATTTATTCTCCACTGAAAATATAAGATAGGCATGTGGACTGGAATGAAAGAAAATACCTGCATCTGCATGTTCTATTCTGACCAAACTGAAGAGGATTTTCCTCTTCATTGAACAGTTATCTTTTCCAGATCTTTGCAAACTCTGCATTCTTTATAATCTTAAAGATATAACTGCAAGCACTGACCTTCATTATTAAGTGATTTCACATCTTTGGTAAAAAAGTCACCAAAGGAAACTGACTTTTTTTTCAGTGTTGTCAGTCTGTGAAGGATTTAGCCAACACTCATAACACTATGACATACTTTGCAACTTCATACAGATCTTTTTATGTTGGCTAATTTAAATCACTGAAAAAGTAACCCTGCTCTTGTGCATTTGGAGTTTGAAAAGATTATGCTGAACTACTATATAATCAAACTGAATACTACAAACACTCAGTGACTGAAAAGACATTTCTGGAGTGGAATGTCAGGCTCAAGCTGCTCAGATAATTTGAAAGATTATTAATTGACTATTATAAATAAAAAAAAGGCTAGGTAAATAAGCCAAAGGAAACAGAGGAAAAATATTGCTTCTTCTGACTGAGAAGAAGTGATTTTGAAATTTGTCAATTTGAAGAGACCGTTAAACTCATGTTATCAAGTTCCTTGGTCAAAATTTCTTATCACTGAAATTCTGTATGAAAAAAGTAGTCTCACCACATTTTACAACAAAATAGCATGCTGTGAGGGGTATATACTCTTCCTGGAATATTTACTGAATGACATATTTGTGATGGATGAGACAAATACGACAAATACTCTCTTTTTAATGATCTGTAAAACCAGTAATTTGGTATCAAATTACAATGGAACTAAGAGACAGAGAGTTGGAGAAAAATAAACACAAAGCCAAAAAAGGATAAACCCCAAGGTATTACTTAAGCATATAAAATATGTCTTATCTAATAAAATAAATACAGGATTTGTGACAGAATTAAGTCATATTATATGTTTTATAAAGACTCCAGAACAATGCCACAATCAACAGACTAGCAACAACAGAATAACAAGAAGAAACAAAATAAAATCCCTGTCAGCCATTTTCAGAGTAAGTATAAAAAAAAAAAAAAAAAAGCCACAGATTTCTCCTTGCTATTAGTTTAAACTAATTACTTTCTTGTTGGAGCATATATGTTGAAGGGCATGACAACAAAAGACCTCTTACATGACTCTTCTATGGTATATATTAGGCTGTAGATAATACGTGCAAGTAGGCATGTCACTCATGCTAAAGAGTTAAGTATTTGACAAGAGACGGTTTTTGATTCTCCATGTTTCAAAACTAAATTGACTGCAGAAAAGTTAGTAGTCAAAAACAGCACTGGAGAAAACCTCAGCAGAGCAATGGTGAGATTGGAAGTGGAGAGTTGCTTTTATGACCTACAACATCTCAGCAACCATAATGTGAATTTCTCAAGTGCATATTATTTCCTTCGGGAGAAGTGAAGGAGTAATGTAAGGCTAATTAACTCTTAAACAGACTTGTACTGAATTACAACACATCATGGAACATTTAGGTGTGGGTTAATAATAAAAAAATTTCTATGAACACTCTGACTCAGTCAAACACAATTTTTGTTTGTCGCAGAGTCTTTTGTCCCTCAGATTTGTTAATTCATCTGGTTTATGATTAAAGACTTCCCACAGACACAACCTAAAGCTCATTTTTCTCATTACTAACCTTTAAAGAACATAATATAATGCTGCAGAACTTTCATGTAAGCTGCTTCTCTTAATTTCCTGAACTGAAGTTGCAGCATGGATGCTTACTCATTTTCAGTGAGTTCTGGCACAGCCAAAAATAGATTCTTGGACTTGAGTTTCTCCCATCCAGCTTGCAGTACTTAAACGAGTCTTTAAATTATCTTACATCCTTACTTTCCCTGAGGGACAAAGGGAAATAGTCAACTGAAAGAAACAGCTTTCTTGAGAGGATGATTCAGTTCTTAAGGAGGCTTTTAACACCTGTTTACTATTAAGTACAGAGACAGTCTAGAGCAGATAAGCCTCCATTAAAACATTCTCCAGTACCTGTTTGCTGTGCTTGAATTTTTCCAGAAACAACAGCTCATCTCCCACAGGAGCAATTTCTTGTCTCTTCAGGTTTAGGTGTCACAGAAGGCTCTCCTGCGCAGAACTGTACTTAATTCTGGTATACCTGAAATCCACCTCAGCCTCCTTTCAGTATACAAGTCCCTGAACTTATCCACAGGTTCAACTGGTATTATTTAATGTATGAGTTCACTGAAATTTTAACTTTGAAATCCGTTGTTATCAACAGACCTTTACTGAAATTTACATAACAAAAGAAAATAAACAATAATGACAATAATAAACACCACCACGTGTTGGATTTTCTTGGGTCCTGATTTATCTACTGTATATGTCAGATTCCAAGCAAACACTTTTTCAAGCTTTGACAGTCTGTAAGTTAGCAGCTTGGATTAACAGTTTCAATCATGACAACAATAGAAATAATTATATCCATAGTGTAAAAGTATTCAAGGCAATAAATAAATTTTTCTGGCATGCAAAGGATGAAGAAAAAGTATGACTATCCCAGAGCTATTTTTATGTCTGTATTTCAGGCATACAAATCCTATTCCTACTTGCAAAAGGGAAAATAAAACTGTACATTAGATAATGATAAAATAATTTGGAAAAAAACTATCTTGGAACAGTTTAAAAGTTCTTATTACTGGTTTCACTGCCCATTGACATCTTGTTTTGCAAGGTAAAACTCAGAAAAGGCAACAAATTTATGAGCGAGGGACCTACATATGCAGGCCATATGATCATGGCTAGGATTTGGAAAATGGGGTGAATGCCACCCCTTGTCTACTACCACTATATGTTGAGAAAGTAAAAATAGGAGATTTTGATGGAGAAGTACCAAAAAGAAAAGTTAAGTCTTTTGATCACAGAGTTTGACACTTGGGCTCCATTTTTCTGGACTAACAGAATCAGTGAAGTGAAATGCTACTTGGAATGTCAGAATTTCATCCAAAATAAAACAAGATTTATGTAATTTAGGAAACTCTGCAATAAAATAAAAAGATAATTTTATTAGGAAAAAAAGGAATTGTAGTAATATGGCTATTTGTCAAAATCTGAAAGTACAAGAAAAATTTTGAAATCATACCTGGAATTCAATAAAAATTAGAAAAAGAAATAAAAGCAAATTGGAGGCACATCAAAATTATATGTGGTAAATAAGCATAAGAGGTTATTAATCTACAGTTCAACAACTATATGTTAAAGCAACATGAATCCTTTATACTTTTTTTTTTTTTGCAAGGTGAGAAGATTTATTACTTTTTACTCAAGTAACATGGTTTATATTAAAAAAATATTTTATTTGAAAAACTGCTGTAAGCAGCAGCATATGTTGAATGACTACAGGTTACATACTTTTCATATCTAGAAGGGTCAGAAGGTTTTTCATGATTGTACTAGGTTCCTCCAGCTAAGAATTTGGAATGAAGATAACACATGGGATACGCCAGTCAATTACATCAGCTTTTGTCAAAAGCAGGCATGGAAAAAAGAAAAGTAAAAAAGTTTTACAGTAGCATTTTGGGTGTCAGTGTAGCAAATTAAACAGTGGTAGTCAGCAGTCAGTACTAATAAATCACATGGCAGTTACTGTTCTGGATATCCTGTCAAATCTGCAAATTTCATTGGCAATTGATGGCAGTATTTTTCTGGCTTTCCCTTCAGCATAACAAACAGACTTACTCCTTTTCATCTCGGATGTGAAGATTAACCATTGAGCTCTATTAACTGTGTGCAAACAAAAAAATGCAGGTTTAAAGTATTATTAAGAACAATGGAATATGTAATGAAGCAAAATAAAATACAAATTAATAGAAAGCTCTTTTCATTAAATATAATTTGTTGAATAAATAGTAATTTCTATTATGAGAAAACATAATCACAAAGCAAGGAAATTGATTTCTTATTATAGCATCTACATGAGATTTTAATCAATGTATAACAGCAAAAGAGGGAAGAGACAAAATCCTATTCCTGGCTGCAGAGGTCTGCTATCACATCATTAATCCAAACAGCTGTTCCATAATCCATATACTCATCCATATCAATTTATCAGAAAAACAAATGGGAAATAACTACATAAAATAAAATTGCTTGTATAGAAATCTTCAAGTGAACTTGCTAGCAGCAACATTAATTAATTTTTGAAAGAGAACTTAGGGTGTTTCCTGTACTATGAATTTTTTAAAAGTACTTCTGCTAATGCAAGTCTGAATTTTGACACAATGTCCACATCATGATTAGTAGCACTGTATTTCCCAAAACATCCCACCTAGATCAATAAGACTAGAGATGACATAGAGTGTAAATATGTTTTTATCTCTTAAGTTATATTTAAGTATCTCTGGTTTTATACATTGACTGACCATTCACCAAGTATGTATTAAGCCCACTTGATTTTAGGTCACAGGTCAGGCACTAAGCTATGTGACAACGATCAGTAGAGGGGGACATATATTTAGAGAAGACATCAGGTCATGTAATTAGAATAATCCTTGAGAGATGCCCATGTCACATCACTCTGTATAGGACATGCATGGTTGCCCAGTAAGACTATTTCAAAACATTTCCCACTATTCAGTTGCCACTGGATTTCAATAGGATTGACATTCTCACTCCTGATTATTTTCTCTACGTCATAGGTATAGTATAGCACTATGAATTGATATTGTCTGATTAGATATCTCTAATGGAGAATGCCATTTGCAATGGCTAGGTATCACCGTAATAGAAATAAATAGTAAAATCACATGTGGCTTTCTACTTAAGTTTTGTAGGATGTTTATATTCCACAGTGATATGTATAGAAATCTAGAGTTCAAACTACATTATGACATAACATTCATGCAACTTCTATGCAGAAATAAGCTGCTTATCAGCATTTTTTCCTCTGAAGACTGTAACCCTATATTGCTCTTTAACAGAGGGTGTGAAAAGGTGCTTGGTGTATTATAACTTGTACTGTTGTAATATACAAACAATGGCTACAGAGCATTTTGATATTCTTAGCTAAGGTATATCATACAGTTATGATGATTTCCTTTTCTTTTTATTCAATGTATTATGTTTCTTATGTGTCTTGCAAGGTATTTGTACACTTTATAAAGGCAATATAGAAGCTGTTATGACATATATCACAATGATTTTTCACTTAAACTCATAACTTTACTAATAATCTAATTAAACACTTGCATTACTCAGTTACTTCATTATTATAAAACACAGATTCTTATTTTTGTTTTCCATTTGTCTATACTAGTGTTTAACATCCCTTGCTCACAAAACATGGAACGATAAAGCACCAATCTTCCTTCTTCCATTGCCTATAGTAAAAAAATTCTAAGCAACAAGATACTCAAGCTAACCTGACTCCATCCTGTGGTTCAAAGACTATGGGAACCTATCCCAGTATCTTTAAAGACAGATTTTCAGTTTTTTAATAAATCTGTCCCATAGATTTTTGATCTGCTAAAACTCAGTCTTGTCAACTGAGGAGATATATTTAAATTAAAAAAAAACCAAAACATTTAAAATAGACAAATGAAAATCCAAACCAAATACCAGCTTATCATATCTGTTTTGATTCAGGTTGCTTTCACTTTGACTTTCAGTCAGTTTACTTCCAAAGAAAAAACAGTAACATGAAGGACACAAGGCTGATGAAGAGTAACAAGCTATGATTCATTAATGTATTCTTCTGTTTTTAAGTTTTCAGTACAGTGAACTTGTAACTCTCTCACCCTTGAGTTAACAGACCATGACTCTTAAAATCAGTAGAGACATTCCAATAAAATTATGCTATTAGTAAATGCCTTTAAAATAAAACCTCTTTCCCTAATTCCGAATTCTTATATTATGTGTGATACAAATGTCCAGAGGTAAAATGTTTAACAGTGCTGACATCTCCAAAAGAGAGCTATTGTTCTCTACAGTTCAAAACAAGTAAGCTCAGAATTACAGGTCCAGAAAAGTAGCTTTTGTGTAGTCATGTTTACAATAGTACTGAGAAGGATGAAATGTTGGTTGTTTGCTTGCTTGTTTGGTTTTTTTTTTTTTTTTAATTAAAGGTATGTATTTTGAAAAGAGAAAGCACTACTCAAGAACTCGTTCCAGACAATATTAGAATAATTCAGTTTTCATTGCACATGCAGCCTAGCCTTTTGATGTCAGAGAAAATCACCATTTAATACTCTGAGGTGTCTGTTCAAGTGTCTTGCTTATTATAACTGAAAGAATGTATCTTCATATCTCTTTGCATTTTTATTGTTATTAATTTTAAAAGCTCTCATGTCATAATGGCTGCTGACTTTGATTAAACAACTGTCCCACTAGAAGAATGTTTGCATAACATTTAATACCCACTTGATTATGAAAAGAATTGTGGTCTAAACCAAATTATTTTCCATTACTAGCAATCTATTTAAACATTAATTGTAATGGTTAGAGGGCTGAACAATCCATCAAAGGCTCTTAATTTGTGAAATATCCCATTTATCAAGATGTTCTAGAGAAGCTACTCACAGTACATGTTTCTTCACTGCTCTTAGACATAATTAATTAAAAGGGTTTACTATTTGAAAATCCATTTTTATACGAAATTGTACGAATTATTTTAAAATTATAATAAGTTTACCAAATATAACTCAAACGGACACAGTTTTAGAATATTTTTTCCCATTTTATATACATCTGTAACTACATATATACATATGTAACTACATAATATCAAAAAGACTATGCAATAGCAAAAAGATTTTGTAATATCTAAGAGCACATTATTATCCATTTAAAAAAAAAAAGTTTGCTTTGAAATCTAGCTGCACCATTATTAATCTATTCATATTTCCTCTTCAGTAAGGCGCCAAATAGCTGTCAAACACAACTCAAAAACACGAAGGACGTTTACTGTCATTTTTTCTACTCCTCCCTCTCAATTTTTCCTGTTCTCCCTCAGTATTTTCATCAGGCATTTTCCTGCACACAGGGGCATATAGGGACACCTAGTGGCAGAAACTGATGAAAACTTCCCAGTCAGAAGACCTGGAGGAGCCACCAGTGGTATGAAATCCAGGTCACACTGATTAACCAAAAACATGCAACTTCATTTCATTCTGAGGCTTTTACACCTTTACTGGAGAGAATCCACTTATTTAAAAATACAACAAAATAGTTTTTACTTCATTTTAATACAATATAACACAGGTATAGTGTCTATTAGGTAGAACAGTAAAATAATAGATTGATTTTTTATTATCCCTGTGTAAATAAAGTTTCATATTTATTTTAAATGAAGACCAGTCACATTAAGAATCTGCCTGTTCTGTGCTATCAAGTGAACATATATACCTAAGTATGTGAATATAATACATGTATTATATTTTGTAAATACATGCTTAAATATGTGAGGTAGAAATCTGTAAGACTGGCTTTATTTTTTTGAAAAACTCAGATGAAGGACCTTCTTATTTTATTGATTACCGTGTGTGCGAGTAAGTTCAAAGAAACCCCCAACAAAACACTAAAACAACTGATTATTCTCAAGGAAAATTGTTTAAATAGCAAAACATAAAGCTAAGCACCTGTATCCACTTACAGTCACACAGAGTTAAGTATACAAATGTGTATGTATATATATGTTCCTAACTATTAGAGAGTCTAGATCCAGTGTTCAGAAACCATTAAGACTGCCAAAGTTCCTGCTGATTACATTCATGTGCCTCAAGGATCAACATTCCTTGCTATATTTTTTGCAGCAATTTTTTTCATAGACATTAAGAATTACATTAGTGATGTTACTACTGAGTCACCTGGAAGTCTAATTTATATATAATTTCTGATTTTCAGTTTCTGACTTCCCTGACCTGTCTTGTGAGGAACAGTTCAATAGAAATTCTCATGAGATGCTTAATTTACCCAAAGTGAACAGAAGTGAGATAGGTCAGTCTCTGTATTTGAGGGATAGTATACTGATCATATTCAAATTTCTATTAACTAGCATGGTGTGAAAATTTTAAACCTGCTCCTTCTACTGAACGTTTTAACCATTAAAGCAGAAAACACCTGCTAATTTTGAGTTTCTCCTGTTAAATCTCTTTTCCTTACTGAAAAAAAAATTAAAACAGAAAGAAAAGAAGAATAACCTAACCGATTTGTACCTTAAAGTTACCCCTGAATGTAAGAATATGAATAAACTTCTGCATAATTCCTATCCTACAACTTCCACTAGAAAATCTAAGAAGCTACCCCAGAGGAAGTGTTCAGAGCCGAATGAACTGAGAATCCTTTTATTTCGGTTATTATGGGTAGATTTAGATACCTAATATTAGACATATTTGACGTGAAATAATTTTAATTATTTGGTAATCCTAAGTATAGCAAGGAGATAAGAGAAATTAAAAGTTAGAACTAATGTATAATGACAGAACAGTTTAGGAAATTTTAGAAGATATTTTTCCTATATGTCACATAATCCATGCCATATCCTATTGAAAATGCTGAAAGTTTAGCTAGTATTTTTGAGATAATGAAACAGAGTTGAATATGATTTTCGTAAGTAGTAATAGGAACATACTGCTGGAAGGGATGATCTAAATTTCTACATCCTCACAGTTGAGAGTCGCAATATACTAGATATTTAGTTGGGAAAAAAATAAAAAGAAAAAAAAGAGAGAGAGATCTACAGAACTTTTACTCTAGATGGTACTACCCACTGACTCAAAACCTTTAATTCTGCAGTAAAGACCAAAAGTCAAATCTCTAATCTTCCTTGGGGAAGAAGACAAAAGGGAGGAAGAAGGGGAAAAAGGGCACTGCCAATGGTCTGTGGAGAACCCCACAATAGGAGGAAATATGTCAGAAATTCTCTGCAGAATGTTCTAGGAGTTAAAACATGTCCCACTATACAAAGGAGAACAAAGGGAAGAAAGAAATTAACATAACTCAGAATCTAAATTATACAATATAGAGAGAAAACATCCTACCTGACCTCAGAGCCTGCAGTAAGCCCTGAGGCACAGCAGCAATACAGTATAAATGTAGAAAAAGTATATTCCATCTTCTTCAAAAAGCCCTTTCTTTCCCAAATTGCCACAAATGTCCCTTTTATAACAGGAACTATCCTATTCAATTACACAGGTTTTTTTGTGAGCTTTTCAAGTTCTATTAAAAAAAAAAAAACTTTCTTGGCCTGATTACCTATTTGGAAGACCTTTCCAGTCTCAGTCAGTCAGTAATTTCTTCACATTCCTAGGCTTTATAATCAATAAAGAAGTATTTGATAGCATGCCAACATCACTCTTCAGTTGAAATACTTTCCATTTCTTTTAGCATTTAACTAAAAATGCTTTTGTAACAACTCACATGTCCTTTCAATATCTATTTGGCTATGTATGCCTTTTTTTTTTTTTTAATCTCTCTTCTGTAGACACATTTTCCATGCCCTAATTACCATAGTTTCTTTCTGATCTTTAAATTTCATTTTAGTTTCTCTTCTGAATGTATGAGTAGAACCATGCATAATACAACAAGAAATCCTGAAAAAGCACATCCTTTCCAATACTAATAATGCCTTCCTGCCTATTAGGACATCTTGCCTAAGATATCAGAGAATTAGATTTCTCTTTTCCCTTTATGTAAGTACTTCATTTATAACGGCAACCTATAGACACTTCCTGATTGACTACTGCTTTCAAATTTTTATCATTTTGTATAAACTTGGATCTTCCCAGTTTATAGCAAAAGTTTTCATTAATGAGTCTGTAGATTACATTGTTCAATTTTACACCATTCTATCAGCCTAGGACAAAAGAAAATAATACATATACATACATTAATTAAATTTAGAAATATGGACATGTTAAAATATAGACAGTAAGACTACATTTGCAAATATTTATATAGTGTATATATATTTGCACAAATATTTATCTTAACACATCTGTTTCTCAGAAAGATCTTTAATCTTGTATGGCCTACAAACTCTCTAAAACAGACAATACCTTATACCCTGAAATCAGTACTAAGTATATTATAAAGGACTGGGCTAAAAACTGG
The DNA here is from genome assembly GCA_013400415.1 of Scytalopus superciliaris. Classification (NCBI taxonomy): domain Eukaryota; kingdom Metazoa; phylum Chordata; class Aves; order Passeriformes; family Rhinocryptidae; genus Scytalopus; species Scytalopus superciliaris. Next base: position 119,378 of record VXBX01004999.1, read on the forward strand.
CCACCAATAAAATCCACTAATGCCTTCCATCCATTCAGACTACTTCCTTCTCAAGATTATATACGTCCCCTTTTCTAAGCTTCTTGGAAATTTTGGACTTGCTTTCTTTTGGACTTGGATTTTATGTGTTGATCTGTTCAGTACTTTAGGACAGAAAATTGCCAGACCAAATGCTTGTGCCATCCAGTATCAAAGACTTTTTTACTATGTTTCAGGCTTCTGTGAAAGTGTTGGTTTAACAAGGTTTCTGACGATTCGCAGCTTGGTTTTACACCTTCGAATTATTGATGCAGATTTCTCCTTACTAATCACTATCTCTTTTCAATTCTTTTTAAGTTTTGTGCTTACTCTTAATAACTTCCTTAAGGTTTCTACATTCTAGGAATTCTTTTTCATCCGTGTTTAGGAGGGCTGTTTCATTTCCTCCCCTCTTCTCCAGTATAAACATTCAATAATATTGGCCCTCTTTTTACATAAAGTAATATCTGTCTTATCTGAATTTTATTTCCACTACCCCTCACTAAATTTTTTTGTTTCTGTTTGTCTTTCTGAAACATGGGACTGCAGCTATTTATCTTTCACATTCTTGGCTCGCAACTTCACATGAAATGCAAGAGCTCAAAACCATTACATTTAAGATTATTTTCTATCATAATTTTTTCTGCAGATCCTATAATTTACAAAAATTTAGTCTAAGTTATCCTTGCCTCTTGCTTGTTCAATGTCTGTTCTACATAAGAACCTATCTTTTAACATGTTTAATGAAAGGTAGGTAAGAGAAAAATTAGCAAGAGGCAGCACGATAATAATAAAAACATCTTTATTTCTCACAAATTTAGCAGCATTTGCTGTTTGATGTTTGTGTGCTTCAGTTTCAAATATTCAGATATAACTTTTCTCTGGCAGAAATACTTTTAGACAATGTAGACTCCATTCAAAAGGAGTTTAATTCTGATTTCAGTAAACAACATAGAACTGAGTTCTCTCATGCTAGTCATAGAAATTGAAACAAATATTCTGAAAAACTCTACAGAACTTTAAGGTCTATTATTAAAAATATAATAGTAATCAGAATAAAAATGAATGGAACAACAGCATGATAGTTCTACACTAATAACTATGTAAATTCTCCTGCATGCTACAAAAGCAATCTAGCAGTTTAACAACTCGGAAGTAAGATTTTATTTAATCAGATTTTGGATTTATTATGCATTTTAATATCTCATTAGTACAGGATCAGAACAATTAAACTGAAATATGTCTACAATACTGACTTTTCCATGATAGCTTTTAACATGATTTCAAGCTTATGAAATGCCAATTTCTCCAGAACAGTTTCATGGAAAGAGTTAAGTTCAGCCTAGCTGTCAAGGTTATTAAAAATACCTTTCTCTGTTATGAGTAAAAAAGCATTTCATGTGTCTAATTTTCTGTGTCAGAGAGAAAGACAGCATAGAAACACAGGCAGATGCTATAAATATCACAGGCCTAAAAAATGCAAGCATATATGCATCAAACCCCACATATTCAAAATGCAGATTAATTCAAAACAAAGAGTTTTTCAAAAATAGTGAGACCATAAAAAACTTCTGTAAGACATCTCTTTTTGTTCCACTACCATAAATTCCATGTTGAATATTAGAAAAGCTTAAGAGAGTGCATGTAAGGGGGAAAGGAAAAGTGCCTAGTGTGGTGTGGTATTTTTTTTCCTGACTAAAAGTAGCACCTTGGAACTCAATCTAAAGTAATTCAAAACCTTTCACTAAATTAATTTGTTTTCCATCAAAACAGGAATGTCAGTGATCCTTTAAGAACTTAAGTATCTTGTCCCACTGAGAAGATTTCCAAAAGCTTCTACATGGTCAGGAAAACTACCTGACCCATATAAAAAAAAATTCTGTTCCATTCAAATACCAGATCTTGCATATTTCAGGCCTTGGGAACAAGGACTGGAGTCACACTCCTTTTATGTTTGTGAAGAAGAAAAACATGCCTTTTGGGGAAGGCTGACCATTAAGAAAAAGATGATTCTTTACAATCATCCCTGGATTTAGCATGTTGGGATGTTAAGACATGCGTTAATAGAGGTCTGCTGAAGATACAGGTGTGCTGAAATCACACACCAAATGCAGAACATTGTTCAGTGTTTAGACTTGCACAGAAAAACTCACGAAGACACAACCGCATTTAGAATTATCTTTGAGTCAAAGGTGGATTCCTACCTCTGTGCTGTGCACATGGGATGTACTCCATGTGCTCCTGTATGCATAACACCTATTCGACTTACATATTATAATCTATACAGCCCATGGCAGTTATGAATATGCAAATGTAACATGTCCACATCTTTCCACGTATGCAGTAAAATTTCTTTTTTCTTTTTTTTTTTTTTTCAAATCAGCCAAACATGCAATTTCGCCGAAAATAAAACCCTCCAATTAACCGGAAAAAAAGCCAACAACCCAGAACATCACCACTGCTCCAGCCAACCTCACAATGAAACCCCCTCCGCGGTCGGCGGCACACCGAATGCCGCGGGTGCTGCCGGCGCCGCCTCCCCCGGTCCGGCCCGACCCGGCCCATCCGCCGCCCTGCGCTGCCACCTGGCGGCGGCGCGAGGGGCCGCACCACGCCGTGCAGTGCCGTGCCGAGCGAGCGGGCCGGCCGGGATGGGGCNTTAGCTTCCCAGAGCCTCTCAGCCCTGCAGGCTGGGGCTGGGGCTGGGGCTGGGGCTGGGGTAGGGGGGACCGCACAGCCGCTGGGTTTGCTGCGGCTGCATCCGCGGCTGGGACGGGCGGGGGAGACAGGATAAACTGGGCGGCCCCGACACACGCTCGCGCCACCGGTTTCGAAGGATGCGTGTGGGGAGACCCGTCGCTTCCTTTCACCGCG
>VXBX01004999.1:136319-150156 GCA_013400415.1 Scytalopus superciliaris
TAATAATTTAATGAATTATTAAATTTACCATTTAATGAAGTGGTAAAATGAACTCCTTGTTGACAATTCCTGTTAGGGTTTGAAATGTTTATGTTCTCCTTTTTGCTATGACAGATAATAGCTACCAACAAGTATGTGGCAACATACTATAATATCATGTTGAACAATAAGATCTATTAGGTTTATTGTGCAATATATTACTTAATAAGATTTTAATTGTAGAAGTCTACTAATACATACTATGCTAACTTGTACATTAATTCTTCCTTAAGAATATTTTTCCTAAAGAATAAGAAGTTGGTACACTTTTGAGAAAAGTTGTTTCTATAAATAAGAAAAGTTGTTACGATAGATGATGATTCTAAATTCACCAATTTTTAGAAATATGATTGAATGTATTTATGTTAATATTTTTTCATCCATACCTAATTTTATACAATGAATGTGCTCTATAATTTTCAGTATATTTTATATACTGAATGCTATCTGTAATTAAATATTTCTTAGGAGTTCTTGGATTACTAAGACATTTTGTTAGATTTGGTTAGGATCAGAACTTTAATTATGAAGAAAAAAACCCTATCTCATCAATTCATCTTCATACTATTTATCTTACGAACAATTGTCCAAATTACTCAGATTTTTTTTTTTAATGTCAAAATATGTATTAATTTTACCTCATTTGCTGTTTAAATGTTTGAGAATTACTGACTGCTCTGTGTAATCGTCTATGGTGAAATAACTAAAATTCCCAGCTTTGACCTAATCAATACTATGTAATTTCAGTTTACAGTTACATAGTGAAACTGTTTTCTTTCATGTTTGTCTTAGGTATCCTTACCTCCAGCTCTGTGTGTTGATGTAAGGCCTCACAAGAGTTTATTTAATCATTAAAACTCAATATTACTTCACAACCCCAAGAGAAAGATAATTTAACGCAGCAATGAAGACAAAATTTTCAAGGTAGATTTTGATTCTCTGACTACTTCCACATGTGAATAATTTGATTAATGTGAGTAGTCTCATCAGGTTCAGTCAGAATTTCTTATGTAATGTACCTTTATGTTTGGAGTTTGGAATTTAAATATATATCTAACACATACAGGCTTACTTCAATCCCTAGTCTGAGTTCGGGTTTGTATGATGGAGAAGTAAGTGTTTCTGAACATATTAGAGTCATTATTACTGTGATCAAAGTATTATCTTCCTCTAAAAAGGATATTTTCTGATATTACTCATGTTGACCATATGCAATTAGGTGTGTGTTTCAGAGCATTTTGATATGTTCAGAAAGACCTGAGGACCTTGAAAATCTAGAACTGGTTCAGTTTCTGAAATGATTACTTTTTGTTTTCCTGTATGTTGTTTTCAGTTGGATGTTGCTGGCTTGTAAAGGTTGCTCCTAATAATGTTTAAGCTGAGTGGCAGAAAGGTACTTGAGAGTGTTAATGAATATTTTTATTTATTCAGAAATTTGAACTGTAAAGCCATATGTAGAATATAAGTACTTACAGGTTCTGGATGTCTTCATTTTGTCTTGTCTTCTAAAATAAGGGTGGGTTTGTTGGTGGGGTTTTTTTGGTGTTTTTTTGTTTGTTTGTTTGTTTGTTTGTTTGAATGGGGATTGCAGGATTTGAATGAAATATAAAGATGTCAAATAGCTGTCATTCAAATTCTTCAACAATAATTGTTTTTACTGTTCTTGTTTTCATCAAGCTTAGAAAAACCAGGTCATGTTTATTTTTGGGATTCACAGAGTTTTTAGGAGGTGAGTGAACAATTGCTAAGAGGCCATGCACCTCTCTATGTGACAGGTTAAATGACCACAGTGATTAAATAGGAGCCCTTTTTAGTGAACTCGTATTTTGGAAATATGGTCAATTTATATTTATCTCTGTATTTTATATATCAAAAAGATTAGCACTGTCAAAATTGTTCTGAGAAGGAAATAGTTATTCTCAGGGCAGAGACTGTGAAAGCAAGTATTCTTTTTTACCAGAAGTTAAATGTCCAAATGAAGAGATGCAAAAGAAGAAACATAAAAAACATAGAGTATTTAATACTTAGAATATTATTAAATCTTAAATTTGTAACCATCCTTTTTAGATATGTACAGCCTTTCAGCCCTTGATATGAGATTCTTACATATAAAGGATATTTTAGCTATAATTAGAGTAGCACAGTCAGAAGAGAGGCAGGTATGTTGTTCTATCTTATTTTATATAATACTAGAAAAATTCATTTTGGTTGGGTTTTTTTTTTTTGTTTTTGTTTCCTTATTACAGAGGTATCAAAATTGTCAAATTTGGATATGATGTCACAAAATGTCTCAGAGCCTGGACAAATAATAATTCAGTAGTAGCATTAAAATTGCTTAAGCAAACTGAAATTTGAAATTAAGATATGATGTTCTATGACCATGGGAGATATTTGTGAGAGTGCTTTGTTGATAACTAATTGATAATTACGGTTTGTATTCTAACACCTTTCTTCCCAAAGGATCCTAAAGTGCCTTACAAAATTAGGGCCTGTTCCTGCCCTGATTGAAGTCAATGGGAGCACTGCCAATGGGAACAGCACTGGGCACTTAAGAAGCTAATAAAAGCTGCATTCAAACATCACTTCTGCCACTGAAATGTGTAACTGTTCAACTTACACAGCAATACTCGCAGTGGTTTGAGACAGGAAGTGAATATTATCATACACATATTGCAAATTTTAAAAAGGAAGTGTGATTGTAAAGGGATATATGGTCCAAATTAATATTAGTGTTATTAGCACAGCCTTTGGTTAAAATTTCTGTTTAAGTCTTCATCCAAACAGATTTTTTTGTGATTTTTTTTCATAAGATTTGAACATTAGTTTGGGTAGGTCTAATGGCTGGTACCACTTTCATTATTCGTATGTTGAATACACATATTTTGGAGATCAGATTTGTGTGGGTTTGGTACAGTAATTAAAATAATTTCAGAAAAATATAGCATAAAAATCGTAGAAATCTTCTATAAAACTGTATATACTTTTGCTGATTAGTTTTTAATATCTTCTTGAGAAAGCCTGATATTACAATCAGTATTTTGCACATATTTCCATATTTGTTCACTTTACATATTGAGCTAATTTCTGTGATATGTTAAGGACAGGATTTATACCATGTATTCTGATATTTTTCTTTAATGGAGGGGCCTTTCATATAAAATGAAAACTACAAAACCACTAATCAGCATGCATAGATGCAAAAACAAAACAAAACAAAAAAAAACAACAACAAAAAAAACCAAACAAAAAACCCCAAAACAAACACCAACACAAAAAACCTAGTGCAGATATTTGATTTTCAATTTTTTTTCTCAACCACTTATATTGGTGAATGAGGAAATAAGTTATTTAACATTTAAAAAGTTATTAAAATTTAACAAATGAAAGATGAAACTTAGCTATTGGACTGTTTTATTCATCTCTAGTTATATACTTTAAGATGGGAATGAAAAACAAGGAGCTGCAAGAATAATTAATCATCACAACAAGCTGTCTAGTAGAATATGTAGCAAATGAAGTCTTTGAATCAGATCAACATACATGCTGTATATTCAAAAAGAAGTTATGGGGATAAACAAATTCAATCCTAGTCTTATTGAATCTTTCTAATCTTATTGACTAAATATTTACTAAATCTGCCAGCAAAGTCACAGAAGCTGAAGCTTTGCATTTTTGACAAGAATTCTCTGCATAGTTTATTGAAATACTATATTTACCTTATTTAAACAACAAAACCAAACCCAACAATTAAAGAACCACCCCAAAACCAAATTGAAAGATGTAATACCATTTTTTAAATAATATTCTCCTTTTTATACTGTACGTGGATGAAATCTTTACAGTTTAATTTGAATACCCTGAGACATCCCTGAGTAGAAGGTTCATAAAGTAGTTCATAACAGGGGTTTTCAGAGAAATAACATACTGTATACATCTCTTACATAGATACGTCTTTTGGGTAGTTTTAAACATGTAGAGGAAGGTGCTCTGTTAGAACTTAATTCCTCAGTAGATCTAAATATCTCCATCTACGAGAAAAGTAGTATTTTACATCCTTTTCTAACTGAGAACCTTGAAATGCACAAATTACTAAATTTATGCTGAATTAACAAGTGCCATGCTCTTCTTATGTTTCTGACTAGAAAACTTGCTTCTTCTCCAATAGGAATTTAAGATAAGTAAAAATAATTTGACATAATGTTTCAGAAAGCTACAGACAGATATGGAAAACAATCACTGAAGTTAACAGCCAGTTGTTTTCATTTTTTTATATATATATTTTCAATAAAAGTATAATATTCTTATTACTTTTAATTAAGTAATTTATATGTCATAAACATAGGTTACGGTATCACAAAATATAGTGAGGTTGATATTGCACTGTCTCTTTTAGGCACGCACACGTGAAAGGAAGAAAGAAGTAATTATGCATGTGCTGATGACAGGTCAGGAGGAATTTAGCACTTCAGTCAAAAAAATAGGATTAGATTTTATCCTAAGGATAGGATTAGTGTGTGATCTCATGGTCACTTAATAGGTTTCCTGTTAGATTTTCCCTAAGGCCTGTTTTTGCAGTCCTTAGCCAGGCAAAACACCCAAAGAAGTCAGTGCACTTTTGCTTAGCAAAGAAGTTTTCAATCTCTTCTTTAGACTTCAAATTGTTTAATACATACCTATAATAAATAAAGGGCTAAATGACAGTTACTAAAAAAAAAATTATGATGAAGTCTCATGCCTTTAGGTATCTGGGCCTAAATGACTAATGCAATACAAAGATCACGTATCCATCTCATATTAGAAACAAATTAGCTACTGTCAAATTCTGCATTCTTTGCTGATTTCTGTTTTGCTCAGCAAAGCATTGTAGGATCTGACCTTTAAAATCTTTTGTATTGTATTTCTTCACTAATAAGTATTTTGTAAGACTTTAGTGTGTACTAGAATACTTTTCATGAAACATGTTTCTATTGGCATATCTGTAAACATGATAGGAACCATCAACTTTGTATTAGAAAGTGAGGTGAAAGTAGCACTTTTTTCCCCATCTTTTGTCGACATGCTCAGTATAAAAATCAACTCACACAATTTTCACAAGTACTATTTGTCAAATGTCTTTCAGAATTTGTTAAATAAAAATCTTCCTGACAAACAAAACATGACTTTTCCTAAAATAAAAAGAAAACTTACCTAGTTTTGTATTGAACTAAACCTTTGTCAAGTCTCAGAAGTTGTACATGTATCACCACTTTTGAAAAAAAGCCAACCACAACAAGTGCTGTCAGTAAACAAATGGCTGATGTAAACCGTTAGAAACAGCTGAATGCTTTCTTACAGAATTTACTGCTTTATAATCTTCAGTTTAATTAATATACCATAGTAATTAAGAGAATAAAATACACATTTTCATACACAATCACCTCATCATTAGAAGCTACAGCAATGGTTTCTTTACCAATGCATTATGTTGTTTAGGCTTCAAAATAATTTATATAATTAATAAGGAAGTAATAATTTAAGATTTCTTTTAGTAGATCTTTAAAAAGCCATACTCAAAAAAAAAAAAAAATAGGCCAAGCAATGTTTTTTTCCACAGAATGTTTTAAATGGATTATTGTCAAATAGAATGTATAATTAAAGTGCAGATCTATAGCAAAAATAATGCTTTTAATAATTAATATATTGCTCATACTTAGATTTGCATGCTCTGAACAATATGAGTAATTTTACTTCCAGAAATTTAATGTTATCACCAGGACTTTGCTATGGGAGTAAAATTCTTCATATGTCTGAGCATTTGCAGGACTGAGCCTTCAGTTTTTGATTGTTTGATCAAATGGGGAAAATAGCTACTCAGTAGTCACTGGAGCTTTTCAGCTCATAAAATTGGTTAATGTATTTTTGTGTGACACTTTGTACATTATCCTTCAATGAACAGTAAAGAAAGCAAACATCAAATAATACCTCAGAAATGCAGTGAAATACTTAACAGAATAATCCAAAGACTGTCTTTAGGTTGATAATATTTGTATTTGCAGTACTAAACATAAAACATTAGAAATGTTAACAAACATATTATATACGTAACTTTATAGACACATATTTCTATGTATACTTTTCATTTATACGGCATCATAGGTTTACATGATATCTATGTATGCTCATATATGTATATAAAAGTCTTGTGTACTTAAAAGCACATTAGACCTAAATTATGCAGCAAAGTGCCACTTTAATGTATCTGACAATTTAACTGAGTTCTGTTATAATGTTAGTTTATTAAATGGTGTCAGATAATTTTCATTGTTACTGGTATATTTCGGGGGAGAGGGGGGGAGGGGATGGGGACGGGGGTTAGGCGGGAAACCAGCAAGCAAAACAAAATGGAAAAACAGTGAAAGAAATCCCAAACACAGAATATGTAATGAAGACTCTTTTTATTCTGACAGAGAAGTGCTATTCCTGTGGTGCTTAGGCACTTCACTAGAGAAGAGTTTTTTGCAATATGATGCCTCCTGTGGTGCAGTGAGGCGTGAAGCAATACAAGAGGTAGACGGAACTGAAGAATGTCATGAGGAAGCGCCACATCATAGGAAACATTCACAAGTGGAAGACAGCTGTTGTTATGAACTATTAAAGACAGCAGCAGGGTGTTCATTTCTTTCAAGGCTTTAGAAGCCTGAGATGGCATTTTCTTCTACCTTCTTTCCTCTGCTGTCCTCCCTCTCAAAAAAGGTCTGCTATGCCAGGTACCTTTCATCATAGCATGCGCTGAATCTTGAGGGTTCAGCCATTTGTTGCCCTCCCTTTTGCCCCTCAGTTAAAGATTAGCTGAGATGGGGCATCATAACACCAAAGAAAACCGCTGGTGCTAAGAAATTGCTGCAGGTAGGACTAAAGACTAACAATAAGCAGACAAGCTGAATACCCACTGAAATGGCTGAAAATTGATATTGTTTGGAGGGAGATGCATTTATAATTGTGTGCCTGGTGACATTAGAGGTATCCTCAACTGACTACAATTGTAAACTGTATGATTAGTAAGTTTAGGCATAGTGACCACTGATTTTCATAGATGGTTCGGGGAATGGGGATGGCCAAGAGGAAAACCGAATTAGCGGTAGCATTGACGGTTTGTACTAGAGCAAGTGGTAGTCTTTAGTTATGTAACATAATTCCCATAACTGTAGTAACTTGGTTTACTTAAATCAAAATGTGATTTGCCATGAGTATGTTTTAACTTCTGTGTATATATATACACACAATCTCCCCACACTCCCCCCACCCCGACATCTATAGCATTCCACACTGTGGAACTTTTTACAGGATTGTAACAAAATAGTGGTCTAAACTTTTTATACTAAAAATCCCTTGATGTTTTTAACATCCAGGTTGTGTATTCTACAAATGATCTGCATAATGATTCCCTGTGAAGGTTTGTATACAAGATGTGGCCTTGATTTCTACACATGACTTTTACTGGTGAACTCCACTGACATTTCTGTCTGGCAGTTACACCTGATTTAGGTCAGACTAAAGGATGTGTCCTGAGTGCATTAGTCTGCTTCTTGAGGAAAAGCACTTTGGAATAATGAAAAATACCTTTAAATTAAATTTATATTCTAAGTCTGGGAAACCTAATTTGGGCTGCTGTCACTTTTTTAGCATATAGCGTGGTTCAAAAGCAACTGACACAGAGGTCATATATAGCAGATGTAAAATTTCAAAGCATAGTGGAGTTCAGATTCTGGTGGGCTCTTTTTCATTGTAGCTACATATAACTGAGAATGACCCCAGAAGCCCCCTAGGCAACAGCCATATACTAATAATACCATAAGGATTAATATTTTCTTGTGGATTTACCTCATTGAAGTAGATATTACTAGTTAAACACCAGAGATTATGCTTCATCACAATGTTTTCACTCCTACAGATTGTTTAGAAAACAATATCTGCATTAATCTAGACATTGTGTAGAGGGAATGCAAGTATTTCTAGTGGTATTCAAATTTTTCACACACAGTTTCTACACTGGTTTTGAAGGTGCACAGCTTTACCATATTGAAAAATGATCATTAAGGGGGTTTTCAGCTGTTTGTTCTATCAGTGTCAGGACTGTCTTTCATGAAGAATTTTATTTTTTTTAATGTAAATGCATCATTACGATATTTTAGCACTGAATGTCAAAATTATTCTGTGATGACCTGCATTTGAAGACATAGTATATGATCTCTAGCAAAGCAATATCCTGATAGTTGCTAATTAAGGATCTTTTATTCTCGGGGAGAATGCTCTAGATAACTATGTCAATAGCTTTGTTCTCTTGTCATTATTACACAATGTTTCTATTGCTTTCACACATTTGTTGGTATCTGCCAAGCAGAACCAAATTTAGCCTGAAGCCTGGAGGAAGATAAAAGGAAAATATATTAGGCATATGGATAATTTGGATGGGGAAAAAAAAGGTGTTGAAAATCTTATGCTCATGTTTTTGGTTACACAACCTATATGCCAACTTTTGCATATACACATTATGCACGATTGGAGATGTCCAAGTTTGCATCAACAAACAAAAGTTGTATATGCAAAATTACACCCAGAGTTTTGTTTTTAATATTATTCATACAGCAGCTCATGTAGGAAAATTGACCTAAATAACAGGAAAAGTTAAGGGCATTTGGAAAATCTGGTATTACAATTCTGATCATTATTATAAAGCATTAACAGTATGCTGAAAAATACTTTTCCACATATTTTCTGACATTAATAGAATATCAAGTCTTCACTGCATATTACATCTTGCTATGACACTTGGTGATTATAAAGCTTTCCATCTGCAACAGGAATTGAATATACATAATTTCTAATTGTACCACCCTTCTAAACTTTTAATTATCACTAGATGGGAAATTTTTATTTTGCAGTTATCATTTTATTTTCTTTATAGAAGCTACTTTTATTTATAGACTTGACTACCTCATTAGTTCTAATTAAGATGGTGCTTTTCTTCTCAACTCTATACTTTACAGTTGATTAACATATCATATGTATTTTGAACTTTCTGTTCTGTGTTACTCAGGCCTGCTGCATTGCATGAACTTATAAATGCTCTATTGTTTTGAACAGAGGTTCTAAAAGGGTACCAGAAAGGATGTACTTTCTTTCTTAGATGAATACAGCAATTTGGTTTTTGCCTAGTTGTCCTAAAACATTCTTATTTGTAGTCCGTTTAACAAGTCAGCCATTACAAAATGAAAATCTGATCTCATTAAAATTACAGACCTATGGTGAGTCAAGCTTTCCCAGAGTGTTCTGAGTAGGGATACTGTAGGAAATGTGTATTTAGAAATTAAACTGGTCTGAATCAGAAGTGATTTGTGAATTCGTGTTATATTCTGAAAGTTGTATAGCTGTGTACTGTAAGCTGTATGTCTTTTTGTGATTACAGATTGTTATTTGCCATAATATTTAATTCTGAGAAGTGCACTTTAGACTAATTTCAGGGTAAATTTATTTTTGGATCAGTGCTGATCAGAGTCATAGATCCAGACTGACTTTATTTGAAGCTTTTATGAGGTAATTCACTTCATGAGGAGATGGTCTAAATGAAGGCATGAAGAGGTCTTAAATTTCTTTCAGAAGAGTGGTTAGGTTGCTTTTTTAATTGTCACTGCTTTTATTCAAATCACATTGAATAACACATTGATGTATCAACAAAAATACCATTCTTGGACACTTTAGGAGTGTAACAACTGAATAAGTAATAGTTCTGAATAACACACACAAAAAAGGTGGGGTTTTTTTCAGTAACAAAGCAGCTTCAGTCAATAAATGGGAAGAGATTTTTCTTTCTAAGATTTCAATTTTAAGCCAAGAAAACACTTCTGGACATCGCAATGTGTCTTTCACATAGTAGCAAGTATATTGGGGATTATTTTTGCTGTCTAAGAATCAATTAAAAAGTGGGCTACAGAGCTATTCTTGTCAGGCATTTCATGCATTACAAGTGGTCTGTTCTCCACAGAATTATCAACACTGCCATACACACAGTAAAATGCCTTCCCTGATGTGTGAGATGTATTAAATTTGTGAAGATCAGTGCTCCCTTGAATCTGTTAAAATAGCTAGCTGTCAGTCACTATGGAGATTGGAGAAGAAAAAGCCCCCTGGTGATATAACTCTTCACATCTTTCTCCCACCTTTCTCCCACATTTGCGCACATATTTGTGCACAAACATTCCTATACTCCCAAAACCAAAAAAATAAATGGTGTGCTATTTCTGCTGTTTCACACAAACTAGTACTGGTTTTAAAATAACTCAAAACCCAAAATAACTGTACCAAAGCCCTCCCAAAAAAAGCTTGTGCCTTTTTTTTTTTTTTTTAATTATTATTTATTTCTGCTCTGGACACTGCCATGTGGAAAGACTACTAAAACTATTACATAATTAGAGGAAAAGAAATCTGAATATTTTTAACTGCATTTTTAACCTTTCATAAAGGGTGGCATAAATATCTCAACTATACGGAGCTATTTTTAAATGTGTATAATGAACAGAAACAATTTGAATGAGCTTTTGATTTTTCTGTTGATCTTTCTGTTGATATAATCTCTATGCCAATGTGCCTTGGTGCTGCTGTTACAATACTATCACCTGACATACATTTAAGCTACCTCATCCAAAATGATTTCTTAAAATATTTATGGTCTTGCTTGAGAAACTTCTTTGGGCAATAGGGGAACACTGTGAAAGATTTAACCTTGATATGATTAATTTTGGTAGGTTCTTAGATCTAATTTCAGAATGCTGACATTTAACATGTTCCCCTATGTCACCTGCTGAGCCATTTGCACTACTATTGATAGTTTTATCTAAAAAAACCCCACCCTCTAATCAGTGCATCAATTTATTTTTCAGAGCACTTAATTATCTAATGTTCTAGGCACACATAAATTGAATAATAATTTAAGAATTTAATTATACTAAAACTATTGGTAAATTGAGTAGCAAAATTGACTGGCTGGCCTGGTATACTTGATTTGCAGTAAGAAAAAAAGGTAAATATAGCAGATTCAAAGAAGGGGAAGTAGCAATACTACATGTCAGGAAGTGTTGAAATGTTAGACTACTATGGGAGTAGAAATATTTCTTAAGTTACTGCATTGATTTTTAGTAGAAAAGAGGAAACAGAACCTTATCAATAAGACAAAATATTCAAATTAAAACCATTCTGAAGTACTAATACAATCAATATTAATATGGTACATTTCTATTAGTGTGTGGTCCATGGAGCGATGTAGTTTGTTCAAACAACCTGATGTGAACACTGCACATATTCTAGTAATTTTGTGCTTGACAGTGGAAGTGTGATTATCAGAATCAAAGAAACCTCATTATTTTCTAAACAGAGAATGAGATACATTGGAAAGATTATTCTGAAGAACAATACAGAATTATTTTGCAGTGAGTGGGAAAGATTAATTTAGTTACATCTTATTGACCTCTAATTCTTATGATTTTATGATCAATTCTTATGTAATCTTTTTCAGGGAAATGGATATTTGCTTTCTGAAGACTACAGAGTTTGTTATTTTAGCCACAATTCAATAATGTATAATATTTCCTGGTATTAAAACATTGCATTTTAGGCCAAATTCTGTTTTCCTTCAGTTATCTCAAAATCCTCCCATCCATACAATTATTAGACATTATTTCCATCTGAAAACTAGTCAAAAGTTGAGGGTTTCTTTTTTTGTTGTTGTTTTTCATTTGTTTGTATACTATTTTTGTTTTGTGCTGTTAGTTTGCTTTTTAAACATTTCTATTATTCACACACAGTTTAGTCACACAGACTGACTTCAAGCAACTTGCATAACTGTCTAAATGTAAGGCTCATTCTTTGTATCATCTGGAAGCTAGAAAGTAGAGACTTGCTAGATTCTGTAATCTTCCAGGGAATTAATCTCAATCATTTTCCAATCTACCTCTTTGAGGATGAATGCACAGTAGAGATGCCGGGTGAATCAATTAATGTTTGCCTCAGCAACGCGTGAAATTTTTAAAATATGGAATTATCCAACTAAAACTTGGAGCTGAACGTAATTTCTGTCAGGTTGTCTGTTGGCACTACTGTTTCACTGATTTTTTTTAGCCCTCTTTTTAGTTACAAGTGTAGTTACAAGGAAATGGGCCTTTTACGCAAGAAATACTTATGTCAAGAAAGAACCTTTTTCCTGAGAACTATGGGTATGACAAAAAGGGTCATTTTGAAAGTGCAGTTTTCAAGAAAAGGGTTTTCTCAACCAAGATGTGCAGATACTAGAAAAGTATTTAAATATTCTTCAAATTTTATTGAATTAATTGAAGTTTCACTTATGTGAAATGCACATTGATGTCAAATATCATCAGTTTCCATTATGACTTTGATATCCCTCCTTGATATAAGACTGTGAAGTGCTTAACTGATGCTTCCCATGGAAATTAGAAGCGAAGTCTCTGTGAAAGTTATAGAAATAGTATTTCCAAAGAAAAAATCATTAAATACATAACAAAACAAAACAAATAAAAGAAAAAAAGTTTGTTAACACCTTATGTCAGCTGGGATCTTTTGCAAATTTTTCAGTCTGAATGAGAAGAGAATTACACACATATCTTTTTTTTTTTTCCCCCCTCCCTGCAGGGTCTAACATCATCACATGAACAAGAGAATACATCCATAACTATCATGCTTCTGTCTGGCATGTGTGTGATATCAATCATCAGAAACAATAGCCCTACTGCCATAAGGATGCCAAAACAGAAAAAAGAAAGTTTTAAATGGATAGGATCTTTCTTTTCTAACTCAATTTTCACATTTACCACGTGTATTTAGTTTTGTATGGAGCACCATCTTATTTTGTAACAGTAGGGGAATGTTTTCAGAATTGTTTCTTTTCCAAATGATCTTTTTCCAACTATTTCATGCATCACTTTTTGTCATGACTTGATTCATAATTTATTGATATCTGTATAAATCAGGAAGAGATGCTGTGAAGCACACAGACAGTTCTCTAGGAGAGAAGAATTATACTATCTCTCTTGGTTCATTATGTCTTAGTGAAATGATGAACCAAACAGCAATTTCTATTATTAGAATCAGTTCTATAATTCTAATAGATTTCTAAAACTTAGTTCTGGTAACTTCTATTCTTAAAATACTTCTAAACCTCATGTTTCTCACTTGTCTCAACCCAGGAACAAATACCTGTAGTGGTGAGATACGTATCCAGAGAGTTGCTGAATTACACTGAAATGATTTTAAAATAGTCAATTTATGTGTTCTGAAAGGAAGTCTTGTGGGTTTTAGGAACTTTTTTTTTCCACCCAGATTCAGAATAGAATAGAATGGAACTACTGACTTATGTATATATGTATCATTAACATGAACCTAAAATGTAGTTACATCCCAAAAGAGCTAGCTATCTATGTTAGACTTCTATGCTATAGTTAACAATGACATGTAATGATAAGGCTGGAAACAAATAAAATTTTAGTTACTTAGCAAAGAAAGATCGAGAAAAGGAATATTTAACAAATATTGTAAGTAGAAGTTAAAACTACCTCAAAAACTCTCTGCATCTTTTCTTCTGTAACATTCTTCAGAAATCTATATTTCATATTATATGGTCTTCATTAGGCTTAGATGAAAGTAAAAATGTAAAAACTTAAGCTAATATAAAAACTTAAGCTAATATTAAACAACTGAATGAACTTTACCTCAGAGGTACTTAATGGACAATATGGTAAAAAAAAAAAAAAAA
>VXBX01004999.1:150183-163348 GCA_013400415.1 Scytalopus superciliaris
GGACCTTAAAGATCATGTAGTTTCAACCCCCCTGCCGTGGACAGTAAACCTTCCACTTAGACCAAGCCTTGTCCAGCATGGTCTTGAACACCTCCAGGAAAGGGGCATCCACAACTTCTCTGGGCAATCTGTTTCCAGTGCCTCACTACCCTTATAATGAAGAATTTTTTTCCCTAGTATCTAACCTAAACCTTCCCTCCTCCATCTAAAGGCCCCCTTGTCCTGTCACGACATGCCCTTGTAAAAAGTTCCTCTCCAACTTTCTTCTGGGCCCCCTTTATGTACTAAAAGACTGCTGTAAGGTCTCCCAGAAGCCTTCTCCAGTCTAAAAAGCCCCAACTTTCTTAGCTTTTCCTCTTAAGAGACAGGAGTTATATGAGTTTGCTAAGCCAGCTAAAGCTGTGAACCAAGCCAAAATGGGGAAAACCAAGCCACGCTTACAAAGAAAATGGTAAATCAAAAACAGATACTCCCAGAAAACATGTGACATCCATTCTAAGGAAGAAAAATTAGTTGGTAAAAGGCATTTGAAAGTCTTCAGTATATTACATCATGTAGTCAAATGCTATTCAGTTGGTAAAGTAAAATAGTTACTATTTTTCTATTATTTTTTTATTATTATTATTATTATTAAATCCATGAGATTTTCCATATTCAGTAGGGTTAATAATTATCTTTCTGTCATAAACTAGAGGATAGCTGCTTTAAACAAGAAATATGAGTTGGTCATATAGGAAAGTGTAAGACACTAAAAGAAAAATGTGGGTTTATGTTTCAGCAGCAACCTATTTTGTCCTTACAACTACATTTTCCACAACCTATATGTGGAAAAGAATGCAATATTTGCAAAGTCAGATTTGAACATGCTTTTAAATCATGTTTGTATATACAAATATTTTATCCAGAAATCTCCTATAGAATATACTAGTAAATTAAAAGTAATAACATGTAAATTTGTCTAGTTTACATATTTTAGGCAAGTAAGACAAAGTCAAATGAAATGTGAGTGAATAGGTTTTAGAAATATTTAATTTATAGCTCTAGAAGATAATATATAACACATCTGGGAAGGCCTCTAAATAATTCCACTGGTGAGAAAAAAAGTCATCTCTATCAACCTTTCTCAGGGAAAATGTAAAAGAGAGGGATACATATGAGGAAATTGATTTAAATATTCATTTCATCTTCTGCTTCTGGATAAAAGGGTCCTGCAAGCATATCACCATAGCTGGCAAATTGATATAAGGATCTGTAAGATATGATGCCTTGTATATTCCTAAGATATACAGAGTGGCACTGTGTCTCTTAATAGTTCAATCATACCTGGAGATTATCATAAATTCAGAAACATGAGGAAAAGGACAGGAAATTCTTTCCTCACTGTCTCCCAACTATCAGCACAACAGAACTGCAACTTCATCTCACTTGCACCGCAAAGCATAGATCACACCACCATTGTGTTAGAAGCTGTATAAAGCAATTCCTGCCCTAGATAGCTTCAAGGATAAATCAGGAGATGGGAGACAGATAAGACAATAAAAAACCCTGAGAGGAACAGTAACTTCTGTTTTACAATTTATAAAAAGTTTGATTTATATGGGACTTTAAATGAGTACACAGGATTAGCACCACAAACAATCACATGTTTTAGAAGCTGTGAAACCTAAATGTAATTTAGGTAATGCTGTAATTCTAATACTAATGCTATTGCTTGGTCTTCTTTCTGTAAAGCAAATAAACCAATCCCCTACATCCTTTATTTACCTTTTTACACTTACAAAAGAAAGCACAAAGGGGAAACAAACCATAGCTTAAAGCCAACAATGAGATAACTCGGTAATCTTTAGTTAATCAGATCCAAACCTAATTTACACAATTGTCCAATTTGAATCTTGTTTGACAAATTAAGTAAGACCTGGGGACTATCTGTAGAATTAATTTAACCCCATGAAAAGGGGCCTTTGAGAAGTACTTCTTAGCCTAATAGTTGCAGACTTTCTTGTTTCTGTAAGTTTTTAAAAAGGTTATATTAGACCATTGTTGGATATGTTGGAAAAGCTACCTGACAGTTTATTTTGCCTGTGTTTATGTGATAAATACATATTAACCCTTTAGTTCACAGCCATATAAGGAAAAGTTTAGGAAAGAACAACTGTAATTTAGCACAGTGAGTAAAATAAATAAATAAATACATACATTTTTCTCCTATGAAATATTTCTTTCTGAGTCAGCTTGGCAAATTTAATCTCAGTGGTTTTTATTTAAATCTGCAGTTTTGTTCAGGATAAATGTTATCAATAGACTACCCTCCAAAGATGATGCAGATATTTTCTCTGCAGGTGTTAAGGCTTATTAAAATTGTCAGTTGCATCTATATCCCTCCTGCAATTGGTGGAACAGTAATGACCCTTACTTTAATAGATTAGTGTATAAACATAACAGTCTATCAGTTGATATAGGATGCGATATCCACTTGAAAGACCAGTCAAAAAATTGTACAGCCTGCACTGAGCTCCATGCTAAGCCAACAGGCAGAGATATGTACAGAATTAGACCCATCTAAGTGACTACATCTAAAGAAATAATGAATGAAAATATCTCATTGCATACTAAATCATTTCATAAACAGGAAGATCTTTTTTGGCAAATGTTAACTGATATTGTGAATGCTTAGATTTTACTTTTATTTTCTGTTTAACATTAGTGATGCTCTGTATCTCAAAAAAATATTTATCTATCTAATACAGTAGCTATGGCAATACAATGCTATGCAGGGTGGTAAAGTATGAAAAGTATTGGAAATAATATTGATATTTATATCAAGATATTTATATATATTTATATCCATCTTACCATTTGCAGGCTAGACCTGAAACAGAGACAAAAGCATTTTTAAGGTATTAGGTAATACATTGTATTTAGTTTCAGGTAATGGGATCTGAACTCTGCTTTTGGGCCAAATTTAGCTTTAGGTGTGTCTACATATTTTTCTTCTCTGATTTTTGAGGCTTTTAAAAAAAAAATTTAAGGGATTAATTTATCTAGGTGGTTGGGAACTAGAAAAACGTATGGAACAATGGCTAAAAAAACATATCTTCAATAAATTAATAATTTATGTTCCATTGCAAAGTCTGGATCTAGTGAGGATTAGAGAACTTAATGTATCTTTAGAGTAACATCTTATCTTTTGAAAATACCAGTTTCTTCTATTTAGATCATTTTATTAGCACCTTCTTACCTCAGTTACAGCAAGACATCATCATGATTAACCACACAAAATCAACTAATAGCTTCACTCATTTTTATTAAATATTTATAACCTTTTATAAAAGGTGATAAAATAAAAGTTTGCATATATAAAAAGAAAGTATTTTGTCTAAAATATTTTTTCTTTGAAAATTATGTATCTGAGTTCCTTATGTACATTTATCAAATTATCTTCTTAATATATATGTTAGACATTGAAGTAATATCCCAAATTGTTATGAACTGTAAGTTGGTAATTTGGATTTTTGAAATATTCAATGCTTACACTTAGAGAATTTGAATTCTATATGATGTTAATAATACAGACAGCTTTCACAGTATCACAGGAAAGAAAACTGTCATCCCTCCAAGTATGGAATAAGCCCTTCATATACAATTTAGCACACTGAGGTAATACTGATGTTCTAAGATCACACAGGAAAATGCCACTAATAAATCACCAGAATTAAAGTGTGTAGCACCTGTGGGTTCAACAAGAACAATCTTTTTTAGCTTGACACTAGCCATCTAAAAGCAAAGTTTTTTTACTTTAGGCCAGTGTTCTTTCACAGACAGTGGAGAAAGAAAATATTTCCACTAAATATTCTTTTTCTACCCAGTACAGTGTAGCAGAGGAGTGGAGCTAAGACTGTCAGTCAGGTGCAAGAAACAAGACACTGTTTATGTGAATGATTATGATTAGATTTCTTGCTAATACAGTATCTAAATATTGTCAATGCAGTATATAATATAAGCAGGTCTAAAGGGTCACAATATAAGCAATGTTGGCTAGAAAATACAAGTTTGCGGTCTTTGGCCTTAGAGAATTCGCAATCACAAAGCAACAAAGCACCTACCTGGCTACTTCAGGATTTTATCTCTGTATGTGACCAAATCTTAGTGCATTTACTCACCTCTCCAAAAGTGTGTGTTCCCTTTCTTTGGGCTGGATGTACCCTGCAAGCATCCCTCCCACACTGGGGGGGTGATCTACCTAGACAGAAGCTGCCTGCAACCTCAGAAGACCAGTTTACACAGCTGACCCAATCTCCAGCAGCATTTTATAACTATTTGCAGTCAATTGCAATCATCACAGCTCTGCCCGCCGTCATCTTTGGAATGCATTCATTATGTGAGCATCCAGAAAGTTCCTTCTGAAATTCCTGCCTGGTGTTCTGAGGATAAAAAACATCAGAAACAATCCCAAGGGAGAGGGGCTTGTATGGGGAGGGAAGAAGCATGCTAAGACTCAGCTATCTTTCATCCCCGTTACATATAGAGGGAGCTAGGAGAATGATAATGATGAGTACCTTTAGGTATTTTCAGGCAAACATAGTGAATTCCAAACTCAATAACTGCTGCAAAAAGCACAGATTTCATCTTGTTTATGACTGGAACACAACCAAAAGTCAGAAGTAGAAAAGAATTCGGTAAAAAAATCTGCCGTTGATATAGAGTGGCAGAGTTAAAAATTAATGTTTTCTGCTGTCCCATGCATTCCCAAGGGCTACAGGAGCTGATTTTAAATTCTTGCTTGGTCTGTCTGATGATTTATTTAGAATTTTCTTCCATGCTGCTGCAAGGGTGGTATATACATGGATGCAAAACATCAGACTTGAGTTCAGGTAAAGTACAACACTAATGATACCCTGCAAAAAGGGCAGTTTGAGAAACTGGAGGGAATATTAATCCCATTTTTAGTTAATCATCTTATAATAGTTAATCATTAAAAATAAATAAAAAAAATCTAATTCAGAGTCATCTTAGATTAGTATTCATTACTCATAAATCCATTTTTTGGATGGTCTAATGTCACTAGAGTGAGTTCCTGGAAGCTTAGCTTAACAACAGAATATCCTCAATTGTCCTGAAGAAGAAGCCACACTCACAGGAGATGTATCTTTGCCACTTTCATATTAAATGCAGAGTAAAAGCTCCTTCCTACCAGGAGAGAGCTCTACAGAGATTCAGCAATGACTGGAGCCTTCTGGTTTTGCTGAAGCATGTACTATAACAATACATAATTATAATAATCTTGATACGTTGCTCTTTCTTGATCTTGTTTTGTCAACCTACCAGGCTGCTTTAAGTGAGAAAGGCTGCATAGTGCAGTGCATCTCAACTAAACATATATCCATCTGAAGGTCTTAGCCCTTATATATATGACCTTGACTCAGTTAGACAATCAGTGTTTATAAATGTGCCTCTGATGTGCCTTGCTGAATCAGAGACTGGCCTTTTAATATGTTGGGAACATACTGCTGCACAACTCAAGGCGCCCTCAGTCATTTTGTAATAAGTAAGTCCTTGCTGCCTCAGCTGTTCTCTATTTACTTGCCACTTCCTTGCTCCAAGGCAGCCTATTGGGAATCACAGGATTCCCATATGTAACACAGAATCAGAAAAGAGACATTTTTTCTGTTTTATGACCACTGTGAAATAAAATTAGCTATTTTTTCATCCTGTATTATTCTCACGCAAAGTGAAAAAAAAAGAAAACAACATGACATGTTGTAGTGGTTTTGATCATTATTATATATGATAAGAACCCAAAAGTGATTAAAAAGCATTTCATACTCCCAGAAATAACTGTTGTTTTGTCCAATAGTTTTTTAATGATTTATCTCTCCTTCCCCACTTCCAATTGTAGAAATGATCCTTAAAATTTTATTCAAGGAAGAATGTGAGGAATCTCTTAAATAGACTGTTCAAAACCAGTATTGAAAAACTAACAAAAACCCCTGTTTTGAAGTCAAGAATGAAGTAAAACATTACAAAAAAGTACTGCATTATTTCCATTCCACACAAAGTGAGAGCTACAGAAAATGTGGAGTTACAGCATTTCTCAGGCAACTCAGGTAAAGTTACATTAAGCAATCCTCAGTTTGCAGTAGACTGCAATTGCTTTAATTTCATTTTAGGCATGGCATGTGAACTGTAATCAATCTGAACACCAAAGAAACAGAATGGCATTGGTTACATGTGCAAACTTTCATTTTGTAAACTGCTCTAAAAGCATTCTTTTGAACTCTAAAGTCAATAGAATTACGATCAGTCTTTTCCCGTAAAATATTTTTTTACAAATCTTTACTTCTGATGCTGATTTTCTTTTTCTGAACAATGTAGAGTACTTACCATTAATCTAGAGAAAATAATGGTTAAAATTCTAAGCAAAAACCTAGACTACAAATAAATTAGTATTCTAAGCAGAAGCTTTCATAAAGTTTTAGGATATCCCATAATGCACAATTAACTGTGTTACTCTCTTTCATAAAATTCTCAAACAATGTTCAGAAGCGTTCTGAACTACTGTGGAATACTTTCAACAGTTCCACCATCTTCTTTAAATGTGCCTGTGACACCAGCAGTTTGTGCTTTGTCTGCAGTGACTTCTACAAGATATCATCAGACATTTTTTGTATATGAACATGTCTTTCTGTGTGGTTCTGTTTGTTTGTTTTACTTCTAGATTGTTAGACAGAAATATTTCTAAGTAAGAGATCACTATTTTGTTGTTAATGAAAAATTCTGAGAATTCATTGGCTCTGTTCTCTAACTCACCTAATTTCAATCCTCAGGAAGTCTTCCAACTAAAGTTAGTAATTTTTGGTTTGTTGGTAGTCAATAGTGAGAGACAGATGTTAAATGGTTCCTTTATAGAGAGCTTTGTGGTGGGTTGATCCTGCCCAGATGCAAGGTGCCGATGAAGCCACCCTATCACTCCTCAGCCAAAGAGGAAGCAAATACAATGGAAATCTCATGGGTCAAGATAAAGACAGAGAGATTATTCACCAAGTACCATTATATGCAAACCAGGCTTCACTTAGGGAAATGAATTCAATTTATTGCCAATTAATAAAATTTTTCTTCTGCTTGGACTCTCTATGGGTTGCAACTTCTTTCAGGGCACATTCACCTGCTTTGATATGGGGTCCTCATGAGCTGCAGTGTGGAAATCTGTCTCTCTGTGGTAATTTCCATGGGCTACAGTGCAGTCTTGGCTCTGCCCCTGCAGCACCTCCTCCTGCCTATTCTCTGGCCTTGGTACCCTGCAGGGCTGTTTCTCTCATATTTTCTCTCTTCTGGCTTCTGTTCACAGCAGGTTTTACCCTTTCTTAAATATTTTACCACAGAGATACCAGTAACATCACTGGTGGGCTCAGTTTTGTTCAGTGGTGCATCTTGGAGTAATCTAAAAGTGGCTCTGTCTGACATGGGAACAACTACCAGTATCATCTCACAGAAGCCACATGTGCAGCATTCTGAATTCTTTTGCTTATCATTGGAATAATTGTCATATGATCTAATAAGTTAAAACAGAAACAACAAGCTATTTACAGTATTGCTAGATTTGTAGTTTGATGCAGATGCAAATTTTCCCTTTCATTTCCATTAAAAAAACCCTCCACTTATAAACATCAAAACATGGACATGACCCAAATGTTACATAGTTACATTTCAAAGGGCATTATCAGGTTTTACCTTTATTTTAAAGTTTCTCTCCAAGTCGCTGTTCTGCATCACTTCATAACAGCATTACAAAACTCAGAGAAAATTGACTACCAGCTTACTGTCAACTATAACTACATCTCATCAGCAAAGCAGCTCACAGTGCTCAGGATACATTGTGCATTTAGACTATTTTTTTCTTCAGCTGGAAGAGTTATCCAAATTCTGGGGAGAGAGTTTTCTTTTAATGTTTTAAATTAAGATTTTTCAAATATTGAAGCAAATGGTTTTGTTTATTTAACATACAAATCCTCTTAATCTCATTGAATAATTACTCTTATGTTTTCCAGTATATTAGATATCACACTAAGAGATTTTGCAGAGTAGTTCAATGTGAGTTATCCAGTCCAGTAGCTAACTGTTTGATTGGAAGCTATATGACCTCAGCTACAACTCTGAATCATTTTCCACCAATTACAAAAACGAGGTAATTTTTTGTTCCCTCCAAGTGTTCAGTCCAGGATCAAGTGAATAATAGAGCAGTTAGCAATTTCTGTGTTTTAAAAAGATGTGCATTGAAAGAGACTTTTGTAAAGGTCTAAACTACTGGTTTTTCTATGTAAATTAAAAAAAAAGGAAAAGTTTTTCATGAAAGAAAATTAGCCACCTAAGTTCTCTGCTATATTGCAGTACAAAGATTCATTATTCAATAGTTCTGCAAAGTACAAAAGACTCCTTCAAGGACTGTAATGTCCACATAATAAGTAAAACATCATTTGTACATTATTTTCATAATAGAGGCTTTTAGCAAAGAACTTGCATTGATCAAAGCCAGACAATATTTCTAGGTACATTCTTAAAATGAAAGTAAAAAAACCCATAACATAGTTTAACTTAACACATTAATTGACTCACTTGAAAAAAAAGAGATTAAAAAAACACTTAAAACATTATCCATGGATGAATTTGGGATATATATCGTAAAGTAAGATACACGCTGGTACCCCCCAAAATGCCACAACACTGGAAAGAATTTTAAAAGGCTTTTTGAAGGCAAGAACACAAAAAACTTATAAAACAAAACTAGCCATGCTTCCAGAGCATAGCACCTGAGGAAAAGGCAAAACCTCTCTTCATTCCTGGGCTTTATCATTGCCTCTGGCCTCCCCCACCCAGACTCACTGCTAGCATGACCTGTAACTCTGTGAGGATTTATCTCTCCACAGACCAGAGAGAGACTGCAATTTTTCTCTGGTATGCAAAGGAGAAGGAAAAGAAAAACATCCAACTATTTATGAGAAAAGTACTCTTCGGAAGGAAAAGCTTCGTAACAAGTCCTAACTTCTCGTTACAAATTCTTCTGAAAGGATACCTATTCCTACAATAATCAAAACCACTGAAATTATTTACCAATTTGTTACAAAAATGAGAATAGGAATATCAAATAGTTTTTATTTAATGTGAAAAATATATGTAATTTTATCTGTGTGGTAAGGAAAGGTTATGAAAATTGTAAAGCTGAATGGTATTTCTATGTAGAAGAACAATAATCAATATTACAAAATCATATACGGTTTCAGCAGAATTAATTACAGAAAAAAACAATATATTTTTCCTTTACAAATAGTTAAGCATACCTATGTGTATTGGGTTTCTGAGGCCAGATTTTGGTAGCAGGGGGCTACAGGGATGGTTTCTGTGAGAATGTAAATAAATGGAAGAGGCTGGTTCCATCTTTTTGAGTCATGAAAGTTTTTAGCATCATGCTATAGGGATTCATATTTGGACCTCTGCCATTCATTTATATAAACTATTAAATGAGTGATATTTGAAGATAAAGTATTCTAAGTGTAAAATGATTTGGGATTTTAAGCTAAAAAAAAAAAAAAGGAAAGATAATTCTAAAGACTGAGATCTATCGACTTTCATGAAACCTTAGCAAAATACTGTGAGCAGTAAATTTCATGTCTTATTCATTGTCTTAAATATTCTGCAACTTTGATGTTCAAGTAATATGGTAAAAGTGGTTTCTGACTGCATTGCTGATATACAGGAAAAGGAAACTATCTGAAACGAGTCCTACATATTCTGGTGGTGTGTCTGATGTACCATATTTAGGACAACTCAGTAACTGGTTTCTTAGATGAGATAAAACTGAAGATTGGCACAAAAAGCAGAGAAAATCTCTGGCTCTTTGGCCCTAATAAAGCATATTTTGTATTTTCAGGGTTGTATTTCCTTTTAACTATAGAAATCAATTATTTTCTTGTAAGAATCTGAAAACAAATTCTTGGCGAATTCCTGCCACCTAATTTTATTACCTTGTTGGAGAGTTTAAGTTAGAAACACTACATGAAATACAAATAATCTAATTCATGCATCTGGCTCAGACTTATCCAATGGTCTGATTTAACCACCAGTATGTTAGGTTACTGTACTGGAGTACTGTCAGACCATGAAAGGGCATGTATGTCTGGCTTCCAGAAGCTGCAGAACCTGTTTCTGCACAGAAAATCAGGAAAAAGAGCACAGATCAATTGTGCTGTTATTACTTCGTATAGGTATTTATGAATTTAAAGTCAGATTTTCACCTAGATTTTCAAACAGGGATACATATTGTTGTTCATTTATTAATATTGGAGGTATATTTTGAGAAATACACAATGTCAATGTGACAGTTATTCAAGCTCTTTCAGAGCCAGTGGAAGGAAAAGGACTTTTAGAGCAAATAATTCATTTGATTGTGGTTACTTACTGTAGGATGAAACTAACCACACTCCAAAGCAGCTTATTCTTTCCACCACCTAAACTAAAAGAAAAAAGGGAACTTTAACTGATTCATTCTGGTTAAGATTTCCACAGTAAAGACTCTAGTGACTGGATTAAATTTCATAAACATATGTCTTTAATATTATTTGAGATGATCTTGGGTACCTTAGACTGGTTGCTCAAGCTGGCAGATGAACCACAGGACTTTTGCCCCTATGAACTACTCACTGCAAAACAAGCAATATGTTCAAAGGCATCTTAAATTACATTACACAGTTTGAGTTTAAGCAAATTAATTTAGCCTTTGAAAACAGTTTCAAAGACAAAAATTAAAAGTGTGAGTTAAATAAAAGGATGACATCACAGCAGAAGTGAACAAGTCAGAAATTACCACCCATCCTAAATGTTTTGGATGCAACATTTCTATGTGATGAAGAGTCAGAACACAAATGTCACATTCCTTAAATCATCAAGAGATGAGCACCTGCTGGGAGCATTTCATAAACCAAGGATAAAAATATATCCCTAGAGAAGTTGCTACTCCTCCTTTACAGAATGGTTGTGTAAGTGAACTTCAGAGCTATATAAGAAAGGAGGCTCAACTGCACCTGTTCTTTGTTTGAGTTTTTTTGGAGGTGGTGGTGATGATGGCTCTATGTGTGTGTGATTTTGAGAATTTAAACATGAACAATCTGGATAGTCATCTATATTGCTTTGTACTCAGGAGACAGGTGTGGGCAAGTGAAAGTGAAATTCATTTGGCAATTTAGGTTGCTTAAGAGTTCTCTTTCAGTACCTGCAATGGCAATAGTCATTACAATCTTGCTGGCAGGCACATAACAGCTTCATCCCAGGAGTTGTGTTTAACTTCTGTATGAACTGTAGGGCTACGCTACACAAGGCATAATCAAAGATTCAGTTAGTTTCATGAGAACTCAGATTGAAAGTCTGGGTGAGGGTGGCAAAAGAAAGTAATTGTTATACAGCGATAGTCTTTTAAAGAAGCTTAAAAATTTATACTTTTAAACAAAACAATTAAATTTACCATAATGCTAAGTATTAAAAAAGAGTTCTAAAGAATATATGCTAGAGAATATCCTTGCTTTATCAGAAAGACAGAACTAAAATTGTACCTTCATTTATGCTGTAAGTTCTGTAACTACTGAGCGGAATTTAAGCAGTAAAATACATGTGAGGGGCTGGTTATAGTGCATGGATTGCTGTGATATCTATATTATTACTAGTGTTATATAAGGAGAGTACAAAAATTTGTAATTAAAATCGAAACTGAAAAAGTATAGTGGTTCTGGCATCTTAAAATCATATTCTTTTTTCTCCGAAGCTGCTCTTTAAATAATTTCTGTTTTCATATAATCTCTTAAAAGAATTCAGCATTATAAATATCTGTATTTTACCTTTGCTTGGCCACTTTAAATGCACATGTCATCATATCTTGGTATTATTGACTATTACAATGTTAGAAAGGTCTGAAGGAAAATAAGGATGCAAGGATATATATTTTAACAGTAACTTTCAAATAGAAAATTACTCTAATTTCAGTTGAACACCAGAATCAGCTTGAATTAAAGTTTAGTAAGATTGTGTTCTAGATTTTATCTGGGTCTTTGCCAGACTCTTCTCAAATATTTCTATCATTTTACAGATATTGATCGAATCAGTTATGTCATCATGTGTTTACTCAGTTACTGAGTGCTGAGTAAACATGTAAAACATCACATAAGTCCTTTGGACTAAATGTTTTTGATTCTGGATGTTCTGAATTTCATATCAACTCAAAAGAACATCTAATGGACAGGATGCCATCCAAAAGGATCTGGGCAATCTCAAGAAATGGTCCCATGGGAATCTCATGAGATTAATAAGACCAAGTGCAAGGTGCTGCTCTTGGGTCAACACAACACCTGATAAAAATACAGGCTGGGGGGATGAACAGATCGAGAGCAGCTCCGTGAAGGAGGACTTGGAGATGCAGATGCATAAGAGGCTGGACATGAGCTGTCCATGTGCATTGGCAGCCCAGAAATCGAGCTGTATCCTGGGCTGCATCAAACAGCGTGGCCAGCAAATCAAGGGTGGTGATTCTCCCCCTCCACTCTGCTCTGCTGAGACTCAACCTGCAGTCCTGCATCCAGCTCTGGGGTCCCCAGCACAGGAAGGACATAGATCTGTTGAAGCAAGTTCAGAGGAGGGTCAACAAGTTGATTAGAGGGATGGAGAACCTCTCCTATGAGAAAAGGCTAAGAGAATCAGTTTTGCTCAGTCTGGAGAAGACAAGGCTTAGAGGTGACCTAATTGCAGTCTGCCAGTGCCTGAACAGAGCCTACGAGACAGATGGAGAGGTACTACTTACAAGAGCAAGTAGTGACAGGACAAGAGAGAATAGCTTCCAACTGAAAGAGCATAGGTTTAGATTAGGTATTAGGAGAAAGTTCTTTGCTGTGAGTGTGGTGAGGCACTGGAACAAGTTGCCCAGAGAAGTTGTGGAGGCCCCACTCCTGAACATGTTCAAGACCAGGCTGAATGGGACATTGAGCAACTTGGTCTAGTGGAAGGTGTCCCTGCCCATGGCAGGTGGGTTTTCACTAGATGATCTTTAAGGTCCTTTCCAACCCAGACCATTCCATGATTTTTGATGACAGTAAACATAAATGACTAGTCAGCTGTTGGAGGAGAGAAGAGA
>VXBX01005000.1:0-19684 GCA_013400415.1 Scytalopus superciliaris
GCAGTGGTGCTTCTCGCAGGTGAAGGGGGCGATCGACGAGGACGTGGCGGAAGGTGAGGGGGCCGGGCCCGTGACTGAGCGAGCCCCAGAGCCCACCCTGAGAGCATCGCACACGGCCCCCGGCGCCTTCCTGCGGGGCTCTGCTGCCAATCCTCGAATAGCCAGGGTGGGAAGGGCCCCCCGGGATCCCCCAGCCCCTTATGGGGTCCGGGAATAGCCAGGGTGGGAAGGGCCCCCCGGGATCCCCCAGCCCCTTATGGGGTCCCCTGGGGCAGGTGACACAGCAGCACGGCCAGGGGGGCTGGGATGTCCCCCCAGAGGAGACTCCACGCCCTCCCTGGGCAGCTGGTCCAGGCTCTGCCCCCTCCATGGGAAGAAGTTGTGCCTCACGCTGAGGTGGAGCTTGTTGTGTGTCAGTTCAGGCCAGAGCTGCTCGTCCTGGCACTGGCACCCCTGGGCAGCGTGTGGGACCATCCCCTGACAGCCCCGGGTGTCGGTGTGGGGCGAGGGGATCCCCTCTCAGCCTGCTCTGCTCTGGGCTAACCAGGCCCGGCTCCCGCAGTCTCTGCCCATCCCAGAGATGCTCCCGACCCCAAATCACTCGGGGGGCTCTGCGGGACCCTCCCCAGCAGCTCCCTCTCTGTCTTGTAGTGAGGAGAAAACGTACCAACAGTGACAAAACACAGGGAAGAGGGGGGGAAAGAAGCCCCAGTGGAGTCTGTCAGGCTTGTCAGGTTTTGCTCTGACGCACAGAGTGCAGCTCTGTCATTTGTGCTGCATTAACAAGTGCAGTTTAAAGGCTTCCTGCAGCTGTGGAGAGATTTTATTCCCACTTGTTAACGTTTGGGAACTATAAATAGGGATGTTAAGCAGGGAAGAAGGGTACACCTTTGGATTTCTCTGAAACTTTCCAAGTGTTTTGGATGGAGTAGAAAAGAAGAAATGTTTTAATCGGGGAAAGTATTTCTTTGTAGTGCTGAACCAAGGTGGAGTTTTGCTTGACTTTGATGAGAAAGTTCCTTTTCCCCGCTAAATTTCCTGTGTTCAAACTGTCCAGGCCGGCAGTGCTCCTTTCTAAAGTGTGAACAGACTTGCAGGGCCCTGTGTGCTCAGATTGGATTTTTTTTTTTTCTTTACTGGATGCAGTAAATATTTTCCCTTGCTGTCTGCTGCAGGGGAATTATGCTGACACTGTTTTCGTTTTCATGCCACTTGTTTGGCATTCCATTTAAAATAATGGCCATGGGAGGAACTGACTAGAAAACTGCTTGAGAAACTGGGACTCACTCAGTTGTTTTCTTCTTTTTTTTCCACCCCCTGAGTATATTTTGTGGCTTTTACTATTGCTCTGAAGCTGTCAGATTTCTTACAGAAGTATATTTAAGTAGCTGTTATGTCAAATGGTCCCTCTTTCCTGGGGTCTGTCATCTGTTGGACTAGAAGTCCGTTCTCCATGTCACAAAAGAAACGCTGGGGGGGCACCTGGCTCCTGGGGGCACTTCCCTGGAGCAGCTCCTGAGCACTGTGGATCTGTGCAGAGCAGGAGGGCTCCAGGAATCATGCAGCATCTGTGTTCTTTGCAGCACTGGTACTTGAGTTTTGTTTATTTGTGGGAGTACCCGAGCTATTTACAGTTTTTGTGACCCCTTGTTTTTATTTTGGTTTGTGGCCTTTTCCCCTCCCTTTACTTTTTGCCTTGAAATTGGAACTCGATAATGAAAATACACAATTTATTTGCTCACAATTGCCTGGACTTAAATCAACAGGATGCAGTACGAGTGCAAATACACTGATAGAATTTTTACCCAGTTAGGGACATATTTCCTCACTACTGTTTTTTCAATATTCCCTTACCAAACTGCACATCCAAACCTGGTTGGTGGGAGCTGTTGCCTTGAAATACCTTGGGATTTCACTTAGGTTTTTGTGATAGTGAAAACTTGCTATTTCTGTCAGTTTTTGTTCAGTTTTTAAGCTCTCTAGAGGAAAATGCAAGTATGCCCAACCTATTCCATGCAATCTGTCTTGCCAAATTTCCTCACAAAACTTTCACTCAGTAGCTGAAACTCCAAAGCCTGATACTCAGACAGCTGTGCCCAAACATCACTTCCTTTACAGTGCAGTTCTGACATACATTTTGTATCGAGTAGTTGTTTCTCAGGTGTGTTGCTTAACAAAAATACAGTGACAAGTGGCTGTATAGATTGGCAGCTGGCAGCTCCATTCCCAGGATTTCCTTAACTGGGCCATTAATCCAGAAAATCACTGTCTCCTCTTTGGCTTGCGCATGCATTCCCTCCCTTTGGGGGGTGATCCCTGAACTCTGGACAGGCTCTGTGTCAGTCAAGGGAAGGACAGTGTTCAGGCAGCAGGAAAATCTGTCACTTACTGAATGTGGACTTTCTAAAGTATTGACTGTGGGTATTCGAAAGCAGAGAATTGTAGTTGGATTTGAGCAGGAGGACTGGAGAATGAGGCAGATGTTGAGTGAAACATTTAATATCAAGGAGGGCAACAAGCATAATTTAAAAACAAAGGTGATTTGAGATGTGTAGTAATAGTGTTGTTGTTGGAAATCACGTGGCTCCAAACCCCACACTGATTGCCTGTGCAACTTGTGATTCTTGGATTGCCTCTTTCTGTAGAAAGAACCTTTCTAAATACAGAATACAAATGCTGCCTGAGACCTTATCAATTCCATGATTTCAGTGTTCAATTTGTTTTGCATGTTCAAAACTGCTCTGTTTTGGGAAGGTTGGTTTTTTTTTTTGGCAAGCAAAACACAAACCAGTTTGTTAAATAATGTACAGATATACCCAAATTCCCTTGGGCCAGATGTTCTGCATGGAATCCATGACCACTCCTGGATGTGATTCTGTATCTCCAGGTTTTTGGGTTTTTTAATTCTCCATAGTGACTGGTATTGACAGCCCTGATAAAGTGAGAGATCCCTTGTTACCATCAGTTCAGCAAAGTCTCCTGTTGCAGCTGGTGGGGAGGTGGGTCGGTCACCTCAGCACTTTGCCACAAAGCAGAACACCAGGAGCAAAGACAACCACAATCTGATAAAAGTATGTTGGCCTGTAATACTGAACCTGTTCTCAACTGCAGATACAAGTGATTTAGAAATGCTCTTAAGTTGTCCTTACAAATCAGTGGTTTAAAATGTTCTTGTGTGTTGTTCAGGAATTTAACTGGCCTGTTCTCGCTGTTTTTAAAGGAAATTCTGGCATGATTTCTGGATTTTAGAAAAACAATCCCAGTAGTGGTACAGCTCTGAGACCTGGTTCTGACCAGCTTAAAGGTTGCCCTTTTTCTGTAGGAACTGGAAAATTTGGGACTAATGACTCCATTATTGAGCCACGTGTAGTGTTTCCATTCCCTGTAAATAACTGGTTATCCCTGGAGGTGTCACTGCATGCTGGAGTGGGGCAGAAGGTGGGCTGTGGTTTGGATTTGGTTTTTTCCTTGAAAACCAGCGGTTTGCCATAAGCAGGACTTCAGATGCCTCTTTGCCCTCCCTTTGCTTGGGGTTGGGCAGGGAAGCTGTAGCTGCCCCTGGATCCCTGGCAGTGTCCCAGGCCAGGTTGGACGGGGCTTGGAGCAACCTGGGCTGGTGGGAGGTGTCCCTGCCCATGGCAGGGGGTGGCACTGGGTGATCCTGAGGGTCCCAAACCACTCCATGTGAGTATTTCAGAGGCTGTTTTGCCCTGAGCAGGTTGGGTTCCAGCTGGAGAGAGCAGGCTCAGGGTTTCAGGTATGCCATGTTATTACTGTGGTTTCATGCAACTCATGGGCCAGGAGTTTGTCTTCACCCCAAGTTCCACAGCACCCTGTTACCTAAAAACGTGCTCAGCCAGTAGTTAATAAGTATTTAATATGTGTTATTTTGAATTCCAGTTGTCAGACAACACAAACCCCAGGGTATTGTGGCACTGGGAAGTAAATTCCACTGTCTTACTGTACAGTAACATGTCAGCAACTCTGGGAAGTAGTAACACAAAGTGTTTTCTTGTGAGAAATGCAACAGGAGGGAACTTTGGGAAGTTTCTATCCCAGATTTACAAGTGAGCAACTGTGCTTTAAAAAAAGCTCCAGATGATCTTCAGGATTTGTAAAAGTGGCCATGTAAGTGATGTCAGTTTTCTTTGAGGCACAGAATGTGTCCTGCCAGCTCATGTAAAGTGAATTTTCACCTGTAATCTTTACCATAGGATCACAGTTTGGTTTTTGTGGGTTTTTTGGCGTGTGCACGTGATGGGTTAATGGAACTGCAGGGGCAGGAGGGGAAGTAAGTACAGAAATGTTCAGCTTTCTGCAAGATGTGACAGTGATACCTGTCTTTTCTGTAAAGGAAAGAAGGAGTTTGTGGCCTAGGTGGAGACCTTGAAGGGTAGTCAGAAATGGTTCAGAAGCACCTTGTTTGGCTCTTGACTGACACATGAAAAAGTTAGGACCTTGTCAGAAAGCAACACAGTTGAAGGTTTATGGGAATTGAGGGGAAAAAATCCTCAACATCAGTGAAAGATGGGGAGTGGGACATCAAAGAACAGCTTAAAAGGTATTTTGAAAGACTAAGCAACCACTAGGCTACAAGAAAAGTTAAATTGCTTGACTTTAAACTGACAGAGAGTAGCTTTAGATGGAATATTGGGAAGAAATCCTTCCCTGTGAGGGTGGGCAGGCCCTGGCACAGGTTGGGCAGAGAAGCTGTGGCTGCCCCTGGATCCCTGGGAGTGTCCAAGGGCAGGTTGGATGGGGCTTGGAGCACCCTGGGCTGGTGGGAGGTGTCCCTGCCCATGGCAGGGGGTGGGAACTAATTAATCCTTAAGATCCTTTTCAACCCAAACCAGTTTGTGATTCCATGATTATGTTTTGATGAAAACGTGGAGCTTCGGGACACGCAGCTGATGAATGATAAACACTGAGCAGCAGGCTGGGGCACCTGTGCACCCAGGAAATCTTGGATAGTTCCCACATGCATCCTCATTCCTGGGCCATTTGTGGAGTGGTTTAATATCTGAGGAAAAGCTTAATCAAAAACAACAAATAGCTTTTTTTTTTTAAAGGGCAGGAAGGTGTGAAAGCTGCAAGTAGAAGGAAAATTTGATGCTCCCATCACCTTTCTGAACTCCTACTAGAAGTACAATGAACACCATGACAATGAGCTACTTAGAAAAACTAACAATAGCATGAATTAATTAAATATGCTTCCAGTAAGAGAAAGCTTACTGGAATTACTATTCCAGAGGTTAAAAAATAATACTGAGGCAATAGATTTGCACAGAGAATACTGGATTATGTCATGAATATTAGAAACAACCTCCCTAATTTCTCATGCCTTGTAAGGAAGGCACATCAAGCTCTGCAGGCAGGAAGGGAACACTTACATCTGTCTCACTGAACTCTGGCTTTACTGCTGGCTTTTCTTGCTGTGCTGCCTTTATGCTCTCCTTGCTTTCTTTGCACTAACACATCCAGGCATCTCTGTGCACTCCAAACTTACTGGAGACAGCATTTTAGACTATAATTTAAAGGACTTCCAGTATCGAGTCACAGTCTGGTTCCAGTGGCAAGAAAACACAAATTTAACTAACTGAGGGAAAGGCACTAATTGTCTTTTACCAACTGGAACTCTGAGGTGATGCTGCATCCCCGAAGGAGGGTTTGGTGTGAGGTTTGCTGGGCAGGCTCTGGAGCAGGCCTTGGGCATGGTTTGGCACCTGCTTTTCCCCCGTGTGTTCCAGCACTCCGAGCAGAACGGCCCGCGCGCTCCTCAGAGGAGCCAGGTGGCTCTGCTCCAGACATCCAGGACACACAGGAGCTGGCAGGATATCCCACAGAACTCCAAACAAGATGTTTGGAGTTTGCCACGGCCTGTCAGCAGCAGCTCTGACCTCAGCCAGCTTCTGCTCCCAGGCTGGCCGGTGCCGGCCGAGCTGCTTCACTGCTGGGGTGCAGCCAGGGTGCCCTGCTCCTGCCCTTGCTTGACCTTAAGGCTGTTCAGTGATTTAAATCAGCTCCAAAAGCAGTGTTATTTTGGACTCAGTTAAACCCTACCGGGTTCTTAAAGGCAATTCAAGCCATTTTGCAAGTCGATTGCCGATAAGGGCATAAAACATTGTTAGACCTTAATGGATACTTTAGGTTGGCAGAGTGTTCAGTGGTGTAAGTTGGTAGGAGTTTGATCTGAGCAAAGCTATACCCCTTTGGTTTAATCTCCTGACTTCTGGTACTTCTCACTCCTCTTCAAAGAAATCCTAAAAGTGGAAATGTAAAAATTGAGCATATAAAGTGGCATGTTATGAAAAACAGGTGATTTTGAGTAACTTGTATGTATGTGTAGATTGTTGGTTGGTTATTGGTAGCTATAAAGTTCAGCTCACCTTTCAGTACAATTCTCATCTCCATCAGCTGTTAAAAATCAGTATTTTAGGACGTATTTTAGGAGCAATAGCAGCAGTACCAGTCTGAGTCCATCCTCACTGCAGGGTAACACCACTCTGTCCCACGGACTGTCCTGGCAGCCATAGTGTGGAGAACCCTCATTCCTCTGAAAGCAAGTCAGTGACAGGTACAGGAGGGAGTGAGCTGTTGAAGCATGGAAGTCCATGCTGGAGTCAGAATCCTGCAGAGACTGAAATGTCTGCCTGCCCCAGCATTAGCAGGAGGAGGAGCAGGAAGGGTCTGTTTGGAGCTCCACTGTGTGTCAGTGACTCTTGGCGCTCCCCTGCTATGGTGACTACACCATCCCAGCTGAGAACTGTCACACTTCACACCCCTGCTTCCCTCTGCCCACCCTGGAGCATTCCAGTGCAGCTGGATACTCTGGGAGTGTTTGGGAAGTGCAGTTACTGTAAACCAGTTATGAGCAGCTCTGAGGCCCCGTGTGTCTGCAACTTAAGCTCCAAAAGGATTTTGGTTTTTAAAATGTTTTTCTATTATTTGCTCTCTAGCAGGTGCTGGTTTCTAAATGTCTTCATTCTCTTTGATAATCTGTTCCCTCTAAAGGGTATCTTTTTTTTTTTTTTCACTGATCTCATTTGCTCCTTTTATGGGTTTTTTTGATGATTCTTTGCTGAGTTGCTCTGAAGCGATGGTTCCTTGCTGTTCTTGACTGCCCCTGTTTGTCACCTGTGGTCCCTCAGAATGGCCTGTTGTCACTGCCTGCTGCCAGAGAGTCTTACTCCTCCTTATGTCATGTCACACAGCTCAGCTCAGCATTCAGGGGCATCCCAGTGTCTGCTTTCCAGGTTGATTTAGGAGCACATAACTGCTCTGACCCCTTTTGCGGGCTCTGCTTTGTTCTCATCCACTCTAGGAGAGCACAGTCTCCCACAGCTTTGTCCACAGGATAACTCCTCTGCTGTAGGATAACAAGGTGTTGGATGAAGGTGTGTCACCTTGGAGCTTGATTGCAGGCAGAGAAATACTGCTCTGTGCTTGGTTCCCACTGGCAGTGTCCCTCACAGTCAGTGCCAGCCATCTGCCTCCCAATCCAGCCATTTCCTCCCAAGGCAGGAGTCTCTCCCAAGGGTTCCCTCGGCCCTTGAGCAGCCTGTGCTTTGGATCTCTGGATGGATCACTGAAAAGGGGCTGTGTATCAAAACTCTTTTTCAAGAGGTGGGACAGGAGCCAGATTTGCAGATGTGCATTGTTTGTGTGCTGAACACAAAGTGGTGCATTGTCCATTACATACTTGGAAGATTCCAAGTTAAAATCCCCTGGAAGTCGAAGCAGCCTCCGTTTTAGATGGTGTTAGAGACAGTGAGTGGTTCCTTGCTCAGTAAGTGAGGAGAGGGCTCTTGGCAAAAGGCTTTCAACAGCTCAGAAGGATGAGAGAGGAGCTAATGCTGCTCATGTCCCATGTTAGTCCTGAGCAAGAGCTGCAGCTGCAAATTCCTTCCCTCCTGGGTGAGCCATGAAGTAATTCCATGTTTTCAGGTTTGGGTTTTAACTGGAGCAGCAATGCACAGTCAGCTTAGAGAGGAAAAGTTCACAGGAGCTAATTTTAGGCCCCTAGTGTAGCTGGTGTGGATGCCTTTGCATTCTCCATTACCTCAAACAAAGCCCAGGTGCTGATACCAGTGTCAGAAATCCCAGAAGGATTTGTGGGGGGATTCAGCTAGTTTGCAGGTATGAGCTTGCTGTCATCTCCAAGTCCTCATAAGCTGGTCTCTGCCATCCCAGCCCCCTTTAGCCCCAGCAGAGCCAGCCCAGGAGGCTCTGGAGGTCCTAAGCTTGCCATAATTCTGCCAGGGGTTGTTGTAGGGAGGGTCGCACTCCCAGGGATGGGGAAAGGCTCAGAGCACTCCCACTGAACTTAGACACATCACTCAGGGCTCACAGCACTGTCCTGAGTCAGGCAGTGGGCTCTACCACAGTACAGTGGAGATGGTTATTTGTAGCCTTCTGATGTGTCAGGAGGTTGTTTCCTACCCATGGAAATCCTCAGTGCTCTTAAATTTGGGGATGTTAGAGAGTCACAATGTCAGCAATCCTTTAATACACCAGCTTTGAAACCAGCTTGGAGTTTCTCCTCTGGATGCAGAGTATAACTAAGGTGGAACTCATTTCCAGAAGTGAGGCTAAGCATGAATTTTTCATGTCTGGAAAGAAATATTGCCAGCCTAATATCTTACTGTAAGGCTGCAGGGCTTGCTGCCCTCCATACCTACAGGAGGAGGAGGATTTCCATGGATACTTCCAGAGCATAGTCCCAGCCCCACAGGAGCAGCTGGAGGGAAACTTGGACAAAGCTCACCAGGGTGTCTGTGCCTTGGGATGCTGTCTGTGAGCAAATACCACAATGTTGGGCTTTGCTCACCCTTTCCTACTTTTCATTGGAGTTATTCTGTTGGCACGGAGAAAAGGCTGAAAATAAGGCAGGGAAGTAACACTGGTGCTTGTACATGTAAGAAAAAGTTACAACATCTAATAAAAACCTTTAAAAGTCCCAAAGTTAATGTGATGATGAAGAACCTGCAGAGGCTTGCTTTGTTCTTTCCTAAATTCTAAGCTGCCTTGGAAGTAAGGAGCAGGTGTAGGTGGGTGAAGTGTCTAGCAGAACAGAGTGATGGTTTGGAATTCATTCTGGGCTTTGCTTCTAGTCTTGTGGGGTTTATTTTCTCATTTTACGTGTTTTGAGGTGGTAGAGTGCTGAGGGCAGGGGTGGAATGACTTGGGGATTGATCTGCTTCAATTAAACAGACCTAGAGGGAAAACTGATTTTAATTAATATTTTTATATATAAAACAAGTACAGTGCTATTAAAAAAGGTGATTCTTCATATTCCTAATTTTTTAACCTAGAAAACATTTGAAGGAAGTGCCCCCCCCCCCCTTCCCTGTTCCCTAGAGCATGTTGGTGACAGGCTGTTTCAGTGTGTGTTGTTTACCTCATCAGTTCATTGCTTTTTCCTTGGTTTCCTGCTTTTCCATGGTGTCTCCTGAAATCCCTGTGTATAATTGGTAATTGAATTATAATTTCCTTTAAAGAAAGGTGACTATAAAACTAGACATGCCCAGAAGCAGGTAGGTAATGCAGTATTGAAGGCTGGGATTAATTTATAGAAAGATGATATTTACTTCTTCATTTATTTGTTCTAAATAATTTTTTTTTTAATCCAAGAAGGTAAGTCATTACACACTGGGAAAAAACTTTTAAGGTCATCTGTTAATAAAAGATGAAAAAATTAATTATATATAGAGAATACTGGTTAGGGTTTCTAATCACCTTCCTCGTGAGAGTGGGGTGTTATTGAAAGGAATTTCGAAGATAGCACATCAAAATCAATAGGGGAAGGGGGTTTTCAGCGAGTCTCCAACTGCACACTCTGGAACTAATTGATGTCATACATTTCCAACCTTATTGTTCTGATATCTGCATCATAAAGGCAGTATTTGATGTGAGCAGGCCCAGCAGGAGCAGTGTTTGCTGAGTGCTTTGTTGGATCTGGTACCATCTGCCCCAGCCCTGGGACAGACATTTCCAGCTCCTTATCTCCTGCCCCTTGGCTGGAGGTTGTTTAATGGCAATTAGTTCTTTATTGCCACCTCCTGATTGGAATTGTGGCTGCACTGGGATAAACACTGGGTGCTCTCCAAGAGCACTGCAGGCTGTTGGAGCTGGGGATCCTGAGGGCTTTTCCTTTGCTCTCCTAGTTTCTTGTGTCCTTCCTGATGTTCCTGCATGGAGCTGGTTCAGGAAGCTCCACTAGAAGAAATTTTTGTTCTATTTCCCTGTTTTGAGCTGCCCATTCCAGACTCCTGGACTAACTCCATGAGCACTCAGCTCAGGTGTGCCTCAGGCTCATGTGGGTCAGTGCACGGGAACACCACACATGTACCACTTTGGAGGGGATTCCCAGTTTGGGGAGCTTGGAGCAGGCATATCTCCATGGGTATGGCAGTGTTACTGTCCACAGCAGCACACACAGGTTGGGTTCCTAAACCAATGTACCCATGGTGACTGAAGGCCCCCAGAGCTTACACTGAGATACGAGTAAGTGCTTTAGCTTGTCAATAAAATCATGTTAAGCTTTGGAATGTGTCTTGATTTAAGGGTGTAAATGAAGAATTGTGTCATTGCATTAATGTAAGTTGTAGTTTGGTTTGTGTTGAAGTCTTGAAATTCCTTGATTTGCTTTCCACATTACAGTGCTGTTCTATTTCTGTTCTCTTTACAGCTGATATAATTTCAACAGTTGAATTTAATTACTCTGGTGATCTTCTTGCAACAGGAGACAAAGGTGGCAGAGTGGTTATATTTCAAAGGGAACAAGAGGTCAGTGACTCAAAAAACAAAAGTGCTGTTACTACACTGTTCTTGAGTTGCACAGTCTCACTTCACCTGTGGGTGCCCTGAGGTTTAAATGCTTTAAGTGGAGAGTTTTCTCAGAAACCCCCAAGTTAGCCAAGTTTCTAAATGTGTGCCCTGTGCTGCACTCGATGGGTTTGTTTGGTGAGGGTTCCTCTCCCTCCTTCAAAAAACAAAAAGTCCCAAAAATCCAGGTGAGTTTCTGTGCTCAGTGTCACTTTGCAGAATTGCCTGTGGACTTTCCTGAACCTTCCACTGTATTGGGCTGAGCTGAGATAAATCACAATGCTTTGGAGGGCATGTAAGAAAGTTTATAAAATAAGCTACAAGGACAATGGGATAAGGTGGTTAAAAACTGTTTTAGGGTCCTGTGACTCAAACCCAGTGGGAACAGCCACCTCTCCAGAAACACTCGAGCATTTCCAGTTGGGAGGGTGGGAGGATTGTCCTTCCTGCTATTCACAGCTCCCCAGCTGGTCCCTGCGTGGAGCTGAGCTGTGTGACAGTGCTGTAACATTCCTGTGCCTTCATCCTGCAGCCCCATCCCTGAACTTGGATACCCAGAGCAACAGTGGGGCCTGCAAACATGCACTAAGTGCTGAAATATGATGGTTGTGTCTGGGATTGTGCTCTTCAAAAAGTCAGTGTTCCATGTGGCATGCACCGAAGAGTATAGTTATCCTGACCTTTTAAGAGCTGATGAGAGTTTGAGCCTTTTATTTTGAGCCTTCTCCTGGACCAGAAATACCAAAATGGATTGTGGGATGTTACTCAGCTTGTCTGTGCAGGAATATTACACATCGTCAGGTGCTGTGGGTTTTCCCAGCAGAATCCCTCTGCTTTCCTTGTGTGGCTCAAGTGATGCTCAGTTAATGGACACCTGGCCAGTATTCTGCCTCTCATGCTTCCTGTGGTGCTGTTCATAACCCCCTTTCCCAGAGCAGCCATACTGGTTGTACTGGGAGGGCTCTGGAGGCAGTGAAATGAAAACTGTGCTGAAATGTTACCCGGCTGCACCCAGACAGCTCCGGGCTCATTCATCATTTACTCTGGGGACAGACTTAACTAAGGCCCAGGGAGAAGGTCAGAGGTGCCCCCCTGCTCAGGGCTGGGGTGTGGAGTGGGACCTTTATGGGGTGGCTCTCAGCTGCCCCAGCTCCCTTGTGCCAGAAGGCAAAACCCACCTGTCACGTCACTTCCTCAGAGGGTGGGGAAAACCAGACCCCAGGCCACACAGGAATATTCAGCTGTCTCCTTGGGAGCACAGGGAAACTGAGGGACATTTCTCTTGTCATGTGCAAAACTGCAGGAAAAATCTAAAGTAAGTGTGTAATCATTAAATCTGACAATAATAGTTTTACCCAGTGTAGGTTTAAGACCAGGATAACCAGGTTAGTGACAGGTGGTTATAACAGGTGCTTATACAATTCCCCAGACACTTGGATTTGGGAAGGCACACTGAAATGCTGTGCATCATGCCCTGGGCTCAAATTACTGGATTTCACTTGCAAGCAACCAATTATTCCAACCTGATGTGTGAGTAGAGGGGGAAAGCACCAGTGCTGGCAGAGTGCAGCTCACTGCAGGGGCAGGGAACTGCTGGATGGGGCCAGCTGAGAGGATCCTGTCCAAAATTCTTACAAGTTAAATGATCTGTAGGGGGTAAAATCATATAAAGTCCTAGAATTATCTGAAACTCCACACTGAGGAAGTGTGGAAACTCCATTCTCATGAGACATTGCAGGGGAAAACTCACCACCAGTGGGGCTGTTCTCCAGCGTGAACTGCTAATGAGCAATAAGTTAGCTGAAAAGCCTGATGACAAGTTCCTCAAATCTGATAATGCAGGTCTGTGGACACTTGGAACTTTGCTCTCTGTTCCTTGCTCCCCCATCCACAGACAAGGGTAGCAAAGCCTGACGGGTGCGCAGATACTTACAGATAAAGCTGCAGTTTGAAAGAGGAAGGCCGTGTGTGCTGTAGTGATGCTAAACTGGTACAGTATCATGGAGTGAGAGTGTAAAATCCATGCTCTGTTGTGAAGGTGGACTTTGGGGTGGGCAGTTTGTAGTCACTGATGTGTGTGGACAGTTCCTGGTGCACCCAGTGACATCAGCCTCAAGCAGTGCTCTGTTTTCTTGCAGAATAAAAGCCGTCCTCTCTCTCGGGGAGAATATAATGTTTACAGTACTTTCCAGAGTCACGAGCCTGAGTTTGACTACTTGAAAAGTCTAGAAATTGAGGAAAAAATTAATAAAATTAGGTGGTTACCACAACAGAATGCTGCTCACTTCCTGCTGTCTACAAATGGTAAGGACCCTTTCTTTTTGCACAAAGGATTTTGTCATTGGAGTATTGTCTCACCTGTGATCCACTTGGACTTTTTCTGAAGTGTTCTAATGTCTTTATGTGCAAAATATGGTTTGATTGTAATGTTGGGTGTGAGGTCTGTGTGAGTATCGGGTCAGTTATGTTTTGGTGCATCATGGAGCATCTGTAAATGGAAATGTAGAACTGGGGACATGGGTTAGTGCTGGGGGAACAGTTGGACTCTCTGATCTTAAAGGTCTTTTCCAACCTGAACTACACTGTGGAAAAACTTGCTCTTATTGTCAGAGGAATATGCTTATTCCTAAGAGTTTGGATCACTTTTTGCCCTGTATTTAAATTACTTTATGTGAGGTCATGATGGAATTTTAAAAGCAGGAGCAACTTCCTTCTGCTGGACTTTGAAATTTAAATAATTTACTTTGATGTAAGTCTTAATAAACTTAAGCCATTTTTTAAACTTTGTCATCTTAAATGCTTCAAAGCTCTGCAGGAGTCTGGGGAGGAGAGATTTGGCTCCAGTTAGCCAAAGATCTCACTCATGGGTGTACTCACTACCTGCACTTGGAACACTTCCCTTAGTAAGACCTGGGAAGTACCTTCCTTTGGAACCCTAAATAATGGGGCAGGTCCTGTTCTCTGCCTTTGGCTGGCTCTGAGCAGGCACCTGGGACCAGCTTGGTTTCCTTTACAACAGTTAGTGTGAGGAATCCATGGATTTGTTGGGTTTTGTCCCTAGCACTGGTCTGTTAATATACTTTGGATAATCTTACAGGGCTTAGTCAGGAATGTGGGTAATTGGTGTGTGAAACCCCCCTGTGAAGGGTCCTTTGGGTGAGTGGGAGGCACAGTCAGAACTTTGGATTTTGT
Source organism: Scytalopus superciliaris (assembly GCA_013400415.1). NCBI lineage: Eukaryota > Metazoa > Chordata > Aves > Passeriformes > Rhinocryptidae > Scytalopus > Scytalopus superciliaris. The sequence continues at coordinate 14,017 of VXBX01005000.1, forward strand.
TCAAGCTGCACATCCCATTGGGGATAAATAACTGCATCAGGATAAAGAACTGTCAGGGTCCTTTCTGCTGCAAGCAGTGGAAACACAGACAGTCAGTAATGTCCACTCTGCTCACTCCCTACTTAGGGATTTTATTTTGAATTGAACTCATTCTCAAGCATGTGAATTTTTGGTTTTAGATAAAACTATTAAATTATGGAAAATAAGTGAAAGGGATAAAAGAGCCGAAGGTTATAATTTAAAAGATGAAGATGGAAGACTTAGGGATCCTGTCAGAATCAAAGAACTACGGGTACGTCTCTGACTTTACATATCTTTTTGCATGTACTTCTCTACCTTTGTGCTCCCAAACTGAAATGTGCAGGTTAAAAATGGTGACTGGGTCAGGGTCGTTGAAAACTTTAGAAAAAATGGAGAGAGTTCATTTTTTAATACATAAAACTGTTAAATAAGGTTCCTCTGGAAAGCTTGAAGGAAACTTTCATGATTATAGTGTTGTATTTCTAGGAAAACTCGAAAGTTGGAACAGAGTGCTGGATATTCTGTGATTGGGTAGAAGGTGTGTTTGTTAGAGGCAAAGTTGGAGTATTTGGATAACCTAAAGAGCACTGGAATCATCTTGGACATCGTGCTGTAGTGTCAGGGCTCCAGACTTGGGATCCCTTAGAGCAGGAGCTCGGGAAATGAAACATGCAGGGTTGGGGGTTTATGTTGCTGTCACCATTAACAGAACAGAACTGAGGCTCTCACTGCCCTCGGGGCCAGGGCCACCTCTGCCCTTGTAGTCAGTGTTTTGAACTTGCAGCTTCTCTGGGACAGGAAGGGTGGGCTGAGCTGCAGCCCTGGCCAGGCACTGCAGCTTGGGAGAGGGGATGGTGGAGTGAGCCAAGTCAGGAAAAACCTTACCTAGAGCTACCTCCAGGTGATAAATGCTCAGGATGTAGAGAACCAGAGTGTACCGTGGCCTCTGGGGGCTTTGATGGCATGCTTTGTTACAGAAATACAGTCCCCATATTCTGTGAAGAGGATGTGGAGGAGAAGCAGCACTTTGCACAGAGAACATGGCATTTTCAAGTACCATTCATGGGTTTTCCCATTAGTGCCCTTGTGATGTCACAACCAGGCTGGGAGCACTTGTGTGGTGAGAAAGGACATGGCCTGATAAAAAGTAATGGATTAATTGTAATCATTAGTTAGATGTAAACAGCCTGGGAGATACAAACCCAGGGAAAGCAGTGAGGAAACTCTGGGATGAATTGGTTCCTTGCTCCAGGAAGACAGGCTGTCCTGAGCACTGTCAGACCTGATCCTTAGCTCCATGATGCCAGGTGGTGCTGTGCTAGGACAGCCCGGGGCCACCTTTCCCTGCTCAGTGCTGGGCACTGAGGAGGAGCTCGAGGGCAGCTTAGGCCTGGCCCTGCCAGACCCTGGCACCTTGAGCTCAGCTGGCTGTGGCAGCAGGACACCCATGTGTCCCTGAACTCATGCTGACTGTTCATGAACAAATTGGGGATTTCCATGGGCACTGTTGTTGCCAGTTTCCCGGGCACCCCTCTGAGATATGGGGGCATTTCTAAGGGCTTGTTTCTCTAACCTTCAGATGTTGTTACAAACACACCTCATGTCCTGTGGGTGAGGCATAAAGAGCTGGGTTTGACAGGTGACTGATGCAAAAGTCAGTGCCTGAGGTTTCCTGCTGGCAGTATCCAAAGTCAGCATCCATGTGCTCTTTCATTATTTTTCTTGCTCAGTGGATTTCAAAAGTGTTTAGTCACTAAATCGATGCAGAAATGTGTGGTGTGCAATTAACTAATTGCCATCAATTAATTAAACACACCTGTGGGGTTACCAGGGCTCAGTATTGGGGCCAGTTGTGTTTCAGATCTTTATTGATGACCTGAACAAGGAGATGGAGTGCACCCTCACTTCACAGAGGACAACACGTTGGGTGGGATATTGATCTATTGGAGAGCAGGAAGGCTCTGCAGGGGGGGATCTGGACAGGCTGGATCCATGGGATTAATGGGCTGAGGCCAGTGGGGTAAGGCACAGCATAACCCCATGGAAAGCTCCAGGCTGGGCAGAGGGGCTGGAAAGCTGGGAAGGGCCCTGGGGGTGCCAGTGACAGTGGCTGGACACAAGCCCAGGGGGGGCAAGAGGCCAATGGCCACAGGGGGCAGTTCTGGGACCCNAGAAGCCGTGCGGATGTGGCACTTGGAAACATGGTCAGTGGTGGCCCTGGCAGTGCTGTGGGAATGGACTCGAAGGTCTTCTCTAACCTGACCAATTCTGTGACTGTGATTAATCTCCTGAGAAGGAGGAGCGGGTTCCGTGCCCCGAGTGAGCGCAGTTTGTCCCGCGCAGGTGCCAACCCTGAAGCCCATGGACCTGATGGTGGAGGCGAGCCCGCGCCGGATATTCGCCAACGCGCACACGTACCACATCAACTCCATCTCCGTCAACAGCGACTGCGCCACGTACCTGTCCGCGGACGACCTCCGCATCAACCTCTGGCACCTGGAAATCACAAACAGGAGCTTCAGTATCCTTCTGTGGGCACGCCCGGCACAGCTCAGTGTGTGACAGACACACTCCCCTGGCACTCACTGGAGTGGGTGTTCGATCCCAGGGATCCACACAGGGGATGTGGAAGTGTGGAGGTGTAATGCAGTGACAGCAGGCCTTGGGATGCTCAGTCATTCCTGAGGGGAAGCATGCTGCCAGTGGAAAACCATCAGTAGAATACCATAGACTGTTTTCTAAGGAGAAATTGAGAAACTGTGGGAGCATCCTTAATTTGAGATCAGTCAACTTAAGAATTGCCAGATTTGAAAAGTAGATCCTTTGTTACTGTGTTATTTCTTTCCAAAGCTTAAGGTCTCTTAACCAAGTGACACTTCTCTTAAAGAAATTAAATTTCAATATTTTTTCATGTCACATAATCTCGTTATCTGCAGAAAGAATTTTCAGATTGTTTTGCAAAGCTGTGTATCCAAAAGTAGCAGTGTATTCTACATGGACAAATCTGGAGGAACACAAATTGCAGCAGTACTGACTGCTGAATAGGTCAAATGTTCTAAAGTTTTAGGTAAATAGGTGAGGCATGTTTGGTATTCAATAGGAAGCATTAAAGAAGAGGCTTGAGAGGACTTGTTGGACTTTGATAATCCTTGTGGGATATTCTGTGATTCCAGGAGTCTAAAGGTGTTCAGCAATTGTAGATTCCAGATGGAGAAAGATGGAGAGGGACCTTTTACAGGAGTGTAGTGACTGACCAAAGGGGAATGGCTTCCCACTGCCAGAGGGCAGGGATAGGTGGGATACTGGGAGGAGATTCCTCCCTGTGAGGGTGGGCAGGCCCTGGCACAGGTTGGGCAGAGAAACTGGGGGAGCCCCATCCCTGGGAGTGTCCAAGGCCAGGTTGGACGGGGCTTGTAGTAACGTGGTGTCCCTTCCAACCCCAGCTACTCAGGGATTCTGTGGTTTGTCAGATCCAGACTTCTCTGGGCTCCACTTCACTTAGTGTGCCTTGCCCACGGCAGAAATCCAGGCTCCTGCCCTGGTGTTCCATGTGGCATTTCTGACAATGGCCAGTGATTCCCTGCCGGCCGGGGCCCCGCATGAGCCGTTGGCTGCCTTTACCAGCCGTGCCAGACATCGTGGACATCAAGCCAGCCAACATGGAGGAGCTGACAGAGGTGATCACGGCGGCCGAGTTCCACCCGCAGCAGTGCAACGTGTTCGTGTACAGCAGCAGCAAGGGCACCATCCGCCTGTGCGACATGCGCTCCGCCGCGCTCTGCGACCGCCACTCCAAGTGTGAGTGGGGCAGGGGCCTGGGGGGAGGGCACCCCGCTCGCCCCTGCCTGCTGGCCATGCTCGGCCTGGGGGGAGGGCACCCCGCTCGCCCCTGCCTGCTGGCCATGCTCGGCCTGGGGGGAGGGCACCCCGCTCACCCCTGCCTGCTGGCCATGCTCGGGCCAGGTGCCCCTCGGGGCATCTGCTCATCACAGCCCAGCTCAGGGCAGGTCAGCCACTGTGTTAGAAACCAGGCTCGTGCCACTAGAATCCCTCCCTCCGGTGAGCAGTGCAGCTCCTAGGATAGGCCTGTCCTTAGGATACACTCCGCAGGTGGCCAGGGGTGCAGGGTGAATGCTCCATGAAACACTCTATGGAAACTCGTGTAGGTGAGGAAGGACAGTGTTGCTGTGGAAGTCCTGAGGATCCCTGTTCCCTGCCCTGTATCCAGCCGTGTGTTCCCTGTTCCTTCCCTAAGAGCTGTGGTTTATCAGTGTTTGCAGCCCTCTGGGTACCTGCCACGCTGACAGTTCCAGGTCAGCTTCCTGCAGTGCAGAGCGGGGTTTTTTAGTGCTGGAAGGAAATGCTTGTGCAATGGGAAGTGGAGAACATGAAGCTGCTTCATTGATTCAGTTCAGTGTTGCGTTAAATCACTTAAAAGTACTTTATTTTTAGCTGCCTGTGACTGAGTCACTTCCTGTTACAAGGGCTCTGTCAAAAGAGAGCAAGTTCTGAGTAGCCTGGGTCAGCCCTGACTCTTGGATTTAAACACCACATGTGTTGATCTGCTGTCTAACCCCACACAAGCTCTGTTCTAAGCAAAGCTGCCCAAGTCCCGTGGGGTGTGTAGTACAGTACTGGTTCAGCCCTAAAGAGAACATTTGCCCCTGCTCTCCTTGTGTTTGGGATGCTGCAGTTCCCATCTGCTGCGCTTCCATAGGATGTGCAGGTCAGGTGTGTTTGCTGTACCCATGTGCTGGTTTTAACCTTTTTCCTCTGATCCCCAAGCCCTGTGAGTTGTGCTTTGCTGGGGCTGTGCTCCAGCTGAGTGTTGGAGTTGGACATGTGGCAGTCTGATGACCTAGAGTATAACGTTGCTTAAAGAAAGGTTATTTCTGACAAGTTTGGAACAGCAACTTTCTTCAGAAAGAAACTAGTTATTCATTTAAAAGTCTCCAATACTGAAAGACATTGGAAGCTGTAAACCCTGGTGTTGGTTTCACCTGGAACTGTATCTTCTCTCTGCAGTTTTTGAGGAACCTGAAGATCCTAGCAGCAGGTCATTTTTTTCAGAAATAATATCTTCGATATCTGATGTGAAATTCAGCCACAACGGGCGATACATGATGACAAGGGACTACCTGTCTGTCAAGGTGTGGGACCTCAACATGGAGAACAGGCCTGTGGAGACCTACCAGGTACAGCATCCCCATGTGTGAAATGCCCCTTGCCTGAGCGCGGCGCTGTGTGCGACCCCGTCTCCCTGTCCCCAGGTGCACGAGTACCTGCGCAGCAAGCTGTGCTCCCTCTACGAGAACGACTGCATCTTCGACAAGTTCGAGTGCTGCTGGAACGGGCTGGACAGGTCAGGGGAGGGGCTGGGGGAGCTGGAGGGGCTGGGCTTCCAGGGGGGCTCACTCTGGACGTGGGGCTGCAGGTGGCTCTGACTTGCTGAGGGGACACATCCCACTGGAGCACTTGGTTTACACAGATAGATATGGTAGTGGGATTTTTGCCCCTCTGCCCTCCCAGGTGAGACCCCCCTGCAGAGCTGCCCCAGCACTGGGGCCAGCACAGCAAGGACATGGAGTTCTGGAGAGTCCAGAGAAGGCACCAGGATGGTCAGAGGATGGAGCAGCTCTGCTGGGAG
>VXBX01005000.1:36410-56051 GCA_013400415.1 Scytalopus superciliaris
CTTCCCTTTGGTGTGGTTAGAACCATGGCTCTGATTTGCCCTCAGATGCCAGGAAGGGGATGGCTCTGCCTGGCACTGGGTCCCAGATGTACCTTCCTGCTCTGTTTATTGCTCAGGATCTTACAGAAGGTCTGTCGAGTGTGATGCAGTTGAAATGCCAGGGCCTGTGATTGCTGGTAAATCTCTGCAGCTGTAGATGTTGGTGTTCAGAGTAATACGTGCGATGATGAATTGCTGTAACAAATAATCTGGTCTCTGTGCTCACCAAAGAACTGGTTCGGGCATTTCCTGTTTGCTGAACTCCATCTACTGCATGTCTTGGAATTGCTTCCCATTACAATCCTATCCCTGTCAGGGAATCGGAGTCCCCATCCCTGGAAGTGTTCCAGACCAGGCTGGACAGGGCTTGGAGCAGCCTGCTGGAAGGTGGAAGGTGTCCCTGCCCATGGCAGGGGTGGAATGAGATGAGCTTTAAGTTCCCCTCGCAACCCAAACCAGTCTGGGATTGTGATTCTATTCTGTGCTGTTTAACCTGTTATAGGGAAGAAAAAGAAAGTTCTTTTATTTTTCTTTCCCAGCTGCTCACTCCCTCAGTGGTTTTAAATGTCATTTATCTCATCCACATTCCTTTTCCTTGCAGTTCATGTGATGCCTCTACTGACACTGTTTAAAATGCAGACAGAAAATAGAAAGCACGCTGGAGTCGGGTTGGCTTTTGCCTGCTATTTCTCACATTGTGATACTTCCAGAGAAATGTGTGCAGTACAAAATACTAATTTCCTGCCAGAAGACAGTCACAGCTTCAGACTGGGCTCCCAGCTGATGTGCAGTATCCTGGACCTGCTCCTGTTCTGCACTTCAGCTCCTCTCTGTGCATGGAACTGTTTGGTGGGTGCTTAAAATATGCTCAGAAATTGAGATTCATAGGGACTGTCTAAATACTTGACTTTTTGCGGCGGAATTTGTGCCTGGTTTGTGTTGGCTTTTGGCAGCTTTCTGATTTGTAACCTGCAAATATTAGACTGGTATGAGTTTTAGTGTTTGTAGTGGTGATTAAAGGCCAATGACATCAGTACAAGGCCACAAGAACACCCTTACCAGAGGAAGGTGCATTTGTCACCAGAGCCCTTACAGAGAAAATAAGACCCCATTTTAATAAGGCCTTAAAGAATGTGCTGAAGGCCCATTGGTTGTCTTGACAAAAACCAGTCTGGGATATATTTGTGGAACTGTGTGCTTGTAAATCCTTCACTTATTACAGGCTCAGTTGTCAACACCTCCCACATGGTGAAGTTTCACCAAGTTTCCCAGAGCACTGTCAGTTTACATGAAGAGTAAAACTTTGCTTCACTGTTTTTTTAATTTTCGCTTCCAAAATGCGTCTCTGAAACATTACTTTTTATTGCAGATGGCTCAAATTTAAAGTAGCATCATCAAATGAATGTTAGCAAGTGAAGGCCTTTAAATAATGATCTTTGTTAACATTTTCCCTTAAAATTTGTTCCCAGCTTGTCACCTTCTGCAGTGCAGCTCTTCATGTATGATCAGTAGCAGAGGTTCAGCTTAAATGGAAAAATAATTAAAAAAAAAAGCGAGTTCTAAAAATTTTACATGTGCCACTTGTCTGCGATTTAGGATTTGAACCCATCCAGCTACTCTGGGAGTGAGGCTCTACCAGGACTGAACAATTTTAACACACATAACAGCATTTGTACTAATGTATTGATGGTAAAAGCAGCCAAATATTAGCCAATGCTTCAGAATTCCAAATTAAATCACTGCTTTTATCCTGTCTTTATTTGCCCACAGCTGGCCAGGAGCATGTATCTTCACGCAAAGGGAAAGGGAGCTTGTCCCTAGAGCATCAGGTGTTGGGTACTATTAGTGACAAAATACTAATCCATTTCTACCACTCATTTAACCTGGAGAGGTAGTTCCTGATTTTCCTTTGGCACTTACAGCCAAGTGTGCTGTACTCAGATAAACCTCAGTAGATCTCAGGAATTCAATACAGTTCTGTAGAAGTGATCCTGATGGAGAATGATATCCTGGTAGAATTTTTAAAATCTCTCCAGTTCAGTGCAGATCCACAGATGGTTATTTCCAGGCATGTGTGATCAGGGATTTGTTATTCACTGCTGAGGCAGAATTGAGATGAGGGTTCAATAGATTTCATCTGTGGAGCTTCCTATAATCCCCCAGAGGGACCCTCATAAAGGCAGAGGCAGTGCCTGAGGGGAGAGGGTTGGGAAAGGCTTGGGAGAATGTCTGGAGAACAAGGGCACAGATTTTCTTTACCTCCAAGGCTGAGTTTCAGATTTTCACACAAACTGGAACAAAACATTCCCTAAATATAGTTTATATGGTCATGTTTGTGTGTTGAAGCAGACAGTAATTTAAAGCCCCAGCCTTGTCACTGTGGGGAACTGCAGAGATCTGTGTGCCACGATGTGATATCTGGATTTTGTCCTGGTTCAAGGACAGAGCAGCAAGTCCTGAGGGTTTGGTCCATCACAGTAAACATCCAGTGATTTATGGGGCACTTGCTGGCATTTTTATCTTTACATGTTTCCTGTGTTGTTAGCAAAAGAAAATGATGAATAACTGCGCATTATTTCATTATTGACTAATATCGTAACTCCTTCTTGCCTGCTAGTCAGGCCAGATTATCCTGCCAGTGTTCCTTGGGAAACACTGGATGGGAAGGCCAGTTATGGTTCAGTTCAACAAAAACCACTGGAGTAGCCAGTGATGTCTCAGGAGAAGGACAGGACACGCAATACGTGGCTGTGAACACTCAGGTGGCCACACTCACTGCTCAGCCCTTCCCCCCACTGCCCAAAGCCTGTCCCTGCCTGGAAAACGGGGGATACACCGAGCACATTGGAGCTTGCTGACAGGAATGTTGTGTGAGAGGGACTCAGGGTTGGCTGCCAGGACTGGGGTGGTGGTTGCTGAAAGGGTCAAGACCTCTGGTTTGCATTCAGCGTCAGGGGAAGCTGCAGGCAAAGGAAGTGTTTGCATGAAGTCAGTGAAATGTCCTGGTTTGGGCTGGGAGAGTTCATTTTGTGACTGAGAGCTGGTACAGGGCTGTGTTTGGATTTAGTGTGGGAATAACGTTGATAACACACTGATGTTTTGGTTGTTGCTCAGCAGTGATTACCCTGGTCAAGGACTTCTCAGTGTCCCCTGCTCTGCCAGCAAGGAGGGGCTCAAGGAGCAGGAAGGGGGCAGGGCCAGGACAGATGACCCAAACTGGCCAGAGGGATATTCCACACCACAGAATGGCATGTCCAGGATATAAACTGGGGAGGGTGGGTTGGGAGCCACTGATTGCTGCTGGGGACAGGCAGGGCATGGGTCAGCGGGTGGCACTTGTCATTCTTGGGGTTTATTCCTCTTCCTCAGTTTCTTTCTCATCATCATTACTATTACTCTTATTTTTATTACTCTTTACTGTAATTGTTCATAACCCCTAGGTTTTACCTCATCCCGATTCCCCTCCCCATCCCACAGAGGGAGTGAGCAAGGGCTGTATGGGACTGAGTTCCCAGCTGTAGTTAAACCACAGCGGGCCTTTTTGGTGCCCAGGGTTCCACAGATCTGACCAGAGCCTGTTAAAACAAGGTTGTTATAACCATTCATTGTCTTGGTGTAGCAGCCGCTGGTCACAGAGTTGATTTGTTTGCTCTCAGGGTTGCTGTGCCTGTTCCCAGCGTTGCTGTCCATGTTGCCTGTTGTGCTGGTTGTCACCTCTGAGGGTGTCCTTGTGTTGGGGTTTATAACGCTGGTTTATGATACAATGCAGTGGTCTTGAAGGAAAGTTTATTTGCTTGACCTGTAGTAATAATAAGCAAATGGAACACACACTGACTTAATAGTCGATATTTATCCATTCTATCCCAAGTAATGCTTGCAGTGGTTAAAAGCTCCTTCTCTTCACTCAGAACACTTTTGGGATTTCTAGTGTGGCTACTAATGGCTACTTAAAAACTTACTGTACTGGTGGATCCCAGCTTTTCCCTGCCTGAGCTCTCTGGTACCAGCTGTCCATGAGGGAAGCCATACGGATTTTGGTTTTCTAACCCAAGCCCTGCTGTTTCCTCAGAGTTGCTCGATGCCATGGCCAGAGCTTGGAGAACTGGTGGAACCCACGGGAGCCTTCCCCTTACCTGGCAGTGCCTGCAGGGCTGTCGCTGGGGGGCTCAGGCAGTCTTGTCACACCAGAGACTCATGGCACCTACAGCCCTGTCACACTCTGGGCTGTTCTGCTTCTGCCCTTGTCCCTTCTTGGGGAATGAGGGAGCTGGGGGGGCTCAGAGGGCGTTCCCAACCATAACAATTCTATGATTCTGTGATTTAGCAGCACAGTCAGAAACAAATCAAAACAAGTATTTGGAACAAAGGGATATGTTTGCGTTTAGCTTTTTCTCCTTTTCCCAGCCTTTCCTGAACACCTGGATGGTTCCTGGATTTTCACGTGTAGAAATTCCAGTTCCGTATCTTGCCAATCCCAGTTCACAGGGACAAAATCATCACTGCCAAAGCTCTGGACTTTGCTGGTTTGCAGAGTTGCAGGGGAAGGGAATGTCATTAGGATTTTTTTCCCTTCGGACACACTCAGGCTTAGCAGGAGTTAAAGGGGCTGAGTGCTGGCAGGTGCCCCTCGTTTGCTGTCAGTCACCCAGCAGGCCCAGCAGCCTGACCTGCTTCAGGCTGAGAGCGCTCTGCCAGGCAGTGCTTCCTAAACAAAGGCCATTTTGTGCTTTTTTTGGTCTGGGAATTGGTTTTTAATTCCCCTCTTACCAAAATATCAGTGTGTCACCTAAGACTGACTTAGAATTCTGGCCTGATAAGGTTGTATAACCACAGATTAAGCAAAAAAACATAGTGGAGAAGCAGCAACCCAGAAAGTGGGATATATCTTGGATTTGAAGAAGAAAGGAATGCTCCTGGAGTTGTCCTGAAGGATGTAAGAGCTGGGTGTGGATGGCTGAGACTGGGAAAGCAGAGAGCACAGGGATGGGGAAGGTCACTGAGGTTGGTGTCAGAGTTACCATCAAGAGCAGACAAATATAACTGCGCTCTTTTTCCCTCAAAGTTGTTTTTTGGAGGTGTTTTATTATTATTTTGTTTTTCCAAAGGGAAATTCTGAAATGGGAGTGCGTAAAATGAGTTTCTTCAGCAGTGCCCAATAATTAGCAGGATCCCCCACTGATGGGGGTTGGAAGTAAACTTAAAGATCAGCCAGTGCCACCCCCTGCCATGGGCAGGGGCACCCTCCCCCAGCCCAGGTTGCTCCAAGCCCCGTCCAGCCTGGCCTTGGATGGCAGGAAATGGTCAGACTGAATCTGGTATTGACAGAGGGGCACACCCCAGCCCAGAGTGGGAAGGTGAATAAACCCCCTGGAACAAACACAGGGAGCTGGAGAGAGCTCTGCTGCCGAGTGTGTTTTTTCCCTTCCACAGCTGAGCTGAGGTTTGGATGTGTTTTATTGTAAGAGCAGTAACAGTTGTGCAAGGGGGAACGAGTTGCTGGTTAACTCGATGTTATGCACAAGCGTGTGAAACTACAGAGAAATAGGCGCTCTGCTAAAAATATCATCGCTGTCACTTCCAAACAAGCCACTCAACAACTGCATTTGGCACAGAAGGCATTACACAGGCAGGAATGTTTGTTCTTGTGTTTGTGTTTCCGTGTCAGGCAGCACAGTGGCATCAAGGAGTGTCAGTGAGCTCCGGAGCAGATGTAGCTCCTGGGAAGGACTGTCTGCACAGACATGGATGTACATGTACATCCCCAAATCGGGAGTGAAAGGCAGGGAGCAAAGATCCAGGGGGTTCTTAGAACGACAGCTGCATCTTTAGGGTGGAGTTTGAAGATATTATTGTACGCCAGCACTAAATTACACCAGGTAACTCAGTTACTAATGAACCCTGCCCTGGGAACGGGGAAATTGCTCCAGCCTCCAGCCAGCCCTCGGGCGAATGCCTCAGCTTTCCCAGCATCCACCAGCTCTTCTGGAAATTCCCTGTTTCTAGGAATGCTTGCAGTTACTCTGGGTGGAACGTTAAGAGCACTGAGAGCACTTTCTGTCTGTTCAGCATCACTTTAACCCCTGTGCTGCAGCCTCTGTCAGTGCCACAGCTCCAGGCACACGGAGTCACACCTGGACAGAGCAGTTCCAGAGCTGGGGCAGGCGTTGTCAGTGGCACCGTCCCGATTAACTCAGGGCATGTAAATATATACCATAACAGCCACCTCTGTGTCCTCCCAGACCAGTAACTCCAGTGTCCTCAGTGCTGGGTTTTTCCTGTTTTGCTGGTGCCCTGAACTCACACAGTGACTGTGGTGAAGATGCAGAGCAGCTGTTCAACATCAGCCTCTGCTCACCTGGGGAAGGGGCTGGAGCAGCAGGAGGGGCTGAGGGAGCTGGGGGGGCTCAGCCTGGAGAAAAGGAGGCTCAGGGGGGACCTTCTGGCTCTGCAAGTCCCTGCCAGGAGGGGGGAGCCGGGAGGGGTCGGGCTCTGCTCCCAGGGAACAGGGACAGGAGGGGAGGGAATGGGCTCGGGCTGGGCCAGGGCAGGGGCAGGTTGGGTATTGGGACAGAATCCACTCCTGGGTTTGTAAACAAATGCAGAAGTATCGTCGAGGCGTCATTCTCTGGGTACCCGGGTGGATTTTGCACTTTGAGCATCTTGTTGAGATAACTTAGTGCTTGGATAATGCACTGAGGTGGGTAGTACTGCCTGTGACCTGTGTGTGTCAGATTTACTAAGGAATGCTGTACTTGTGGCATTGAGAACATAATTTCATATTAATGAGACTCGTCTATTTGCAGTAACATGCATGCAAGCTCAGGTCCCTCCAGTTTCCCCGGAGTTCTGAATTCCAAGCACGCTTGACTCACTTGGAAGTCAAAAATCTTGATACGTTATTTCATGCTATTTACAGGACAAATTTGTTTTATTACATCTAAATTTAGGCCATCACCATGCAGGCAGGATTGGTAGGAGTCATTTGTTACACCAATGTCGTTATTTCATTGCTGTTGTGTTTTCATGTGGATATTCAAACCCATTTCTGGGTTTGGGTTTTGTCCTGCTCACTGCTGACTACAGAGATGTACTGAGCATCAGAAATGTGAAGGGAAAGCCTGAATGGCCCAAACTTTCCCCTGGGGATCAGAATATTGTTTCATTTCCTCTCGAGCTCCTAACGGGTTTAGGTGTCTGTTTCCCAGACATGCCTTTGTGCAGAGAATCCTGAGCACTTGATGGGAGCCTGATCTCAGAAATGTGTCACTGTCTCAACTGCTGTCTCTGTGAGCAGAGGGCTGGGAGGGAGCTCAGAGAAAAAAGCTGGTGTGAAATGTCACATTTGGCAGCCCTACAGCACCTCTTCAGAAAGTTTGGATCCTGAAATATTTGTAATATTCTCACTGGGATAAAGGCTTTGGAGGGTTTTTTTTAAACATCGCACCACATCAACTTTAAAGATGAAGCATGAAAAATTATTTTTAGCATTTGCTGCTAAGTCATCAGACATGATAAAGGACAAAGAAGAACAACATTTATAGCTCCCTTCTCTGTGGCAATAGCAAATAAACCCCATCCTGCTTCCTGGCTGAGTAAGGTGGTTCCCTTGAAGTTGACCTTAAAACTCATCGAGCCCCACCCCCTGCCATGGAAAGGGACACCTTCCACCAGCCTGTCCAACCTGCCCTTGGACACTCCCAGGGATCCAGGGGCAGCCACAGCTTCTCTGCCCAACCTGTGCCAGGCCTGCCCACCCTCCCAGCCAGCAATTCCTTCCCAATATCCCACCCGTCCCTGGCCTCTGGNTTTAAACATCGCACCACATCAACTTTAAAGATGAAGCATGAAAAATTATTTTTAGCATTTGCTGCTAAGTCATCAGACATGATAAAGGACAAAGAAGAACAACATTTATAGCTCCCTTCTCTGTGGCAATAGCAAATAAACCCCATCCTGCTTCCTGGCTGAGTAAGGTGGTTCCCTTGAAGTTGACCTTAAAACTCATCGAGCCCCACCCCCTGCCATGGAAAGGGACACCTTCCACCAGCCTGTCCAACCTGCCCTTGGACACTCCCAGGGATCCAGGGGCAGCCACAGCTTCTCTGCCCAGCCTGTGCCAGGGCCTGCCCACCCTCACAGCCAGCAATTCCTTCCCAATATCCCACCCATCCCTGCCCTCTGGCAGTGGGAAGCCATTCCCTGTGTCCTGTCCCTCCATGCCTTGTCCCCAGTCCCTCCCCAGCTCTCCTGGAGCCCCTTCAGGCACTGCAAGGGGCTCTCAGGTGTCCCTGGAGCCTTCCCTTCTCCAGGGGAACAATCCCAACTCTCCCAGCCTGGCTCCAGCACAGAGGGGCTCCAATTTCAAAACAGGGCTTTAAAACTCTTGATTTTAACCAAGTATAAGAACTTCTAAAAATTCAAAGGTCATTCTAAAACATTTCAGTTTAATTTTTGACATTATCTCAACTCTTTATCTTAATATTTTGACTAAAATGGGGGAGAGAGAAACCCATCACTAAGATCCTTCAGGCAGGCAAGTTGCCTCAGCGTGTGTCAGATATTGCCTTGTTGTGCCTGTGGCCTCTGAGAGCTCACTGTAAATCTGTGCTACTGGTCTGCAGCAGCTACTGCCCTTTTTTTTAAAAAAAAAAGAAAAAATAAAGGAAGAGCAGCGGGCACAGCCTCCATGGCAACGGCAGCGGCTGCCAGTGCTGCGGAGCTGCTGTGTGGGGAAGGTGCTCCTGAGGATATATTTGTTTTCAAATCTGCTTGGCTACAAGCCCGTTTGCCAGCAAAGAAAGTCGTCTCTTCCTTAATCCAGTTAGGAGAGGGGTGGTACCCAGAGAGCCCACCGGGGAGGAGCCTCACCCCGTGTGTGAAGGGGAGCAGGGTGAGACAAGGCCAACCTTGATCACAGAAAATGTCTAGCTCAAAACAGGGTATTTTATTCCCATTTTCTGGAGCTTAATTCCTGCTCCAGTGGAAGGTGTCCCTGTCCTTGGCATGGATTTCAAGTGTCCAAGGCCAGGTTGGACGGGGTTTGGAGCCACCTGGGCTAGTGGAAGGTGTCCCTGCCCATGGCAGGGCTGGGACTGGATGGGGTTTAGGGTTCCTCCCAACCCAAACCAGCCTGGGATTTTAAGGGTGTTATGACTAAAACAAGAGCCAGATTGCTTAAAAAAATGGATGAGGAAGAGATGTTACAGCCTTTCCTCTGGTCTGCCTCCCTGTCCCAGAGACATGGCCATGCCTGGTGTGTAATTAGGAGGAACCTGGTGGGATTGTCTCCTTGGAGGGGGATCCAGGCTGGTGCCTTCCCTGCCTTTGAAGACAGGTCGAGTATTGAGCTGCTGTGGGCAGGAGCTCTGGCAGTGGGAGGACAGCCAGCTGTGGTCTCCATGGGGGTTGGGAAGCTGGTTTGAATTGGGACTCTACAGTGCTTCAGGCTAGTATTGATGTTTTTTTCATTTTTATTATTTTTTATTCAAGTATTCAGCTCATGTCTCCTGCATGCCGTGAAAATTTCATTCTGCTTTCTTACTCATTCACTCTGATTCCATTCTAAAACTCTCAGCAGCACCTTGTATTTAGCATTTTGCAGAGGTGGCCGTTCACTGGTACCTACCTGAAAACTGCACCCGATGGTCTGTAGTATTTCAGTGTTTTAAACAGATTTATGGCTGCAGAGAGGTGTCAAAATTCTATATGGATCTTTTCTGCCCAAATTTATTACTGCTGCTGGAGAACCCTATATCTCAAAACCTGATGGTCAGGAGCTTTGTAACCTTGAGGACTTTGTTAAACACGTGGAAATTTGCAGGATGTGATTGGGATTTGGTTGTGCCAGCACTGGAAGGAAAGTGAGACCATCCTTGTATGTAAATGGCATCCACATTGTTGCATCTAATTAAAAAATTGAAGGGAAAGGCTTTCTTTAATTAGAGGATGTGTTTGCTAATCTGTCACAGGCTGAACTCTGGAACACTTCTGGTTGGATGCTCCTGGAAGTGACTTCCAGCTTTCCTTCTCCATAAGAGTTGGCTGATCCTTCACCTGGATGGGTTTAAATCCCATGGGCAGGGGGTGGGCTGGGACAGGGCTCCCCTGGGGGCAGGGGAAGCAGAGCTGGGGCCGCAGCACCACTGGCTCCTGGGACCTCTCCAAGTCTCCCTGTGCTGAACATCATTCCCAAAACCTGGCAGTGCCCCCTGCCCGCTGTGCCCACACAACCTGGGCCTGGAGCCTCTGCATTCCCTCTGGCTTTTGTGAATGGTTGGCAGATGGAGCTTGTGGTGGCAGTGGCAGCTTCCTTACCTTTGTTTTAAAGTGGGATAGTAACAAATTCATTGGAAAATAGCCCTGCGGCAAAACCAGTCCTCCATTTGGGATGGTTTGGGTTGGAAGGGACCTTAAATATCATCTTGTTCCACCCCCTACCATGGACAGGGACACCTTCCACTAGCCCAGGTTGCTCCAAGCCCTGTCCAACCTGGTCTTGGACACTTCCAGGAATGGGGCAGCCACAGCTTCTCTGGGCACCCTGTGCCAATGAAATGGGGAATGGGACATCTTGGATAAGGAAAATAATCATGTAGGGATGATTCAGTGGTGCTGGGAGCACCCCAGATTGTTCCCAGGAGCTGCCAAGGGTCCATGGGCTCAGCCCTGTGCATCCCTCTTGGCAGGGACGCAGAGGAGGACAAACAGGAGCTGGGTGGTTGCCTGGTGTGTTCTGGACCAAATGAACACTGGCACTGGGGCTGTGGGTTCACCTGAACACATGTCTCCGTGGGGTGGTGTAAAAGTCTGGGGTTTACGTTGGAACAGGCTTGGGATTTTATAGTGTGGATCAGCTTTCTGTCCCTGAGCTGCTGGAGTTGGGTTTCCCAAGAGCAGGAGGCACAGGTTGCCCAGCCAGGTTTGTGCCCCTGTACCTGTGGCTCTGCCCCCTCAGGTAGGCTCAGCCTGACAGAGTGGGATCTCAGCGCTCCACAGTTCACCTGGAAACCCACAGAGGTTCCATGAGCTGTTCCTCATGACTTGGGCAGTGCAGAGTGGAAGGAGGCAGTGGGGTCAGGCCCGTGATCCCGGGGGCCGTGGCTGGGGTGAGGAGCTCTTTGCCTGTGGGTGCCGTACCCTGCCATGTGCCATGGGGCATGGGGGCATCCTTCAGCCTGTGAGAGGGGCACAGGGATCCTCCCAGAGACAGCAGGGCAGCTGCCTCTCTCCTGGGGCACTTCCCACCCCTGCCAGCCTGGGGCTCCTGGGGCAGGAGGCTTTCCTTCCCGAGCTCCAGCTCATCGCAGACTCACAGACCCCACGATGTCTGACCAGGAGCAGCAAAACTCCCAGGATAATAATGAGACGTCACCTTTTCTTTTAAATCCAGCGTAGGTAGAGCTTGGCAATCTTTTCTTCCTCGCCCAGCCCGATTCCCATGCAGGTTTGCATTTCATTTTTTTCCCCTCAAAGAAATTGTTTCCTGTTGTCGTAAGGTAACCAGATGGGGAGGGTTCAGTGGAAATACCTCGGGAGAGGCTGGCAGAGCAGCGGATCCAGGAAGCAGATCCTCCCCGTAATATTGGCACGGTTTGGTAAGTTCCATCTGAAAAATAAAAAGCTGCTCCCTTTGCTGAGTCACAGCCCCCGGAGCTGGAGCCGTGACAAGCCGGGAGACGCCGCCGTCGGAGTTGAAGCAGAGGTGAGGAAAGGCTGGCCAGGATCCTTCTCCGTTGCTTTTCGTGCCGGAGATGATTTTTTTTACATCTCCTTAAAGCGCGTTGTGAGTTGCATCCAGCCTGTGGGAGGGTGCCGCCGCATCCCTGGCGTGCGGGGCGGGGGTCGCAGGTTCTGCTGAGCCAAATCCCTCGGAGGGGGCAGGGAGGGAGCGGGGCCGCGCCGGGATGCGGGTGCGGGATGATGCTCGGGGCGCAGCGCAGCATCTCCCCGAGCCCCCCGGGCAGGGGTGGGAGCGGGGCCGCTGGGGACCAGGGGCCGGGGAGCAGCGAAGGGCAGCCCCGTGCCCCGTGCTGGGCCGTGTGTCCAGGTGCGCTGCTCCCTCCCCGCTCCCGCACCTGCGTTCCCGCGGCTGATGCTCTGCCGGAGCATCCCTCCCTCGGCCGGAGCATCCCTCGGCCGGGGGCCGCTCCGGGCTCCGCACTGCGAGTTGTGGCAGCCTGGTTTGTACCTCTGGGGTTCGGATGCGCGGCCTGGGCTTGCTTGCTTCCCAGAGCCTTTTCACCTCCTCAAAGCCACAGAACTGGGTGTCAGATCCGGAGGAGTTTGTACAGGGAGGAGGGATTTGGGATTGCTGAAAGCAAGCCAGGTGTGTTCCCTTACAGCAGGGGGGCTGCTGATAGAACAGGGACACGGGAGTGTTCACTGAGCACCATTAAAATACAGCATTTGACAGTCGAAAGTAATGCTGAAATACTGCCAAGATATGTATTGTCTAGACAGAAAAATGCTCTGGGGCTGCTATTTCGAATGTGTCCATGTTCGTTTAAATTGCAGATTTGTTTTTTAAAGGAAATCCAAAGTTGCTGTGACTGTATAGATGTTTTCCATGTACCTTTTAATAGGTTTTTTAAGCATTAAAAAGGCCTAGCAGTATCTTTAGGGGCTGTGATGTTGCTGATCAATGGGTGATCATCCCAGCTCCACCTGACTGACCACTCACAGGGCGCTGTGGCCTGAGCTGCCATCCCTGAGGGATGGAGGAGAATCATGGAATCAGAAGCACAGAACTGTCAAAGTTGGAAAAGGCCTTTCAGATCATCAAGGCCAATCCTCAACACACACTGCTAAACCAAGTCCCCAAGTGCCACATCCACATTTTCTGAACACTTCCAGGCAGGGTGACTCCCCCCCACTGCCCTGGGCAGCTGTGCCAGGGCTGGACAATGCTTTCCATGAAGAAATTTTCCCCCATATCCAACCTAAACTTCCCCTGATGCAACTTTGGACTGTTTCCTCTCATCCTGAGGAATTCAGCTGAGGCCTCTCCTCGTGACCCCTTGCCCTCATCCTTGGACCCCTCTCTTCTCCTCCTTGCCCAGCAGCTCCAATCCCAGGCTGTCTCACTGTGTTGTCTCTCCCATTCCACTGGCTTTGCATAAACCAAGGTGAGAGAAGGAACTGTGATTTCAGTACAGAAATCAAAGAAGTAAACGAGAAGGGCAAATATTCTCCTTAAATGGAAGAGCCAAGACACCTCAGTGTTTTATCCTAGCCCCTGTGCTCGCCATGCACAGTCATGGAGGGGGTTGGGTTGGGAAGGGAGTTCTGTGATGGTGCTGTTGGGGCTGGGTTGGCTCTGCCACTGTCACCAGCACCTGGGGATTTACAGCACCAGCCTTTCCTCCCCAGTTGTATTTGGCTGCTGCTGGTTTGACCCCAGGAGCAGCAGAAGGATGGGGAGCTGCCCTCAGGGTTTGTAGTGTGTGATCCAAAGTGGAAGATTCATCTTTCCACTGAAAAAAGAATTTCCTGTCAGTGCCCACAGGGTGGTTTCTTGTTCTTGCACTAGTGTGAAAATGTAACTGAAACATCCTTTTTGCCTATACAATATCAATCATTTTATAACTGTCTGTGCAGTGTCTCTTCCAAAAAATCACAGATCCTGAATCTTTTATTACCTGGTCACACCTATTATGTTTGATTTAGATGAAGTTGAGTGGATTAATGAGTACCTACCTACTTATCTTTCTGCAGCATGTTTTTCACCCTATTTCCCATCTCGTGCCATTATAATACCTTATTTACCTTGCTGTGGGCACAACAGATGTCATGAGTGATGACTTGATCTTTCCTCCTAAATCTCTGTGTGCAGGATATGTCAAATTGTGATTTTAAATATAGATTATTTTGTACTTTCTGAGATTGAGTTTCATGTTGCTTAGTTACCTATTTTTTCTAGTTTGAGGTTATTGTTTTATTTTTCTCTCTTTTGCTTGCTCTGTAGTCCTCTCTCCTCTTGATTGACCTACATAATCCTCTGTTATCAGCAGGTTTTTGTGTCCTGCCCTTTACTCTTTACCAGGTCACCAGAACATCAAACAGTGCCAGCCCTGTGTCTTGGAGCTCACAGCTGGGAATCTGCTCCTCCCCGTAGCAGTAACTCCTCCTGTGTTTTGATCCCCCATCTGTGACTAGAGTTTTTACACATCCCTCAGGCTTCCCCCAGGCACATGGTGGGATTGTCGGGGTGTCCTGAGCAGGGCCAGGAGTTGGGCTCAGTGATCCTGGAGGGTGCCTTCCAGCTCAGCATGTTCTGTGAGATTCCCTGATTCTTGAGCAGCCCAGCCCTGAGTGTACCTGTGAAGCTGAGATTCACATTTCTGTTCTCACCTCCTTCACACATGTAGGTGCCAGGATCCATCGAGGTCACTCAGCTGCCCCCCTCACAGCTCATGTGCCTGGTGGGTCACTGTCTGTCTGGGCAGGGAGGCACAGGACCCCCAGCAGGGCTTTCTGGGCCTGGGCTTCTCTGGTGGCTTTAATGAGTCATATGGATTTGCATATTTTTGGTCAAAATTCACAAGTTCCCGTTACCTCAGAGCAGCTACAGCTGTTGCTGTTTTTGGTCCTGCCCCTCTCCGTCCTCCCGGAGCTTTGCAGACCCACAGTCCCACCCTCGCTGCCCTGGAGAATGCACCTGGCTGTGATGGCAGGAGCTGGTGGGACACACGTCCCTGCAGGAAGCATTTCTGGCACCCTCGGGCATCCTGACTGCAAGCAGAACCCGGTGCCTCCCTCCTTGGAGGGCAGTGATCAGCAGGGAAGTCAGGAGCCAGATGGACACATCCTCTTAGCAGGGGATCAGCACCCTGCAGCCCGTGTGAGAAGCTACTTTCCCTGAAGGAGTGAGTGCAGAAGGCTAAAAGATTGGAAAAGCCGGAACCCAAATCCCAGATTATCCGGCTGCCACACTGACCCAGTAGCTGGGAAAGAGCTCCTCTGGAGCTTCTCCCATCTGTAAGTGGGGATGGTGGTGGGAATGTTTCCCCAGTTCATTAGGTAGCACATTTCACACTGAAAAGCAAGGCCAGTGCTTCTGCTTGTCTGCACAGGGCCTTGAGAGGGAGATACCTGCACAGGAGGTGTTCTCCAGAGAGGACACATCAGCCAGGAGATGCCACTTGGGAATGAGTCCCTTGGCCTCAGAGGTGAACTCCAGAAAGTCAGTTTTGGTGACCCAGTAGAGAGATGAGCAGAGGCAGCTGCTGAGATTCCCTTTATCATTATTTTTTTGTCCCCCTCAGTAGATAAATAAGAGACTTTTCCTTACACTTACATATCCTGAGATTGCCCCAGGTTTTTTCCTTAGAAAAATCAACAAACTGACCTGAAATTCAGTTTTGTGAGCACCAGCTGATCCAGGTGTCAGTGGGCTGCCCAGGGGGGCCGTGTCCTTTAGGATCTCCCAGCTGGAAGATCAGGAGAGTTGCAAAGTTGCTGTTCAGCTCTAGTCAGCCACATAAACTCTTGTGATGGCAGTTGTGCGGTTGCTGTTGTGGTAGAGGTGAAAAATGGTTTGGGTTTGGTCCATGGGTGTCTTTTGGAGGCAGATAGAGGCCACATGGAGCTATTGAAGATTTAGTCATCTGTGCAGGTTTGTCATTCTCAGTCCTGCTAGCAGGTGGTTCTAGAATGTGGTATAACTTCTGTTGACTTATTCATTGCATACACACACACACACAGTTTGCATGGTCCCTCTTCGAGTTGCTCACTGCAATTATTTTTTTAGTTAAAAAAATTATTTCTGTTTGTTCATGTTCAGTGTGATGCTTATTGCATTTGGTGTAGCATTGGGAGGGACAGTTCATGTTATGTTTGTTAGTGACTGGAATATTCAAGATGTATTTTGGCTGTGATCACGTGCACAAACTGAATGTGGTTCTCCATGAAAATCTTCTGGTTGTTAGTCTTGGTTAAAAAAGAGCTACAGAGCTCTTGTGTTGAAAATAAGGTTTTCTCAGAGGAATGGATCACAGAATCATGGAATGGTTTGGGTTGGAAGGGACCTTAAACCTCCCCCAGTGCCACCCCCTGCCATGGGCAGGGACACCTCCCACCAGCCCAGGTTGCTCCAAGCCCCGTCCAACCTGCCCTTGGACACTCCCAGGGGTGAGGCAGCCACAGCTTCTCTGCCCAACCTGTTGAACTTGGGATCCCTTGATTTCAAATATTAAGGTGAGGCAGAAACAACCCTTTCCCTTTTATTCCCCCTAAAGGCCTGAAATATTCCCTTGGCTCTGAGTTTGCCACAGTAAAAGGGAGCCTTAAACCTTCTTACTTCTCTGTTCTGTGAACCTGCGGGGAAATGGTATCCGCATGCCAGGCAAGTTGACTCTAAAGGTTGATGCAGCATCTCAGATGAAATCAGCTTTAAACAATCAGATTATAGCTGAGAACTCCTCGGCCATGCACATCTGGTCAGCGCTCCCCTGGCAGAGCTCACCTTGCCAAGGGCAGCAGCACTGACCCAGCTCCTTGGTCATTCCTCGGGCACAGGTCACAGCAGCCCTTCTGGCTCCCCAGGGAGACCTTCCCCGCGTGCCTTCAGCCTTTTCCTTCCCACCTGTTGCTCTGTCTCTCCTTTGGGAAGCACAAGCTTTGCTCCTGCAAGGTTGGTCAGGGTTTCAGGCTCATCGTCTGGGAGGGCAGTTTGGTTTTGGGATTTTATTCAGTCATCTGCCAGGGCTGTTTTTGTTTTAAAAGCATTTTCATAATTAACCTTTGTAGTTGGAATTATGTACCTAACCAGTACCTAAAGGATGCTTGCAAGGGGGCTGAGTAGGGACTTTTCACAAAGGCACGGAGTGATGGGACAAGGGGAATGACTTCCCACTGCCAGAGGGCAGGGTTAGGTGGGATGTTGAAGGAATTCTTCCCTGTAAGGGTGGGGAGGCCCTGGCACAGGGCTGCCCCATCCCATTTTAAGCCTCTCTGTTCTGAACTCCTTTGCTGTCTCTGCATTGGGTCCCTCCCTTCACCTTCTCTAACAGTGTTCCTGCCAGAGGCTGGATCAGGTGGAAACAGCACGTTGTGTCTCAGCTGTTCTGACGCAAAGGATGCCCCTGTCCCCAGGATGTACCTAATGCTCTCTTGGTCTTCCCCAGGGACCACCTTCCCAGCTGAGGCCATGCTGCAGGGCTCCCACCTGATTCCATGAGATTTCGGCCCTCCAGCCCCCTCAGGACTGCCCTGGCCCAGCAGATGTTGGTGGGAGAGGAATGGTGTTAATCCCTGGTGCTGCTGCCTGTGGTGGGTACCGAGCCCACTCCCCTCACAACTGACCTCCAACCACTCTGGTACTTGAGCATATTTTTGCTTTCTTTCTAAATCAGTATTTATATTTATTTATGTTTATTATTATGTTCATTTATGCTTATGAGACAAGGGGCATTATTGGTATTCAAACTCTGGGCAGAGACGGGCTGACATGAGGGAGGGGAGTCACTGCAACTGTCAAGAAAAGGTTATTTATATTAGGATATCTAATAATGAAAAATCAGGTTTGAAATAATCTGATCCTCAGCTTTTTGGGCTGAAGGAGCAGCTTTTCACCAGAGCCTGATGGGCATCTGGCAACTTGCAGCTGTTTGCATTTGGAAGGTTAATTGACTTTCCATTCACATTCTTGTCTGTTGCTGTTAATTTAAAATTTTTATCTTGATTTAGTGCTGGGCACACGCCTACTGAGACATAAAATACACTGTCAAATAAAAATGTAATTTTTGATAGCCATGGCCAGCCTAAAGAAAAGTTTCTCCTCCATCAGAGCCCTTCCCTGCTGCCCAGTTCCTCACAGCTGAATCTGATGATCATGATGAGTCAGTCTGGAAATTAGTCTTAATTCTGAAATCTAAACCACAATGTTTTTGTTACCATTGTCAAGTCTGTTATTTTCAAGCTCATTTATAAATTGAATAAATCCGAGAACTGAAAATCTTTTGTAAGAGTGTAACAGTTAAATACTGCCTTTTCCACCCTCAAATCCAGCTGTGTTGCATGTTGGTGCTGAAGAGGGTTGGAGAGGTAGCATTAAATAGTTATTTAGGGATGTTAATAACATGCTTAAAATGTTTCCATCAAGTGCTTTTGGATGGTGTGATGCCATCTGTGTTACAGTTGATTTAGTTAATTATACAGGCATGAATTCCTTGGGAAAAGGGATGGCATTGCTCTAACAGTTTGTTTGTGAGCAAGATAACAGAGTGACACAATATTAAACTGATGGAATTAAATCTGAAATATATTCCTCACTAACAATCTTCCCCAAAGCACTGGAATTATGCTGAGTTGCTCCATTTTAACAGAGAATTTGGATAGGTGGGCTATTGCAGCATTATTGCAGTAACTCCTGTGGATTTTTGTGCCTGAAGTGCTGGGGATTAACTGTGAAAAAACAAAAATTAGCTCCCTACATACTCGCCTCTGGTTTTAATTAATTATTGCTCTTTCTGCAAATTAGCCACAGGAGTTGTAAGATTGAACAGGTGTTGTGCTTTAAAATGTACCTGCTGGGATTTAGCAGCAATTGTGTCTGCCAGTACTGAATCATGGAATATCCTGAACTGGGAGGGACCCACAGGGACCATCCAGTCCAACCGTGGCCCTGCCCAGGACACCCCAACCATCTCACCCTGCCCCTGTCCCATCATCCAAACCCTCCTGGAGCTCTGGCAGCCTCGGGGCTGTGCCCACTGCCCTGGGGAGCCTGGGCAGTGCCCACCACCCTCTGGGGGAAGAGCCTTTGCCCTGAGATCCAACCTGAGCCTGCCCTGGCACAGCCCCAGCTGTTCCCTATAAACCATTAACTAGTCACATAATTGTCATCCAACCATAGTTTGCATTAAAAAAAAAAACACAAACCAACAAACAAACAGGTGCATGAAACTTATGATGAAAAATCAGAGGATGGGATTTAGGTCTGTGTGTGAGCAAACTACAGACACAAGGTGAGTCTGCATAAAGGACTCAGTGTGAGCTACAAATGTAGAGCCTACAAAGGGCAGGGCTTTGCTTGGGGCTCATAAACGTGATCCACCCATCAATGAGTTAAAGCCAGCAACTGCTGAAGGATTAATCTTTGAGGAAAAATTCAGGTCAGTCAGGATTTGACATGTGTCTGTTACAGCAGCTGCTGGAATTGATCTAATCCTCAGCAGAACTTTGGCTAGACTTCCATCTGCAGAGGCTGGGTGTGGGATGTTGGGACTTGGCGGGGAGAGGGGCATTATTTTTAATTTAAAGCAGATATTATTTCATCCAGGATAGGTTTCAGAGCTTATTTCACACTGAGAAATGTTGATGAGTGGTTTTTTCCTTATGGAAGTGGAGATTTGCTTTAAAGCAGCCAACTGTGGGTAATGGAGTACATTACCTTTGCAGTGTGGAGAGTCTGAACCTTTCTCAGCAAAAGCATGGACAAGTCAGATATGGTTCTTTGGGATCTGTGTTGAGTTGCCAACATTGATTGTATTTTTTTAAAAAAACTGTGTTTTATCAAACTAGTCTCCATTCAATCTTTGTCTAAACGCTAGGGAGAAAAAAGCCCTCTGGGGATGTCCAAGGAAGGGAAGGGGCTGGAGCAGC
>VXBX01005001.1:0-106986 GCA_013400415.1 Scytalopus superciliaris
TCGCGAAGCCTAGTCATGATGATATACTGCACTTTGAATTCAAGCAGCTTAGTTCTACAAATAATTTTTGCTACATGACAGCTCTGATAGCCAGAGAGATAACAATACACAAATACTGAGATACAAAGTTTGCAGCAAATATAACTAAATCTCACAAGAATAACACATGATAGGATAACATCCCATTCATTAGCAGGACTTGATTTTTGTAGCTATGTTTTGCAAGCTTTTCATTGTGGCTGCAGCTATATCAATATTATCTTTAATCTTTACAGTGAATAACTATGTCTACTTTCTGTGGCTGCACCAATTAACCAAACAAATCTTTGATCTGATTTAGTCATTCTAGTATAGAAATGGTTACAGTCAGGCTCTGAAATACTGAGAGCTGAATAGTGTTACATAGAAGTTAGCTGGGATCATTGGAGCAGAGCAAACAGCTCCTGTACTGGTTCCAATGTTTAATTACATCCTCACTCACAGATGTTGAAGAGCTTCTGGGCTATACTGCATTCTCAGACACATGTGCAAATCCTTACTTAGGACCATAGTAGTTGATCTTGTGTGTCTGACAGCAGAAGCAGGCTTCAAACATAGGGCAAGCCATTTGCATCATACTGATTAGGGGGTTTGTATTTATTTCAATCATATAGGTTCCACACCTTGCTTTCAGAGAACAAAAAACAAAACCCAAAAGCAATCAAATAAAGAGCTGGATAAAACATCCAAACTTCTGCAGAAAAGACAGAATTGGAAGCATTCATGTCTTAAAAATTCAGATTAGAAGAAGCAAAGCCACAACCCCAGTGGTCAAGCAGGAGTTAGGTTCTCTAAGCATTTGAAGGAACTGAAGGGGCAGCTCTTAAACACATTTAGGACAGGAATTAATAAAGTATTGACATGTATAATCCCTTATTCAGCAACTACACTTTAGCAGCCACTGTTTAAGCGTGTACACAGGAATTCAGTAAGTGAAGAATAGATTTATGTTATAGTTCAGAAAAAGCAGAGAAATTAAAAAATTAACTTCCAGGAAGGATGGGATAAAACAACAACAACAAAAAGGCAATTATTTCTACATCTGGGTAACTTTGCTTATAAATCTAATCTTCATGAAGATACAACCTTATTCCCAGCAGTAAATTTACATATCTTTATGCTCATGTAACCAGGGCATCAAACATAAATGCACTTAGATCAAACATAAAATATTTTGTAACAGTACTGTTGAAATGGCCATTCTCCAGCTTCTTTCTCATTTTATTGCTTAACTAATTTCTTAGTAAAATTTATTCACGGACGCAGAAGCAATTCCCTAGCTTTTTAAAAGGGCATTCACTTATATCTTCTTTTCTGGTAGCAAACTTAATCTAACCTTTTATCTCTGAGGCTCCTGGGTGAAGTATAAAATACTGATTGAAGGCTGAAGCAAAATCCATCTGTAAGATTACTATAAAGCATTGAACAAATCATTAAGGGATCCATTGGGAAAGATACAAACTAGGAATTCTACCAAATTACTCTGATTTAAGGGCATGAATAACAGAACTAGATTTAAAATGTGTGCTGTTAATTTACTTTGGCTACTATAAAATGTGTGATATTATATAGTAGTTAACCCCTGTGAGGGGGGAAAAAAAGTATACTGAAAATTTTTTAATACCTGGTCTGCAACAGACGAATCTTTTGGTCTGCTCAAAACTACATGATTGCTCCAGCTTATTGGGTTTTTTTGTGAAAAGAACACAGGATTTGATTTTGTAATCAGAATGAGCTTTATCTTACTCAGTATCTTTTATTTGAGGCTGAGCCAAACTCTTGTAGCACTAGATGATTCAAACAACATGTGACATGTACTGCTTAAGGACTGAATCACATTTTTTCACCACCCCATATACAACCATTTACATGTGCCATTATTAAACACTTTGCTTTGATTTTTTTTCTTTTTTAACACAAGCAATCCCAAACCATCTGCACTGAATATGACCAGCCACGTGTTTATAAGTTGGAATGTAGCAATCTGATCATGGAGAGAGCAAACTACATCTTAACAGCTGTAAGTCTTGGGTCTAAGGTGATTGGAATTTCTCAGACGTGCTCCATATGGATAATGGAGAGGTAGGAGAGTAAGTTGCTGTGATAGCAGCCTTGGAAGCATCACTAGACTTTAGCAAACTTTCTTAGTCACACCTGTGGAATCATCTGAGGGAAAATATAGTAAGAAAGCATATACTAAACAACAACTGAAACCTAGAGAGGCAAAATAATTTCAAATGATAGCTCGTTCTTGCCAAACTACTAATGTGTACAAAAGTAAGGAATGAGGTACTGAAAAATCTCCTCCAAATTTAAAACACAACATCATTCAATGAAGTTTCACATTTTTGAATTAGTATTTCAAAATTTGGTTAATGTATTAATCTCAACAGGATTTGAGAATGACCCCTTTTTTTGATTGTTTAGATGACACAAACTTGAACATGAATACAGCTTGAATTCTACATAGTAAAATACACAATCCAATTGTATTATAACTGTAATTTGCATTAAGCAATCCTGTAAAGGTATTCTTGTCTACAAAGTCTGATAGGCAGGCGTGAATGAACAAAAATCAAAAGAAAAGCATAATTATCTAAAATGACACATTTCTATATAATTTTAAATAAACAGGTAGAGATTGAATACACTGTCATTATAACATGACTGAGGAAGAGATCACTTCAACAGACTGATTCACTCAAAAAACCCTAAAACAAAAAAAAGCCAATCCCCCCGAAAAAAAACCCAAATCAGCGGTCACAAATTCCCTACACTGCTTCACCTGCTTCTATGACATCACCCACAGTGATGGAGCTTCACTCACCATGTGCTGCATAGCTCCAAAACATTCTGCCTGGGGACACATGTGAAGCAGCATCCTGTATCAACCTAAATCACTACTGCTTGGCTTCTAAGCTTTGTTTCATTTGGAATATTGTTTTTCCTGCTCACATAACCCTGATTTGTCATTTGTGATACTTTTATTTCATGGTTTCCATCCAGTTTGCAGTCTCAAATGATCTCTTATTCATCTGCATTTAACCTTGAATCTGTAGAATGCTCATAAGGTGTTCAGTGGAAAAACAGAGTTGTTTTCTACACAGACATTCTTATTTTAATATTAAAAAAGTTGACATCTTAATTCTCTTAGGAAAATAGGAAGAACAATTTCCCCTTCCAAAGAGAGATTTTCATGACCAGCCTATCATTTAAGATGTTAATCTAGAAATTCCTAAGTTATGGTTGGTAGTAAACCTCATCTTTTTTTGGACTGATTCTTCATGCCAGATGGCAGTGAAAAACTGCCACACTATAAACTTTGCAGAAATATTGCAGAGAAAAACTGACAACAGGAGCCACATCATTTGCTAGGGAAAAGAGAATAATACAATTCTAAGTTTCCAGGCAGAGAAAAAGTAGGAACAATTAGATGTGCCATGTACACAGGAGAACCCTCTAGCGAAGCAATAGAAGAAAATAGTTCTTATGCCACATGTATTTAAATTACTCTGACTACTTACACTCATAACGTGTGTTTGTATTTCAAATGGTGCAATAACGTTTAAAATGATAATATGTAAATACACAGGGTGAGGTAAAAGTTGATACAAAAAACCGGCTTTAAGTCACACACCTTGAGACTGAGCAAAGAGCACTTGGGCTGAGCTCACGTTCTCAGGTGGGTTGCAGTTGATTAGCAATGCAACATGTATGTGATTTTCTCCACTGAAGAAAACAACCCCTCTATTTGGAATTTTATTTGCATTCTCAGGATTTGTCATTTGGGATTATGTAAAACTGGCAGCTGCTTATAATTATTTGGGGTTTGAGTAGAAATAATTAAAAACATCTGCCTTTATCTTAATACTACCAGACTTAAACCCATGAGCTCGGTTATACCTAACTTCAAAGCTGAAAGCAAAGAATAAAAGAAAGCTTCACATATTGCTAACAAATTCTCAGTGATTCATTTATATGTACAACCAGTTATTCAACAGCCTTCAAACCTTTAATTATCTTTTAAATATATGTAATTTTGCACTTCTAATTAGATAGCAATTTAATGCTCTCACAGGGATTCAGATGGGCTGTCTTTTTTGAAATGTAAACTCCAATAGGAATAATCATTGGCATTCAAGTGATTGAATTCTTCAGTTATTTAAATGAACGTGAGGCATTTACACTGTTCAAATCATTTAAATATTCTGCTGTCAGCTACAGCTGTAGAGTTTTATGGAGTCACTGAATAAAGCAAGGGTAAGTGTAGGTTATCTTACGTTCCAGGCGGGACTCCCCAGAGAGAAATGAGATTTGCTGCTTATGAAAGGCTAACACTGCTTAAGTGGGGCATTAATGTTTCCCCTGGGACTTGGGTTTCTCTGTTTTTCTATATTAGGAGAAACAAATTTTCCCAGAATTTACAACTACAAAAGACTTAATACTGATCTAGCAATCTTCAAACACTCCAGGTCCTGTAGTTTAATACAATGTACTATGACAGTCCACTTTCTAAGTTTAAAATGGTAACTTATTGAGGCAGCTAAACCACCAATATATTTTGGTGAAGGCATTGCTATATATACATTGGCTTTGCTTTCTTTGTGTAACTTCCGCTGTTAAGACTGATCAAATTCAAGATATGCATCCTTGTATAGAAAGTAATGTACCAATTTAATTTGTTTGCAGTGATAAGCAGAATGTTCACATATAGCCATTCATAAACCCCAATTACAAGTCATCCAGAGCTTATACTCAGAGTACAAGTATATGCCTCAATCTTCTCAGAGACAGAAGATTTTGTTTTAAACTTAGAAATATTACAAAACCCTTACTAATCAAGGATATTATTAGATTAATTAATAAATAAGACATTATAAATCTTAGTTTTATTAAGGAAAAAAATAAAGGTAGAACCTGAATAAAACATGTAAGATTATTCAAGAACATATGCATTTGTCTTCAAGTTAATACTTTCTTTAACAAGGGAACTCAAGCTCTTTGTTCAGGAACTTTGAGTATTCTACCCGAAATGAACCTAATAATTAGTGGGGGGAAAAAAAAAATAAATTCCTCTTCCACTCCCTGAACAAAAATATAACTATGACTCAAAAAAGCTACAGGCTTCATAAAACCTACTAGCAATCTTGCTTTTATTCATTAAAAACCATGGAAACATTGGGACTGAGAGGCAACACTACAAACCCCTAACACCAGACAAGGTTCACAACCGTGGCAACCTGTGACTGTGGCAGACATTGATCTTCCAGTGACAATCCTTAATTTCTCTGTAATCCCATTACACTTCCTTAAGGAAGTGCTTTTCCTCTGGCACCAACCTTTGACAGGCTGCACAATAATGAGCAATCAGCCACAATTAATGTGGTCCTTGTTTAGAAGTGTATGTAAAAATTATGTACGCCTTGTTTCTTAATCTTCCTTTATATTCAGTAAACTCATTTCTTTGGCAAATTGTAACATCACGATGACATATTTTATATTTTAAAATTTAATGGTGTAACACCTGGCACACTGCAAGTGTTAAGAGGCTACTGAAAAGCAGGTGATTAAACTTGCCGTAATCACTGCTGAAGAAAACCGTATCCTCATGTCTACATTTCAACATGGGTAAGGAGCCTCAGAAACCAAGTTACTGCCTTCAAAGTCTCAAAACTCATTTTTGAACTCCCAAACATTTTTATTTTTTTTAGCAGTAAATTGTGGTTTTCCACCAAGTATAAAATTTGAAATTACACTATACGACTGAAAATACTCGCAGAGAATCAAATCTACTCAGTAGAAGCAAAGGCTTTTTGTCAAGTTCAGTATATTCGAGCATTCTGATGTTGCAATACTAAAAAAAAAATATGTTATTACCACTGGCTATAGTTTCTGGAGTTTCCACTGGGGTACTTGTGCTAGGAAAGGCGACTTCGAAAAGGTATAACACATAAAAACGTGCCAAGCGTGCTCTTGTGCTACGTGATTAAAAAAGAAAAAAAAAAAAAAAAAAAAAAAAAAAAAAAAAAAAAAAAAAAAAAGAGAGAGGGAGAGAGGGAGAGAAAATAAGCAAAAAGGCTTTGAAGGCAGCCGAGGGATGGATGTCCAAGCGGATGCCCCAGCCGGGCTGAGTCCCCGGGCAGTCCCCGGCGGTGCTGGAGCGCCACCGCCTGGG
Organism: Scytalopus superciliaris; assembly: GCA_013400415.1. NCBI lineage: Eukaryota > Metazoa > Chordata > Aves > Passeriformes > Rhinocryptidae > Scytalopus > Scytalopus superciliaris. The sequence goes on from VXBX01005001.1 coordinate 6,215, forward strand.
CGCGGCTGCGCAGCGCAGCCTGTCCCGGGACAGGCGACACGGGCGGGACGGAGCCAGTCTGTTCTGCGAGGCTGACACAGGCACTTCATGGGAAAGGCCCCCCAAAGCTCAGAGAGGAATTTCCAGGGGATTCCTTGTTCCCCGACTATGAAGACTTATTAACTTGTTTGTCAAGACTCATCGACCCAGTGATGTCTTTTAGAGAAGGACAGCGGCTGGTGAAAGCTCCAGCTGGGCTGGAGGTCTGGTCTGGGGACTGCTGCAGCAAGTCACAGCCTCTGTGAGTACCTGCCAAGGATTCAGGCAGCACCTTCCCCTCAGTCCTGCAATCCCTCCTGCCAGCTGCCCATCTGCACCCAACTGATCGTCCTCACAGAAAGCCAAGCCTATTAAAAAATCCCCAGAAAAACAGCAGAAGAAACAAGAGAAGAAATCTCCGAGAAGAGCATTTTTAAATATACACCCAATAGGGTAATAAGCAGGATAATGCAGCCAGCTTGATGATTCCATGTACTGGTCAGTGTTAGGTAAAAATCTGGTGCCAGAGGAAGCACTCGTTGCTGTTTGCTATCCTGCCTCTCTGTAATGTTTTCCAGAAGACAGTTCCTTAAAAAAGCAGTACATCGGCTTTGGAGCTAACAGATAAGGTTGCTGGGGCTAGGAATTTGAGAGTCCAGTAATATTCTAGTTTTGCATCACTATAGGAAAATATAACTAGCATGGATCAAGTCAGTAATCTATGAAACTTGAGTATAAAACACCCAAACAATTTTAGATATTACCTTTAGTAAACTAACTCCAGACCTACATGTCTATTTTGACACACTTACTGTCACAAATTTCATGAAATGTTTAGTCATTAGTTACAGCAGTATCAGGATTTAGCCTGCAGTATTAAACTAAGGGCCCAGGCCAGCAATCACTTTACTCTCAAAAACTCCACTGAAGTCAACAGAAGACTCTCATTACCCACTACTGACAGAATCCAGAGGTAAAAATGACTCTTCCAAAAAAATGAGATGAACAGACCATGAATATATCACAATGAGTTCCCCTAGCTGACAGCTTATGGGCTACTGCCCAACATTTTGATTTTAAAAAGTCTATTGCATAAAGTAATGAAATAAGTGCCTTCAAGATGTACACTGGGGTGAGGGATCATAAGAGCAAATTACCTTCTGCCTCCTTAAAACATAACAAGAGAAATAAGGGAGAGAGTAACACCCTCTGTCAGTCTAATTTTAAGCTATCCACTGCTCCTGGATTTCACTACCATCTAGCTTTTAATATATGTATTTTATAATGAATAAATACTAATAATTTTGAAAGAAGTAATTTGCCAGAAGAAAAAGGGACAGTACAACAAAGGCATGTGTTATCAAACTCTTGTGATGCAGAACAGGGAACATTCAAAACCCATGGCTTGCAAACATGGGATGTCAAATGTACCTGTGATACATGAAATTTCAAAAGCACTTTTAGGAATCAAGACGAAACCATGATTTTACTGTTATGAAAATTAGAGAATGCTGTAAAAACCAATGCATAAATATCCAATTTAGAACAGGATCCTGAAAAAAACCACATGGATTTTAATGCATGCAGAGATAAAAAAAAATCCTGATGATAGTGGTCAATCAGGAAGTAAAACAAATCCTATGTCATATTTTTCACTGCAACAGCTAAACATTTTGAAGATGTCAACTCCTCACACTGGTGTTTCCCACTCAATAAAACCAAAAGAATTTAATAACAGAAGTTTATATTAAAACACAACCATATTTATTTCAGCATCGTAACCACTGAGGTGAATGAACATAACCAATCTAAAATATATTTTCAATTAGCAAAATGTATGAAAATACATAGATTGTTATGACAATCAAAATTTGGATCTAGTCAGTGTGCCTGTAACTTTGGCTCTTTTAAGCAATTTTTAGTTTACGTCTATGGTGCAGCTGGATGTAAGATAAAATTATGCAAATAGTCACTTAACTTGGACAAACTAGCTGAGGAAACAGCAGTGAAGACACAGCAGAAGAGACTTGAAGGTGCATTAAAAATCTCTGCTTATAATCAAGAAGTTCTAAGGAAGTTTTGTGCAGACACTATTGCTGCCTCTTCTCTGCTATCATCACTAAATAAAGCTTAGCAGGCAATCTCAGTCAGAAAAAGAAAGAATGTGGAGGAATGGCTAAATGAGAGGCCAGAAAAATACAGAAAACATGACAACAAAATACTGCAATGCAGAAAAGTACAAGTAGAAAAACAGCAAGACTGAAAATATTATTGTGATGAGAATAGTCAATGACACAACAATCAAATCATTACACAAAGAAAGAAATGGAAAAGAAAATACAGATCAGGAACTTCTGCTTTCCCTATTCATAACAGGAAATATTTCTAATTAAATTTAAAAATCAAATTCAAAATAAAAAATGACCGTAAGACCGTTATAATTTGAAAAATCACCACTATGAGAAGTCAAGCTGACTGACAAAAATGAATATGTTGTGTAACAGAAGTGTCCAGTCTAATGAGTCTTAATGTTAAAATGACAAACCCAAAGGTTTATGAGGTGAAACCTATCTGAAACTCCTAAAAGTTACAGTGATTGCTGTGAGATTTTCCATATCTTCGTAGTTCCTGCATCTTCCCCAGCAACAATCATGGAAATGAAATTCTGGACTAGATGTGGCTAGGTATGCTGAATCAATCTCATAAATCCTATACTTACTACATCTCAAAAAGTAGTATCTTGTAGAGACAAAACAGATTTTGACTGAGGGGTGAAATGTTCAAGTATTGGTTCAGTTTTCTACCTTCCTTAGGAGTAAACTGCTTCTACAGAGGCTGTAAGTTTTTCACTCCCTGATATTCATATGTTTGGGTGGCAGAGGTCCTAATTTCCATAAAACAAGAAGAGGCAAATTCATCATCATGATAAATCATCTGTGGGGAATGTCAAAGTGAACGTTGACTGGAGCATGTTAATTGGACTGGGGTCTGAGCTGTCTCTCCCTGGGTATGCAGCTTTAGTGACTCACCACTGGAATGGTGAAAGCCAATGGGATAATTTGCAAGAGCCATTTCTGAGATTTGTATTGCATATTGATCAGTAATTTGCCAAATTCTGTACTGTCCTCCTTTCCACAGCTGTGAAAAAAATCTACCATGCAGAAACATGTGATAGAAGAAAAAGGACAACTAAACCAGTTATTTTAAGATTCCTGCCAAGACACTATAATGTGTGCTTTGCCATTAGACTGTCTGTCCAGTTTACAGTGAAGTTACTCAGAAAATACTTTTCTATTCACCTACTCAATTTTGCCTGTTGCACTTTCCATAAGCTCTACTCCAGTTAAAAAATAGATGGGGAAACAGTAACAGCAAATACAAATGTTAATTGTATAATTCCTAGTCCAAATCTCAGAAAGAAAAATTCTTTTGCTGGACAAAAACTTCAGATGTGCTAATGACTTAATAAATCATGCTTTTCAATAATTTTATTTCCATAGTACGTTATCCACCTAGTTAATGTTTCTGTTTTCTCCTAAAATATTGTTGAAATCAGACATTACTGCAAAAGAAATACATATGGCAGCCATGTGGATACAGCAGTGGAACTACTAATACCAAGGCTTTGCTGGGAGTCCATGGTGATGGAAGACTTGCAAGTGCTGTTCCTAAACAATGATGCAATCAGGAATACACCAGTTCTCTGGGGTGTTAAGTTGATAAACATTTGCCTAACAGGCACTTTATTTTTCTTGCTGTGATTAATGCAAACAAGATGATAAGGGAAACTAAAGACAAAATTTGCTGCTATTTCTCTTTTGGTAGTAAAATCCCTGGTGTTCGTATTTTGCTTAAAAATAGGCTTTAGTGAAATTTCTGCACATATATTAAATTGACTTTAACACTTTAGCATGACAAATAGGGGTTATTACACAGTGCTAGAGCATCCCGACGTTCCATTTCACTGTAAAATGAACATAATTATAGCAATTTTTGGCTTTGTTATTCTGCAGTAATGGAGGTTTGCATCTTCTGCAGAAGCAACTTGTATATTTATTTTCCTTGGGTTTTTTTCATGCTAACCTTTGTTTGCAGAGGTAAATTTACCAAAAATTACAACGTGTTATAAAGCCATATAATGTAACTAGTCTATTGTATTTAATTTTTTCATATATATTACATTATTCATACTAAGGACAAAAAATTGCAACAAATATAGCTAAATAAAACAGATCAATAAATAGTATTCTTACCAAAGGTCTAAGTTCTGGATGAGTCAAAATATATCCATTGTTTGTAATTGCAAAAGCATATCCATGGATACCTAACTGTAAAAGTAAATGAGAAAGAAATACTAATTAGTAAGTCGTAACTCTTATCCACAGAGTATTTTGTTATGACATAGGCAAACATCCTTGACATTTTGTGAAAATGAGGCCCTGACACTGTGATGAATTCAGCATGCAGCACAATTCTAAAATGTCACAAACACTCTGTAGGCCACTCGCTTCTCTGTGCCTTACAGTGAATTAAATATGAGATGCCAAGCTGTGGCACACACCATAGCATGTGCCAAGGCAAAGAGATCCTGGAATTTGGTAAAGTCACCTGTTCCCAGGACTGGCAAGCAACTTACTTGTTCAAGAGCTGTTGTTAAAGAACCATTTAAATCAAAGATAATGAATGTACAGTTATAATGGGCAAGCGGTGACCTGTAACAGGTGATATTTAAATCTTCCCAACTTAGAGGCTATTAATTCCAGTTCATCTGGAGCCACAGAAAAAGGTGTATTTCTATAAAGAAACTTCTCTAACTTTACATATTCATATCAAATGGAACTGTGGGAGATAATCTGAGGGCAATGAAATGCTTTATGAGGTCTACCAGTGTAGGTAACCAAATTGTACTTATTTAAATAACAATAATAGTCTTTTTAACAATATGCCTATTACACAGTTGATTGCATCCACTGAATGCAATAAATGTACCTTCAAAGTATTCATTTGGTCATTCAAACATCCTTCTCAGCATAAACTTGCTGCTAATGTAGAATCTTCCTGCAGGTTCACTGTATAACTTTTGCCATGCAGAGCACATCTCACTATCCTTTCTCACCCTTTTTCTTTTTCAGTTCTGAAGTAACATACTATCCCACATATTTTTATTTAAGCAACTTAATGCACCGAGCTATTAAGAATAAACAAACAAAATAAGAATTGAACTCAAAACTCCACAACTATCTTGTTTTGATATTTACTTTACGACTCTCGCTACTAAAACCATTTTATTTTATTAAGTGCATTCTTAAATGCTTTGCTGAAGTGGATCCTTAGGAAACTGCCTAACATGAAGCAACGTGAGCAAGACTGACAAATCAGAATAATTTCTAAGAGGCCAAAAGGAGAGCAAGCCTTATTGCCTTCTGTAATTCTCTGGAAGTATAAACCAGAGTATGATATTATGCTGAAGTCACAGGGAAAACATACCAGGTTGATTTATAGTGTCTCTGTGTGAATGATTGTATATGGTCAACTGTATCTACCATATAGAAGATTGTTTCATAAATTAGCGGTTTTCCTACAGCAATAAACTTCAGTGAAAGTAATAGAAGGTGATAGGTTCTTGGCATCTCTTCATAAAGGGGGGATAACCAAAATAATAACAGTGGACATATTTTACCTATTATAGTGTGACAAGGGAATAAGCTGTTGGCTAAATATCAGATCTCAAGTATAATTGTCTGTGTTCCTAACTGCAGAATGACATCCAAGCAATGGGAGTCAGGTAAGGAAACAAATGTGGGTGGTATAATTCCCAGGAAAAAATATTTGCTTATTTGAAGCATGCCCAGACTCTGAGGGTAGTATTTTATTGTGTTCTGTGCAATATGTGAAATTGCACAGTCTCTGCACTTAAAATGCTTTGGGTTGAGAGATACTACCACTTACAGAAGCGTTGCCATTTTAAACCTTGAACTCTGTCTCTAAATGACAGATTCAGAAACAAAAAAATCTTTTTCTAAGTGCTGCAAAATGCCACATGAAAGTCATGTAGTACTAAATCCAACCCCACCTTATTCAAGAGAAACTGTCACTGACATCTGGGGAAGTTTAGTCTAGATAACGACTGCTGAAAATAGCTTGTTGCTATTATCCATCTTCCCCGGCATAAAATCCACCTCATCCAAGCTGGGAGAATTCCAGGTCAGCAGAATTCTATTCCTAACCAATCATTTCATATCCCTGTGTGAATTTTATTTCACATGTTGCCTCTACAGGAATGGGTCCCAGGGGTGATTATGCTCTTGCAATAGCGGTCTTTGTTTATGGTATGTGAGCTGGAAGTTGTAACTCAAGTGATTTCACTAACCTAACTGTATTGCATGATATTGGTGCCTCCTGTAATAATCCTCACTAGCAGTACCTCCTGCAATATAAAACGTACCTTCAAATAAAAAGTTTAATATTCAGCAAGAGGATCTTATATTACTTCAACAGAAAACTGATTCTTAACATATTACTCCCTTTCTGAATCAGGAACTCTGTTGCAATACCTGTTACTCAGGCCTCCCACTCTTTCTAGTTCTTGTATTCAGACTATGTCCAAATCTTACAGATTAATTTTTTAATAACATCACTGTGATATGGCTTCTCTTATCCAGCCATGCACAGCCAAGTTGTTGTTTCTACAGGTACCACAACACTGTTCTTCCTTCTCATTATAAATGAAATTGCTCTCCCATAGCTCCTTAGAAGGCTGCTCCAAAGATTGTTTCCATGGCTCTAAATTTTGCAAAGGAGTAAATTTTGCTCCTTTCTCTTCTACCTTCTATCTTTCTATCATCTACTACTGATGCAGCATTTCTGCATACACAAAAGTATAATATAAGTTGCTGTTAATGAACTTGGTTGGTCAGTGCAGTGAGAGTGTTCCCTGTTATCCTGACCAGCAATGTCTCTGTCACTGTGTTCTGATATCAGTGTGCACTCATCTGCTACCTCTTCCCATGGGCTGCAACTTTTTTCCAGCTAGAACAGCCTTTCTGTTTTGGGTATTATACTGAGTATAAATGATATATCATCATTGGTGCATTACCTTGTATTTTGGAATAGTTTTTAAAAGCTCTTTAACTGGAACGTCTGTGCCAACTACTCCCAGAAGAATCCCTTTTGACCTCTGAAAGGTACAATAAAACAAGCACTCAGAACCACAGTAACAAGAAGCATTCTCACCACTTATTTCATGTTGCAGCTACACAGCAGAAATTAATAGATTACAAGCAAATTATTTAAAAAGTGGGGAAAGCAGACACTGGTGCAACTCAGCTGATGGAGCAGTAATTTAATAAATAGTATTGCTCCTTTCTACTTTATCTGCAATAACATATGGGAGGCATGCAAGCTTTTGATAGTGAGTCCCTCAATAGAAAACTTTCACATGCAAAATAGGTTTTCAATTAAAAAGTATTGTTAAAAATGTTACTCCCTTCTTTCCCAATTTCTCCTGACATTTCATAAACAACAAAAGAGAAAGATGAAGCATTGAGAGGAAAGTAACTTAACTTTCTTTAATAACCTGTTAAATTATTAAAGATAAATAGATACTTACATAATATACATAAGACTAATTAAATTCTGGGTTATATCAGTGCAAAGAGAAAAATTCTATAGATTATTTGCTCTAAACAGTAATACAGAAGTAAAAAAACCCCTAGGGCTTAGTGTCAGCTGAGATTTTCTCATAGACATGGGATTTCATCATTTCATTATGATTTCTAGAGTATAGCTATTTGGGATTATTTGTCCACATTTTTATGCTAATAAAGGGATACTAACTGCAGACAAAATAAGAAGTGAAGAAAAGATTTTAGAGTTGGCTAAAATCTTAAGCCTCTGAAAGCAAATTCACTGCAGTCACACCATTATCATATGACAGAAATAGTCTGAATACTTACAGTCTCATTTTGCTTACTAAATACTGGCATGGCAACAGTTGTCATCAACACCAATCCCTGATCATCAGCAAGCTATATTTGAAAAAGAAACACTATCTCTAAGAACTAAGGAACAATTAGAGACGTGATTGCATTTTTTCAATTACATTATTTTCATTTTAAATGAGATAAAGCAATTTACGAAGTTAGTCTTGCAGTCAGTGCAACCCAACCCAGCCCCGGCCCCATCCCCATCTGAACTGTACCAGCTCTGCCCATCCCACCACGTCACTGACAGGAAAGAAGCCTCATCTCCATTCCTACTGCAGTCTCCCATGAGAGAGAACAGGCTGAAATGTGGATTGTGGAAGCAGCATGTGCAGTAGCAAAGCAGCTGGAGCTCTGTTCTACATCTTTCCCAGTGTCAGCTCTGCCAAAATTGCCTTGGGCTGTTTCTCACAACAAACAAGAGGTCATGAGTTGCATGCACTTTGTTCTGGTCCAGGCTGAGATATCATCAGCCAACACAGCGGCAGAAAGGATGACAGCCAGCAAGGATCCCAGGAGCATCTTTGCTCCATCCGGTTTCAGTTTGCTGGACAAAGACCATGAAGCATTAGCTGCTTCTGCACATCAAGTTTCAACATACTTCTTCAATTCAGGGAGAAAACAGATCTTCTGACCTTGGTTCCATTCAAGAGAAACATGTAGAATGCTTATCAATGGCCATGGGAGAGTGACAGTGCTCAGACCTATCTCTGTTCCTCTCCACGCCCTCTGGCCTGACTGCACTGCTGCCCTAAGGCAGAGACTAACTGTGATGCCAACGCAAGCACTGCTCTCTGTGCCTGCACATCTTCACCACCTCCATATGAAAGACAACTCAAGCAGGAGGCTGAGTTACTGTTAAATGCTTTCTGCTCCTAAGGACAGGTGTTTAAAGTTGAAGAAGCTTATCCAACATTTAAAAATATGACACAGTTACAATCTCAAGGGGAGGTTTTGTAGAACACTAAGTCTGCTTTGCTGCACCTGTGTTCAGGCAAATGGACACGGCAACAGAGACAGCCTTCCTGAGAAATACTGCAGGTGACAGTCATGCCCAACTGCAACTGTAATATTCTACTACTATTCCTACATCAGAATCACAATTTCTGTACTCAGGTAAAATTTCTAAAACTTCTTTTCTTTCTTTCTTTTCTTTGTAATTTTTTTTTGTTGTTTAAAGTTTTTTCTTGCAATGAAGCAACAGCTAGCAGCTACCCACATTTTCAGAAAACAAGTAATAAGTTATGATAATTTATGAAGCATGTTTCACAATAACAAATCACAAATCAGAGAATAAAGAAAAAAATAATTTCTTGACTTGCGCTCCAAATCTACTTTGGGAGGATGTCAGTTTCCCAAACAAGTAAATTTTTTTGAAGCAGGGCACTGTCTTATGGTGAGAAGGAATGTTTGCAGACATCAGAGAGGAACACAAATGTGGTGTAGAGTCAAGAAGTTTTACATCTGATAAGGAATCACTAGGGATATGAGGTGGAACCAACTTAGGAACATGTTTCCCTTTTTTGGTTGTTTTCCTTATTAATAAGAAGAGACATTTCCAGCCCTAATATAATCTTCGATCTATTAGGGAATAGTAAGTTATTAAACAAAAAAAAGAAAAAAAAACCAACCAAACAAAAAAACCCAAAACAAAACAAAAAACCCAAAAAACTTGGAAAACACTGGGAGTTCAAAGGCTGCACTTGAAACTTAAATGTGGCCAAACTAGTGCAAGAACTGACTCTCCTTGGCCAGAGTAGTACAGTCAAGCACGCTGACATGATTAGTATGGAAAGGCTCTTCTGAGGTTCCACAGTCAATACTCCCAAACTCATACACACCAGGAAGTGAAGAAGCATTCTGTTGATTATGGGGTGTCATTTTGGAGTGCTTGGAGACTTTATATAATTGCCCAGGGTTGTTCTTCTCTGACATCATGTATTTGTCAAGTAGCAGGACAGTATTATTTTATGAGTACACTCACTCTCAAGAGTTTACTAGAAACAACATAATGGATAGGATGCAGCCAAAGGACCGTCAGTAGAGTTTTAGGGTGTTTGAAATCCTTTAAATGAAGAAAAAAGCCCACAGTCTGGAGTTCCTTGAAAATTGTAAGAGAACAGCTCATTAACTCTCAAAACTAACTGTGGGAGCATGCAAGAGTGAGTGCCCTGTAAGTATGAGATATCTACAACTAGAGCTGGCTGCTGCAATCATTTCTGTAGAATTGCAATTGTATAATCCAGCCTGTTTGATTTGCTGTTTGTTTGGCAGATGAACAGGTGTTGGCCACTTCCATGAGTGGATTCAGCAAATAACTGTCTGAGTGATGACTCGTATTTGCAGTGTTGTACTGAGTCACCAACTCAAGCTCTGCAGCATTTGCTTCACGAATACTGTTAGATAGTGAAGAATTATCTGCTGGGGAGGAGCAAAGCTGTCTTCCCTGGGCAATGACATTTTGGCAGAAATACTTTGAAATAGTAGAATGTTAGCCACTGGGTATTTCTGCTAAGACAATATTTGCTAGAGTCCATTAAAAAATTCCAAAGGAAGCCATGATCTAGGTATTTGGCATTGCTGCTTTGCAAGTCTCACAATTTCTGACATGTAGCAGAGTTCTAACAGCTCATGCTGCTATTTGAAAAGTTTAGTGATTCTGAGAAAACCCCCTCAAATTAGTAATATATGTGCTAATCACTGATAAAGCTTCAGCTTATATTTGTTATATTCAGAGCAAGCACATATCACTGATATCCTCAGGACTGGCTTGGGTTTTTCTTTTAATCATCATCAAATACTTAATTAGGACATTAACACAATGTAAAATGTTAAATATCACAAACAGTATATAATGATAAAGCCTCTGAATGATCATATTAAATCTAACAGTTCAGATTATTGTGCAATTAGTAATAAACTCTTTGGTTTATTTTATATTATATTTATATTATATTTTTTCTTTTCCCAAAAAGAAAATGTAAGCAATCATGATTCCCAAAGTCATCAACTGGACACCACAAAGTCATAGAGAAGAATTATGTACCAGTATGTTTTGTCTGAGAATAGCTACTTTGGATCACATTGGCAAGAGAAAGTAAAAGTAGACCCCTAAAGAAAAACAAAGTTTTCAACTAGATCCTAGGATTTTGTTAGTTATCACCTACAGTTTAAATGATGAATGAAAGAGACAGCACCAGTTATTTGCCACAGAAAGTTGCTCTGTTGAAAAGATGTAGTGGTAACAGTTTTAGGCAGGAAACTATACAAGGGCCATGGACACTCAGTTTGATAAAATGCTGGGAAAACAATAACAAACCTTTGAAAAGAAATCTCAAGAATGAGGAAAAATGTATTCCCAGGCTAAATGTCTCTTGGCTGTTTAGAATAAAGAAACAGAACTTACTCTCTGAGAAAGGCACAGATCTGTAATGCCTAGCAGGAATAGTTTTATGATTGGAGAAAAACCCCTTTTAGAAGATTTAACTTCTACAATTTTCCATTTAATTCATTGCTATATGGGGTTACTCCCCTCAGAACAACCCCAACCAGATCTCCAGAAATAACAAATCAAAATGATCCTCTTAGCGTTAAGACACTCAAAGTTTAGCCGCAGATCCAGAACTAGCATCCATCTCCAGGACAAAGGCTAAGGCAGGCTCTGGAATTACTCCAGAAACACATATACAGGAAAGGATGTCCACTTCCTTAGGTGTTTTCATTATGGAAAGAGGAATTGTAGAAGCATCCCTGAAACATTTTCCTTAGGAATGTATAGTCAAGAAGAGTTACAGTAGGTTGTCCAGAATTTCTGACACAGAGTCAATAGCATCCATATCCATCACTGTTAATCCGTTGTTATTCCTGTCTACATAGATTGTGCAATGATTATAAATGAACCCCATAAACATAACCTTTTCTGTATGCTATTCCTGACTTTAATCAATTTAATATTGGCCTGTATCCTAAGATATAGGAACCTGTGTGAGTGTAATAAGTTCAAGAGACATTTCCATGTTTAGCACACAAAAATGAAATGCCAAGGAAAACTCTCAAATCCCAAAATAGTTACTTAGATTTTTAACACTGCTGACTCAGAAATGTTATTAAAAGTCCACTTGCTTGTTGAGGAATGTAAGAGAGAAGTCTGGAAACTAAGTTTTAGACTGCTATTCACAAGTGAAAATTTTGATAGATACAAAGGGATGCTAAGTCAAACTGTTTATGATTATTTTGTACTTCATTAGATTCAACTTAGCCATTATAATTTTGTAAAAATTCTAAAATCACTAGCCATGCACTTCAATGATATAGCAGCTTTGCAAATTTTCTATTTTGTATTCCCAGTGATAGTTAATTCAACTCTTCAAAGTATAAGGTAAACGATGCAGGGAATGATAAATGATGCTCCCAAATGGCTAAAAGATGATAGCATCAAGACAAAAGGAGGGCACAGCACTACTTACAGAAGTTAAGGGATAACAGAGAAAGAGAGAAGAAAGCTGTCAGGAACTTTTTGGCAACAAATATCATCAAAATATTTCTATCTGGAGGAAATATGATTCCACTCATGAGAGAATAATTTAAAAAAAAATTCTAAATGTTCCTAAACACAACTACTTGCTTCTGATTTGTATGTCTAATTTATTCACTTCTACCTCTTCACAAAAGCTAAGTAGAACAAAACATCACAGCAGGAGTAGAACAACAGCTTTTGACTCCTGCTGTGTTTGCTCTAGAAAGCAAGTAAAGCTTTCCTATTAGGAAACAAAACACCTTTTTTAACTATTAAGGTAGAATAGCTTTTGCTCTTCGATGAATACAAAAAGTTGTTTTTCCTAAGTGTTTCAAATATAAAGGGTTATTTTGGAAACCAGATCTGAAAATTGGTACATTTGAGTTATTAGTTTATTTTACCACTATTTTCACATCCCTGTGGGGTGGCTACCTAAAAACATGCAGAAAAGCAACATAGAGAACAAGTAGAATTCATACAGATTTGTTTTGTTTGTCTGGTAGTGGTTCTTTCTTTCAGATACATTAGCTCTTCCTAGATATATTTTTTCTGAAAGCTATGTAAACATATTAAATCAGCGTCTCTATCATCTGAAATTATAGTGAGGAGGTTTTTTGTTGTTTTTGTTTTGGCTTTGTTATTTTTTACTTTAAGTACAGGGCTCTCACAAAGATCTTTACAAATATCATGGTGAAACAGACTTATCCACCTTAAACTCCTCATACTTGATTTCACCTGTGCTCCAATTCTGAATTTGCAACAGTTTGACTTAGAACAGAGAGCACAACAGTAACAGATTTAATTGTTATTTAACTGCTGTAGACAGCTGAGAACATACAGGTCTTCAAAATCAATAGCTAATCACCACAGAACATTGACTAAACACTGAAAAGACTGTAGCCAAAGTGTTTCACATATGACATAACACATTTCATCAAGATGATGAACTATTTATAATGGACATAAAACAGTAAAGGTAAACTTGAAATGCCACATTTTTCTTTCGGATCAGTCAAAGATTAAAGTGAACATGTTTAGAGAGACATGACTGTTTGAAATGTTTATAGAGAAAACATTTGCAAGATGATACATAGATTCCAACAAAAATACAGTACAAGTTCAGACACCATATGGCAAAACATGTACACCAGTGACTAAGTCATTCATAAAGGCATGCATCAGCTGTGCTGCTTCCCTTCACCTTGCAGAGAACAAGAGAGATTGTCTCCTTCATAACCTGTCAGGCCATGCTTATATAAAGGCATATTTCTTGCCTGAAGTTATCAAAAGCCCTTGGGGGTTACTTCAGTCTGTCCTCTCTCCCCACCCCATTCCTTCCTGCCTTCCTTCCCATCCCTCCCCTGTTCCTCTGCACAAAAGTAGTACAGAGTCAATTAGACTGTAGTCAGTTATGAATGTATATACAGATATGTGGCTTTAGTTCTGCATTAGTTTGTTCAAAGGGTAAACCCCCCCAAAACTGGCATTTTTTACCTTCAATGAAAACTGTGCTTTTTCACTAAGCTCAAACTTGAGTAATTTGTCCCAGAATTTAATACCTCAGAATTGCGGACATCAGAACAGGTAGTACAGTACTACATGACACAATGTGGTAAACAGCCTAACTGGTTGTATCATTCTGCACTAGCACATCATAGCCTCACTCTCTCTTCTTTCTGCAAACTAAGAGAAGCATTTGGCACAAACATTTAGACAAGCAGGTGAGCATGAAAAAGCCAAAGCTAGGCAGTCTAGCCACTCTTTTAGTCCTTCTACTTTTCCTGGAAGCAGTAAGCAAAATATTTCTTTAATCCATCTATTTGCAGAAGAAAGAAAGAAAAAAAAGGCAACATTTTTTTTTGGTACCATGTTCTGCAACTATCAAAACAAGAACAAACTACAGACACAGTCCACTGTCACAAAATAACATATTACCAGCACATTTAAAATAGAATTTTCTGAGCTCCATGAACAAGAAAATTTCAAATATACATAGCATCATATAAATAACAGCTCCCATCTCATATTTCTTGCTTTTTAAACTAAAAAGTTAGTTAATTTATCTTTAATTTAAGTTTTGAGCTTCCTGGAGGCCCTCACCATTCATCGAAAGCTATTCACTGAAGATCACCCATAGCTTTCATTAAATACTGAACTGTTATCACAATCTATCAATGTTAATAACAGTGATGCTAAACTCATCAATTGCTGTGACTCTTCTCATTAAAGGTGTCTCACCAAGAACAACAAGAATATCTTGGACAAATAAGTATTGCAATTTCCCAGCATATTCCATTCCTTTTTCCACTTTAATATTTTTTACCAAAACCACAAAATACCATCTCCATTTTCTAGTTTCTGGAAGCTTTAATTATATTTGTGAAGTACATAAGGATGATGCAACAGGCATCAAGCAATTCTTAACTTAGCCACAGTCATTGTGCTACCATGATGTGCAGTGCTGGCTCTGGTAACATACCATATCGATGCAGAAGTGGTTTAAAGGCAAGAGCACATTATATGAAAACTATGCAACCTATTAGAGAAGTCAAATGTTGAATGTATTCAGAAGTGTGTTGATAGATACAGAGGGGATCAGTGAAAGAGTACCAGCTATACCTTGGGTTCTGCAGTCTCTACAATACACATAAAATGATGCAGAGATGTTTCACATAGAGTAATAAGGTGGGTTTTGTTTTTTTTTTTTTTAATCCTTACTATTATTTCAAATTGCTGATAAAATTGCCTCCCTGTTGTTTCAAAGTTGAAGGCTACTACATGCCTATCATGTTAAAACAGCTCATACATTTGAAGAGCTGCTCTCAGCAGGTTCCTTAGCTGGGCTTGATGTGAGCTGCCCTTCCTGCAGCCAGTCCACAGATCCTTACAGTTTCACTGATCTCTACCGTACCATACTCACACCACCATGGAAACATGAAGGACTGGTGACTGCTTTGAATGACTAAGATTTGATTAAAATATTTTACCTTTTGAGCCTGAGGGAGCTGGAAAATAACAAAACAGAACAAGCAATCATTATATATTAAATGAATTTGAGCAGCTGCTTTAGCCTGTTGTATTAATAAAATCATAAACATAATATAGAACAAGGTATAAAGCAAAGAAACTAGAGGAACTAGGTTTACATTGCCAATTGATTTGACTTATTGAGGGCTTTTTTTGAGTTTATGATTTGACAGCTTCTCTACTAGGTATCACAAAAGCAATTTATTAAATACCACATCACTAAGAGAGGGGTTGTTTTGTCATCAGATATGGTATCACACCTGAACTGTGTAGTAGTTCCATCTTCCTGTACACAAATATAATTCAACATAAAGATAGTTTTAGTTTTAAATGACACTGACATTAAGAGCAGATTATCATATTAAAGTAGCAGGTTGTGCTCTCCATGACAGAGGAGAGAAAAACAAAATGGTAATAGAAAGTTAGTAACTGTTTAGGCAAACACATTCTATTACATGCATAATAAACAGTAATGTATGCACAGAACAATACATTTCTGTGCTGTAAACACAAGTATGAGTATATGCGCATATATGCAAATAAAAGGTAAGTGTTTCTGCATATATGCATATTTATACCACACAGATGTTCTCAGACAAGATTAGCCATACCTGGTTGTATGCACAGTATTTACTGTAAGCAACATCTCACATAAAAAGGCATGGAGAGCAGGCAGTAGACTCCATTACATATAAAATACCTATTTATCAAGAGTTGAAAGATGGGTTCTGTTTTCACTTTAGAAAAAAGAAAACCCATTGTAGGGGAGGAAGTCAGAAAATAAAAGTATTATCAGCCCAATACAGTTTTCCTTTTTTTCTGAATTCTTCTCCTCTTCCTACTTGCAGAGAAATTCACTTCCATAGCAATTTAGCCTTGTGCTAAATCCACCTTGTCAAAAAATTTGTTTTTCTGATACAAATTTTTTCTTTAAAGGCATCAGCTGAACACAGAAACAGGCAGGTGAATTGATGCCAAATGCAAAAAGACCTTCAAGATCTCTAATGAGCTTCTGACTGACTTTTTGTCCTTGCTTTGAATTAAAACAAATAGAAAAAAAACCAACAACCACACAGTCCTCTGCTAAAAGCTGATATCCACATTAGTACATTTCACAAAAGAGAACTATCACATGATCTCTAATTCACAAATACTGGGAGCAACCGGCCACAATTTCTTTATTTTCACAATATAAAATGTAACCCAATTCATGGCAGGGAGAACTGCTGCAAGTAAAATTCTGTCATCCTCATGGTTTTCTCTCTAACACTATTTTTTGTTTTGTTTTGTTAATGCTATCATCTTCTTAAATATGTGTAAAAATTACAAGCATCCTTTCATTGGTATCTGAGATAAAGACAGGTGCAGTGAAGAATGATGTCCAAATTTATAATTTTGGAATAAATCCTGAAGAACTCTACAGTTTACTCATTGCAAAATGAGTATGAGTATTGCAAACTCATATGTGTTCTTAAGGAGCTAATTTGTATGCCATCTACAAAAGACTACATCAAGTACAGTCCAGGCAGCCAAGCAGCATATGCAATGTTAAGTACAGAAGTATCATAGCAGAAATTCTTACTCGAAGAGAACACTCAAACTAAATTGGAAAGCTTATGTCCCACAGAGTGCAGAGAAGCTCAGAGAAGAGGGTGTGGAGGGAGTGTGTTTTGTGTGTGTCTTCCTACCTAAACAAAAGAACTAAAAACCTGAATGAACAAAACCCACCAAAACACAAATGCACGCACACACACAATGTTCTGTTGGGACCTCAAATTTAAGTTAAATTTTTACTACTTCTTTTCAGAACTTGAGTGTACTCCTATTTAAGCACATCCCTTCAGATATATATAGTTTGGTCAAGTTGTGCCATGTCAGATGAAAAGCAAGTGAGGATTTCCTATTAGAAATTACCACAAAAACTAGATGCTACACCCTTTTCCATGTGAAACTATCCCTATTACTTTTACTCAGATTATTTTCAAGAGCACATTAATAAGCATTTACAAATTAGAGATCTGTAGTATCTTTTACTGAATTCAGTTTGTCAATCCCATTTATAGCCTCTTATAAAATCAAGAATATCTCTTTGCTCTGAAATATTAGTAGTCACATCCTTGAATAAGAAGACCTACATTCGATCATATTTTTTTCCTGGGCTTGACACTTTTTGCCTAAGCTTCAAAATCCAGGCTTTCAGTATTAAAAAAACCCTAAAAATCTGTCTTTGTTCCAGTCAGATAAATCATTCCACTGCTGATTTGTAACTTGGCTGTTACCAGATCCTATATGTTAGCAATTCACTTTAATAATTGCTACAAATTCCTTTGAAATAAACTGTGCAGGTTTGTCTGACATTACCCCTTCTGGGAGGCCATAGGAAACAAATAATTTTCCTAACAATAATAGTAATAGTCCTCTGGTCTGACCCTTTATTGGACAGCCTAAAAACTGCTTGTCTCTGTGTAAAGCCCAGCAGGTACCTCTGGTTCCTGTGGTTTGCTTATACACGCTGCCAAGAGGCAGTTCTGCAGTAAACGATGTGATCTTTCCCGGGCCCTCGGGCACTGCAAGTCTTTCTATTCTACTTATACCCATGATAAACTCAGCCCTTTTGGTGGTTTTATTCACCTCCAACCATACCAAAGTACCTCCTTTCCTATTTGTTTTCCAGTAGTGTCTTCCTCCCTCTGGTGATTGCCTTTAAAGAATATACATGATAGGGCCAAGATCTGTTTTACTTGCTCCTGGTTTACCACCTGGGTAATGCAGTTTTTGTCAAAATGATTGTGGCTGAGATGCAGGGAGGAAGCCTGGCCATTTGCTCTCTCACATTTTCTTATTCTATTTTGTATTTTAAAGTGTTACTCCTCAGAAACTGCAAGCCCCCTGAGGTTCACAATATGCTTGATGCCAGTAAGATATGTTGAGAATTCCACTTCTAAATTCAGGTCAACCTGGGGTCCTGTCACACAATGTAACACAGAATAAATATCTGCAGGAGGTTTTTCAATACCACTGTTGCACACAGTGTCATGTTTTGTTTGCAGCTCTTCATGGAAATGTGTTTGGTATTATGAGAAAAAGAAATATTACAGACACTACTAATATGGTAAAACAACACAAGACAGGCAACGGGATCCAACATCAAGGATTTTGTACTATTGTTTGGATCAGATAGCTGTGAGGCCAATGTGAGTGACACAAACAAAACCACAGAGAGATCTGAAATGCTGTCTTTGGAAACAGGAGGCACATGTTACAGGACGAGGAATTCTGGTGAGTGCCCCATCAAAGTCTGTGACCTTTCACCCTTAACAAAGTAAATTCATCAAGACTGATTTTGTAAGTGATTTTGTGATAATTCCAAAAGAAAAAGACATACATTTCTAAAATATTTCAGAGCTCTTTCAACAATTTATTCCAAACACTGTTTAGCTGTGTGTCCTAGATTTCCAACCATGTCTAGAAGTCTTAAAGGAAATCACACCAGAAATTATAGAGTTACTGTTCTTGTCAGATCAGAATTCAGCCTCATGTTTGTGTGAAGAATAACCAAAAAAAAAAAAAATAATCTTCTGTGAGACTAAACTATACTCAATAGTTTCTTACTGTATCAGAAAACTATGATTTCTATTACTAAAGAAATAAAAATAGCATAAATCATTATGAATGTAACTTTCCATTTTCTATTTTTCAATGATTGCATGAAGTTATCATTATATAAAACAGTACATATATTCCTGCTATGTACCTATGTTAGAATATTGAAAAATAACAAAGTAATTTTTATTTTACAGTCACTGACCTCATTTCCATGGTCTTATTCTCCTGCCAAGCTTTTAAATGTCACCAGTCGGAGAAAAAAGCTGACAGCCCTATGGACTTGATTGTTCCATAATCAGATACAATGAAAATCAATAGAAATTAACTACAAACATGTCAGTAAATAATCAACAAGTCTGAATATGGTTTTGATAGTACAGTAAATACTGTAAATACTTTCTGAGCTGCACTAAATTTAACCTTAATGCATCGCTACATTTATGATGTTTGCAAGGCTCAGACTCACCCAGTACATGTCACACATTGAGTCTGAATCTGGCACTGGATGTATGGATTAGAACTTTTGCTTTTTAAAAATACACTTTCAGGAAAGATGTGAAGTGCTGTGGCAAATGTAGAAATGCAAAGCACTTCATGCATTGCCAGGCAGTTTTTCACAGCTCTTCCCACAAATGGCAAACACTTGTGAGAGAATAGAAAGAACATTCAAACTCTTAGTTTTTAGCAGTAAATGTAAACTTTCTCCTTTAAAATCTACTTAGTTGCTGTAAGATACAGCATTTAAATACGATTTTGGTAATTTTATTTTATAATCTATGCACTTACTCCCCCTTTTCCAGAATCATCTACGACAGGCATTATAGATAATTATATGCACACATGGAGGAAGAAATAAAATTCAGCCTCCTACTGGGATGCTCCTGATGTTAAGGTTCCAGTATAAATATTAAAAGAGTGACATTAACCTGCATCTTACTGGGCTGACATTTCTAAGGAAAATGTACTTGAATTTTCAGAGGATTTAACACCAAATCCTACTTTGTTCATATAATTGTTTTACTGTGCTATCACATATTTTTCAGTAACTACAGCATTTTAGTTAAGGATAGACTGTGCACTGCATGCAAAGTACACCCATCAGTGGAAATTTAAATGTTGCTATGGAGAAGAGAGTCATAAAACATAAATGAAAAAAAAAAAAAGCCTTACAATTCTAAACGTGTCTTTAAGAAGGATTCCTAAAAATGATAGAGAGGAAAGAAGTTAGTTTTTGTGAAATATGAAATGGAAACACAGGAGCTGCAAAGTTATCAGATTGGAATTAAGTAATAACAGCACACTAAAAATGACATACACTGAACATCTCTGTAACAGAACGGCTCCACCCTTTAAAGATTTTATGTTTTCTAAAATACATTAACTGCTTGTTAATGTAAATGACTGAAGAATTTCTAATGCATTAACAAACTTGTTTTTAAAAATCATCAACACACACACAAACAATGGAAATATACTCAACCTTTAAAACAGTTAACTAAGTCACATCTGTTCTCTGAACTCTGTGTGGTGGAAACCTTCAACACACTTGTGGAGATTGCACCGTGTGAGATGTGAAATGGCATCAAATTATATGGTTTGGCTCTTTCTCCTTATATACACTTAATACTTTTGTACCACCTCTAGAGGACAGAGAGTGTCATTTTAATTATTACTAATGTCAATTATTTCTAAAGGAGATGTTTAGAAAGGCTGTTAGAAAGGCAATAGATAAAAGCATGAGAGTCCTTCCTTAGAGAGATAGTTCTAGTAAGTGAAAAATAACTGCTTTGGAGTAAAACAAGAGCTGAAAACAAACAAACAAAAAAACTCATTGTATTTCAATGAAAACAAATGTAAGCAAGGCCTTTATACTGTAAAGATTTGTTTTGAATTAACAGAAGGAAGGAAGGAAAAAAGGATCAACCTGAAGATATAAGTGCATATACACATATTCATTTATTTGTCTATTCTCATGTAAATGCCCTTTCACATTTGGAAAAAGAGCAAGTTCTTTGACAGTCCTTCTACGAAAAAAAATAGTTTCTTAATCATAATTCCTCTTAGGATCTAGACACACATCCTCTTTCTCCCCCAATAAAATCCACAGTGGCCTCAAAGCCAAACCAAACAAGAGCCTCATGCAATACCTATTAGAGTCAATGAGAAACCTGCCATGAGTTTAGTGGGGTTTTGATCTTGCACTATATTAAATCTTACTTGCTCTACATATCAATGTAAGACCAAAATCTAAAGACAATCCCTTTTCAAAGATGGATGAAAGTGCATCTGATCTAATGAATGAGTAAAGCAAGCCAGAACGTCTTCTAAAAATTAGATTTACTAATTGTGTTTGTGATTCTTAGCATTACTGTGACTGCATTAAATGGGATTATACTTCTAAAGCAGTTTCAATCATGCAATGTGGTCTACAAAAGGGAATTGCTTTAAGAACACATGTACTTGAATTATGCCAAACTACTCTTTTCTCCATCTTTTTTTCACAGAGTACCATTTCTTCTGTGTGGCCAGAACCACCAGAGGGTATATCAAGGCTCCTCTTCCATTCTCTTATTCTCTGTCCCTCTCCCTTACTGTCACAATCTATTCATTTTAGGGGTACAAATGAGAAACCCGAGAGTCATGTCTCTCTTGCTGTAGTCAGTGTTCAAAGCCTCACAGGAGTGAAGGAATCAACCATGATGAAAGGTTTCTAAGATCTAGCCTTGAAAATGTGTATTAGGCACAGTTCATATCAGACATGTATTTTGATCTTGTGGATCTTGCTGCCATTTAGCCTATTGCATGTAAATAGCACCATTTAAGATCAGAGCAGTTTGGATTGTGATGAAAAAACATCAACAGTAAAAGTTACTTGATGTTTAACGGTTTCCTGTAGAAGGAAACATTTTCTTAGTTGCAGGGACACTATTTACAAGCATGAATAAAAAAATGACCCATTATAAAGTTTATACATCACTTTGTGTCAAGGATACAGGGTTAATAATAAAAATAATTGTACTCTGTAAAAAAACTGCCCTGACATCCGTGGACTTGCAGAAGCTATTTACAATACTTAATTCAATATGAATTTGCTTTCCATTGTTTTATTTAAGGTTCTTTTTATGGCAGCTGTTAATCTTTTTACTTTATGATGAAATCATTGAACTTGTATGTGAAAAAGGAAAGCTTTGGCTAATACCTGGACAATGCAAGGCACCTGCAAAACTACTGTAAAATGTTTAACACTTAAACAAAGGGGGGGAAATAGGAAGTACTGGTCTTCAAATGTCTGAAGTTCAGTGTACAAGAACAAGACCAAAAGAATCAGGTATTGGGGAAAAAATAATCACTGAGAAACTCATCAATAGGACTGCACATACAATAATACAATCGACCTGCTTTTGGTAACTAGAAGACTAAATTGAGCTCGTAAGAACAAGAATCTGTGATGGAAAAGATTCTAGGAATATCAAGCAAAGAAAAATGGAGCTGGGTTTAGGGGAGAGAAGGTTGTAATTAATGGGACTTATTCATTTGCTTACTTGCTTGGAAACAAATACTTCCAAAAATATTTTGAAATCATCTAGCTGATTCTAAAAGTTTGATGCAAAGACTGGAACTAATACAGGACTCTAAGTGCTGGAACAAATTATCTTTTATAATTAAAATATTGAACATTTGTATAGAGGGAACGATCTGCTTAGTTGCCCAACAAATGCATTCAGAATAATTATTATATTTTATAATTTTTTCCCATTTATTGCTTATGAAGGAGCAAAGCTCTTGTCCAGATTTTGTGTTTAACTAGTACAAAGCACCTTGAAGGTGATATAGTAACCAATGGCCCAGAACTGCTGTGTATGGAGCAGTATGCTGGAGGGCATAATGAGATAGACATCATAGGCTCATAAGATTATTTGAGCTGATAAACATCAGGGGATTCATTCTGAAAGAAGAAAGAGCTAACAAAAAAATGTTAGGGCAATTCCATTTGCTGAGAAGAAGAAATCCACAGATATGATAATAGAGCAAGGGCACTAAAAAGCAGCAGGAAAGGCAGCTTATGCACAACAATTAAATGAAAAGCTTCAAAGCTTTCAAAAAGCTTCATTCCCTTTCAAAGAGAATTACCTTTTCTCTTGTTTATCCTTTGAAAGGGCAAAACACTGATAGGTCCATGGAGTAACATTGCAAAAGTTCAGATGAAGCATAAAGAAAAAGAAGGAACAAATCCTATGCGAAAACACTACAAAAAATACTGCGTAAAGCCCAGGCACTAGGCTCAGAGAGACATGTAAAAGTGCTGCTTTGCTTTGTGAGGGAAAAAATCTCCACAAAAATTGCGTCCAGGCTTTGTATAAAAATTTGAGAATCAAATTAACAATATGCTAAAATACTGCACCCAGTAGCAAGGTGACCATGCCATGGTTTCCAAATTAGGAACATGTGGATTCAGGGTCACATGCATAAGCTGATAATCTAACAGAGATGGACAAGATCAGAAGGCAGGTTTAAATCTCTGTTGGAGGCATTATGTTGAGACTATAAGATAAAAACAAGAATTAAAAAAAAATCTTAGAAAACAATCATTTAACATTGTGAAATCTCTTAGGTGGATAAAGTCCTACTCTAACAATATATTCTTCCCTTTTTCAATAAAATTTTTATATCAGTTTGTGAGTAGGTTGGTACCACAGATACAGCTGGTGCTGCCATTATAAATTATAAAATGGTGTGATCAATGCTGCACTCTGATCATTAGCTCTGCTTTGAGCAACACATTCTAGTTCTAATTTTGCATCAAGATTTTATTGCCATGCTTTCTCAAAAGACCCAGGGAGCATTTTATAGATTCCTTATACTGCAAGACGAATTCATCTGGTTCTACAGAGATTCACTCTGTAGAAAGAGCTACATTTCTCTTGCTTTTTTATTTTGGAAGAAGCTCTTTGTTGTTACTCTGCACGGCTTGAAAGTTCAAAGCTTCCTACAGGCCAATTTGCCCTGATGGCTAATAGCTAAGGCTCTGATTTGTTGGAACATCATGAATCTGAGATAATTTCTAGATGATCTGAGTTAATTTCAAATATGCAAGTTCTCATTGTTCAATATATCATGTGTGAAATCTGGTTCAAGGAAAGGTTTTGGCCCAAGGCAAAGTTACTCATCACCTTCTACTCTTTTCTCTCTTATTGCATTATCCAGCAGGTCAAGAAAATTTTACTCCTTCTTCATTTCTTCATTGAAAAGACTCACAAGAAAAGGTCTCATAATTCTGTCACCTATCTCAGAGCTAGAGCTGTTTGTAGACATTAAGGTAGTTTTTAGACATGCTAGTATATAAAATGGGATAAATCCCATTGTCTTGTAGTTGGCTACACAGCAAAAATTTCAAGAACATACATGCCCTGATTATTGCAAAATCAGATTTCAATGTATCTCCATTCTCTTAAACTCAATGATAACACAAAAGGGACAAGGTGAAGGAGGCAAGAAAAATTAAATTTTTCTTCCCTATAAAGGCAATTTGTTGTTCACTGTAATTTTTAAATTTCTGAAGCATTAAGGCTTTAATCCATGAAAAGGTTAGAATGTTTCCTCAGTCAACAGAAGGATAATCCGAGCCCCTTAAACAGAATTTTTTTTAAACTGACACAATGAATGTGTCTTCTGGTTTATATCAGCGTAACTCCAGGTACATAAATGGAGATACTACTGATTTACTGGAGGGTAAAATAAAGAAGAATAATAATCAACAAATGTAACCCATATGGAATGCAAGCACATAGCTGACTTAGATAGTTTACTTTTACTTTTTCTTGACAGTTTTCTGGAATACACCTAACAACATTGAAAACTGAGGCCTCTATTATTATCATCCAGAGGTATTTGGCCGCAACAGAAAAAAAAAAACAAAAAAACATTAGAAAGCTCTCTAAGTTGTGTTGGTTTTTTGGTATTAGTATACACTTTCTTATGTACATTCCCTTGTACTATTTATGTGCCACTAAAGAAAAGGTAGTCTAAAAAAGAAAGAAACATTAGATATAAAAGTGAAGTCCTTAAACAGAACGGCCCTGTAGGGTCCTTGTGGTAACTCTTACTAGAGAGTCCTTAGGGATTTAAATGGTTTATCTAAAACTAGGAAATATAAGGTCATATTTAGGATGACTACATTTTCCTCCCCCAAAAAAATTAAATTAAGGCAGGTGAAATGGCTCTTATGAATTCCAGAGAAAATACTTGTAAGTGTTCTAAACTTTCTCCTGCTGGTACTGATGCTGCTAGAGATCATATATTTTTCAACTGATTAAATCATCTTTCAACTACTCATTAGGGGAAATGCTTGCTTGGAAAGATCTGATCTGATAAAATACAATGGTGTGGACAAAGGTTGAATACCTTGCTGTGCAGCAGCAAGAGCATCAATAAGAAACATCCTATTATTCCTTGTAGAATAATGTGTATTTCTCAACAATTTCTCTACGAATTACTAACATCAAAGTACATATTAGTCATAATGACTGTGATAAACATGAACATTAATGTGTATATTTACTGTGTACATGACTGAGTTGTACGTGAAATCTCCTGATTATACAAGAAGGAGAGCTAATAATAAATAACAACTTCCATATCTGCAGAACAACAAACAAAAGAGAAGATTATTTCCTCTTATTCTCTGTTCTTTTCCTTTCTGCACTGAATTCTGCCACTGCAGCAAACTCGAATAGCACCAATAATTTAATAAGTCTTTTTTATTATTGCAGGGTTTTACTCCAGCAGTGCAGATAAATTATATTTCATCTTCACTGCTCTCTTTCTTCCAGAAAGTCAAGGAATGACAAATATGAGATCAAAGGATGGGATTAAGTACTTTATATTGAATTCATTGCTTCCCTACATTATCATTAAAATATCTGTTATGTGAAAACTGAAGACAAAAACAGACAGGAAAAAGTATTATATCTGACAAAATAGCTACTTTTCCTTATAATTAACTTCATTTCACTCAGAATGAAGGCAATACGATCAAAGATGGACAAACAGTTATTAGTCGTGAATGTCTTTAAGAAGTTATTTTCACTTAGAATAGACGTGTCCTCCCTAAATGTTGGATCCACAATAGCATGTAGGGATCTAGAAACAAATTCTGTCTCTAGTTAGTGACTTGTCACCTTTTGATCTTATTTCTGTGTCATAACAAAACTAGAATATTCCCTGTGAAACAAGGTGGAAATGAAAAACATTTTCTCTCCCCTTAGTCAAAGGCACTGTATGTCATTGGCAGATCACAGCTGGAGATGGTCCCAAGCTGCTCTATCTCCAGCGTGCAGGTGTCTGCAAATGAGACCAATAACCTTTTGCCATGAATAGGCCTGTTAATCAAATTCAACAGCAGAGCAATTCTCTGTAATTTTTATATGACTGGTGGAAGATCATCCAACAGGTAAGTTCTACTGGCACTTGAAAGTCTATGGATTCTTTTCCAAACACATCCAGTCAGTTTTCATATAAGAAGCCACTTTCAATCATTTATCTGCAGTCCTCACTAACTGGGGAGGTCCCAGTTGACTGCAAGTTAGAAAATATCCTGTCCACAGCTAAGGTTGGAAGGGTAGGAACTACAGACACCTTGGTGCTGGGGAAGGTTATGGAGCAGGTCATCTTAAGTTCCATCACACAATGTGTGCAGGACGAGGTGATCGGACCCAGCCAGAATGCATTTAGGAAAGGCAGGTCCTGCTGTCTAAGCTGATCTCCATCTGTGGCATGGTGACCTGTTTAATGACTGAGAAAAAGTCTGTGTCACCATTTCCCACAGCATTCTCCTGGAGAAACTGGTTGCTTGTGGCTTGGATGGGTGCACTGTTCACTGGGTGAAAAAACTGCCTGGATGGCCCGGCCCAGAGACGGGTGGGGAATGGAGTTACACCTATCTGGTGGTTTGTCACTAGTGGTGTTCCCTGGGGCTCAGTGTTGGGTCCAGTTCTGTTTAATGCCTTTACCAATGGTCTGGATGAGGGGATCAAAGGCAGGTCACAGATGACACTGAGCTGAGTGGGAGTGTTGATCAGCTTCAGCATAGAAAGGCTCTGCAGAAGGATTTGGACAGGCTGGATCTACGGGCTGAGGCCAGGTAAGTCCTACACTTGGGTCACAACAGCCTCACTCAGTGCTTCCAGGCTTAGGGCAGAATGGCTGAAAAGCTGCCCACCAGAAAAGGACTTGGGTGTGCTGGTCATCAACAATGTTTCCACAGGAATTAATCTGATTCCAAATAAGATATTTAATCTCTCTTTGATCCAGTGATAAAAGATGAATAGAGACCAAGGTCAAACTTACCCTATCATATAAAATAATAAAATACTGGAAAAGAGAAGCAATATATAGCTAAAAGCCAAGATGTAACACTCCCCTGAATTCCCTTCTGTGGTTTAACCTAATGCTTGTCTTATTTGCACCACACTGGGAACAGAGCTGCTTAAGACCCAGCTTTGCTGTGGCATTACAGCTGCTTGCTGATGTCGCAGGAAGAAGATAAAAATAAGTTCTATATAAGAGCCTCCAAGTGCAAAGAACTGTAAAATGCATTTAAAGACATCAACTGCATATTTCAAAGTTTGAGGAGGAACAATTTGCATTCTGCATTTCTCATGTAAATGTACACTAGGAAAAATAATTATAATAGTAATCCGATTCAATGGAAATAAAGTACTGTAATATTTATAGTCTGTGCCAGAGTTATAATGACTGTGGGGCGAGAAGTGAAGTGTCTCAGCATGTTCCACATGTTTTTAACACTGTTTCTAAAGGCTCTGGAGGCTATTAAATTTAATGAACCCATCTGCTATGAAATAGAGGTCCAAACATAATCAGTTTTCTCAGTGCCATATAATACAGATGGCATTCCATGTTCCCCATCCCCAGCAGGAAATTTTATGTTCCTCTTTAAGAGCAGGACTTTTGCTTTTGTTTTTGATGTTTCAAACATCTTTTTGATGTATCACATATAGCATTTCACAGTGTATAGAGCAATACACATGAAAAGTGTTAATTCATTAAACTAAGTATTGCTATTTCCTTACAACAGTTTTTCTAGTGACTTTGACAACTAGCAATTAGCTCCCTGTAGTAATAGTCTTTGCTTAATGCAATCATTGAAAATTGTCCTAATACCGTAAGTTCCAGCATTAGTAGAGGAATAACACAAGCATGTAATTTATCAAATGAAACTGTTTACTTCAAAAGCTGAAAGATACACATTCGTATGTACATACATGTACATAGGTGGTACCTGTGCCCTTATTTGTATGTACTGTGTTTGCACTGAAAAATGCACTAATCATTCTTATTTAAAGCATCCATATTCCCATTGGGTCATTATGGACTTGATTTTCCTATGCACGTCCCAATTTTCATTTCAGGGTTCTCAATGTATGTGTTTTACTGGGACATGTTGCACCAAGACTCTTGTACTTGTGTGTGAACATGGGATCTGAGCCCAAATATAAATAGCACAACATCCCTTGCACTGATTAGCACCCTGCTGCCAGTGTTAGTAAATCAGATGTGCATTTTCCAACATGAAGAACAACATCCATTGTTATTTTGAGCTGCATCTGAAAGGCAATGAGAGCATTAATTCTATTCAGTTGAGAGGTTCATTCATTTACTGTCTTGAGCACTCATTATGTATTGACAGTTGACATAGATCTTACTGAACTTGAAACAGTTCATGTGTTTAATGATAATTCATTTATTCTGAACCCAGCAGTAAAACAAACAGATTAGACCTGCTTTGGAGAAAATGAGGGTACTTAACTATGGCAACTGGAAATTTTGAGCCACAGAACTCAGAAGTCATGGCTCAAATGTTTTGGGTTTTGTTTTTTTTTTTAATTAGACTGTCAGTGAAGAATAGCACAGACAGTACACTAATCATTGGCACAAAGGGACGTTGTATCTACTTACAAATATGTGCATAACCTGATTTTCCTGTGTGCACAAGGAGCTGCACTGATCAGCATGGTTGATTTCTCAAGCACTGTCCCAGATCTATAAGGCCCCAGTGCAGATACAGCAGATTGTAATTGCTGCAACTTCAAGCTGAAATCACATTCCTATAGAACTTCAAAAAAGATGAAATGGACAGATCTGCTGTACTCTTCCAGGAAAATTAATCCAAACTGAAATGCTGATAAGAAGGCATTCCCTGGGCTGCTTTCTACTTTTCTCCCATATCAGAGTGTTCAAAAGAGCACTGCAGATGTGTAGGAGACAAAGCAGAGCTTGAAGAACCTTATTTCATGAATAAACCTACCTGATGGAAGGCCTGATATCTATGCATGGGATTTTTCTTCCCTAACCGGAATCACTCAAATGTCAAAGCAAGAAAAGGAAATTCTCATGGGAACCTCAGAGGCAGTCAGAGGTGATGACATTCTCTGATAAAGAGTTGTAAATTCTTAGAGATTAAGGGATGCTGGCCACAAAGGGAGAGTTAAAACATGTAACCAAACCCAAAGTGGGACTGGGGAAAAAAGCAGCACAGATTTCTAGCTCTTACAGTATTAAAAAAATAATAATTTAAAAATTACTGTCTGTGTGTAAATTTTTTTACCACAGCTGCTGAAAAATGACATTTCCTGACATTCAGTTCTACAGTGATTACCAATATTTACTTACTGTAGATGTACATGAACATTCTGAACACTCTGATGCATTTTAATGGAAACCAGTACTACAATCTAGAAGTTACTTTTTGAGCTAGAGGCCCAGGGAATCTTTACTGTGAGAGAAATACTAATTGTACCCGCTTATTAAAATAGCACCATTAACTTGTGCCACCAAAAGTATTTGAAGATGTCTTTGGTAATAGAAACTAGCAGAAATGGGGTGCTCTTTTATTTTTGTTACTTCATAAAAGCTCTTCTGTGCATTGAACACAGAGAAAATCACATGAATGAAAGAAGCACTAAACAGCATCTTTATATCTCACCAGAAAGTCCTGGATAGAAAAAATGCCAGCATAATGGCTTTCAGTCTGTAGGACTTTCTGTCATAAGTCTATACATTATGCACAGGACCATGTATATAGCTTCCCTTGCCTCCCTGGAACTGGCTCAGAACTCATCCTTCATTAAAAGGAACTGTATCCCAGAACTTGAATTTCCATACGCAAAACATTTGGATTTTGGTGTGACAGCTACCTGAGAGGCACGAGCTTCCTATACTTCCTCCAGAATTTCTTCAAAGAACCTGAACCAAAGTGTGCCTACATAGTACTTGATTTTTTAGGAATGAAGATGAATAAATTGAAGGGTTTCTGATCATATATGCAGAAATGTAATAGTAACATTCATCATAAACATTTCAGAAACAGTAAAGGGTTTAGTTCAGTGGAGCTATCTCAATTTACTGCCCCCATAAGGGAAAACAAGGTTCTTGGGCAGGTTGCCTTACTAGCACGGCATTGGTCTGTTGGAAGGGAAATATTTCCAAAAAATACTTCAAAAAAATAAAGAGACAAGGGATATATACGTATATATATATATATATACACATAATATATATATATGTATTTAACAGCAACTGTAGAATCAAACTAATCAAACCATAATTGACTGTATGTCTGTGAGAGGGTGGGGATAAAGCAAATGAAGAATCCACATATAGTACTTTACCACTGAGCAAAAGCACTTACCATTCATATCATCATGACCTGTAATGACTGAGAACACTGTTTTTTCAAATGAACCCTTAAATTCTGGAGCATCAGACAATCATCTCAAAATATTCAATGAAATAATAATTTGCTCTTTTTATGCAAAGAAATCCCTCAGCTGGAAACTGAACAGAGCCAACATGGTAATGTGTGCCTGAATCTGCTCACAGCTTGAAGCTAATAGCCTGAAGGAGATGAACTAGACGGTACATTAGATCCAGAGAATATATTCAGGTACACTTATTAGAAACAAATTTCACCAGGAAGAGTCAACAAAGGTCCAAGTAGGTCAAATTGTACACCCCAATGAACAAATTCTCAATCGCAGGCTTTTAAACAATGGGAACAGAGGAGCCAGACCAGTCTTTATCTTATTTCCTACAGCAAAAGAAAGTAATGTTTCTTCACATTCCAGATGCAACCATAAGAACGAGTTAAAGGTTTCTGTGCTCTATAGGTGATTACCCACAATCCCAAGAGACTACCTTTATGCATTACTTCCCTTGAATATTCTGATACCCAGGCAATTTTCCTTTTCCCCCCAAAATATTCATTTGTATTTACTTGCTCTAGCTGCACATATGTTTAAAAGAAGTCATTGACTACTTTAAAATTGTTCCTTCCCTGAAATACTCTTATACTTTTAGTGCTGTTTTCTACTCACCTTTGAAATGTTTCAATTAGAAATCTCTTTTTCTAAGCACCCATTAGGTAATTTTACTTTCTGAACCTCTACATACTTGTAGTCCTTGGCAAAGATGAAGATCCAGATGTGACCCATTCTTGAGGCAGAAAAGTTATGCTGAGACTGGTCTGTTGCAGTGCTGTCCAGACCTCACTGTCCAGGGCCCACTGCACAGGTATCCCATGTGCGACCTTTGGAGTCATCCCTTACACCTCTGGGCTGTACAGCTGAACATGAACAGGTAGCAAGATGATCTCTTCTCCTGTACATCTACACAATTAAGAATCCTCTGCCTGACCCCTGACTCTTGACAGCTCAAACACCCTTTGTGTTTGAATTCCATATATCCAAAAAAGCTCACTCACTTCTAGTGTGTATCAAACTGCTGAGTAGAGAAGTACAAATGGAAAAGCAACCAAGCTCAAGGAAAGTGTTTGATTTGGGATCAGAGGACTGAATCAGAAGACTAGATACTGGCTGGACTATATCACATACTTCAATCCCAACATTTTAGCCTAAAGGTATTGGCAGTACTAGACTATTATAGGACTAGCACTCCCAACTACTGCAAAGATGACTTTAGAATTAGCCCAAGATAAGTCTAAAGATTGTTTCCCCAGTGAATGCCTAAACCAAGTTCAATCAGGTTCTCTACAGACTTAAATTCAAACTAATTCAGTAATCTGTTGTTTCTCTGATTGTCAGTGACAATCTTAAGATTATATCTCTCCTTTGTCAAAAGCCCTGTTTTTAAAAGAATGAGACTACACCCACTGACAATAATGTTTCCAACATGAAATCCTAGGTTCAAGGGGAAAAAACCACAAAGCACTTTCTGATGAAGGACAACTAAAAATGATTGTAGGAGTTGACTGGTTACCTCTTCAGAAAGACAAGAAATACTGGGGAGAGAACAAAGTCTAGGGGCAGAAAAAGGGAAGCCAGTACAGTTGTTTGTGAAACAAGGAGTCACCCAGACGGGCCTCATCTCATTTGCTTTATAATTCTATCAGCTCTCAGCAGTGGGATCCTGGCAGTGTCAAAGGCAACACAGCCCTGACGTGTATACAGGTTGCTCCATGTTACATTTGCTGCACATGAGACCTTGCCAGAGATTTCCACTTCTATAAATGCTGTTCTTTTTTCTAACAATATGTGAAGACACCCAAGAGTGTCAAAGTCAGGCTGGAAAGGCAGCTGTATGAATACTTTGCAGACATCCTCCTACAGGAAAGGTGAACAGACGCAGGAATTATATGCTTTGTATTAGCAGCAAAATCCTTCTGGGAATATTCCTAAATGGTATCAAACACTTAAATTACCTAACTTCTGGCTTTCACAGTTGACTTTGTCCTGGACAAGTATTGGATGAGAACAGTCTGGGGGAACACGGGAAATGTTTTGTATCCTAAGACTGTTCCTGTCCAGCTTCTTTCTGTCTTGATCCCAGTGTGTTCCAGCCCAATGCTGCTTGCTCAGAAATAGCACAGCTGGCCAATTAGCTCTAATATTTGGTGAGAAGGAAACGTGGAAGTATATTCCATGTTGTTAGGGCACAGTGACACTGATTACAACCATGGATATACAGCCCTGAGTATCCAGCCATGGCTGTCCAGACACAGCTGTGTGATAAGAACATTTAAGTTATCTGGAAATGCAGTAATATTTCTAACCTGGAAAGAACTGAGGAGAAGCCATGGAAGATCAAGGACACAAACTGCCTGTGAAAATCAACAAGTTCTGGGACAGAGAGGATTATTTAAATGGCACTTCCAATATCAAGACACTAGAGATGGCCAGGAAACCTGTCTCTGAGAATAGCTGAGGCAGAAGCACATCTCATTTGTTACAAGGTGCCCTTCATTGCTATTTCCAGAGTTTTGTGTGTGACTACCCTGATTTATGATGTTCCTTCACCTATGATGGTTTGTTTTTCATTTGAGGGAAGAACGATGAAGGAGGGAGGAGCGAGGTAGTTTGCAACTAAGCAGATCACAGTATTTTATTTTTAAATCTCTTCTTATAGCATACAATCCATTAGGGTCCTGAAAGAAATTTTCAGACACTTAAATATGTGTGTGGATATGAGTGTGTGCATGAGTGTGTATGTGTGTATATATATATGTGTGTCTATAGTGACATTAACTAACTTAGTCAAGAGAGTAAGAAAACAAAAGAAGATAAAGGCAAGAACCAGGAAGTATTTTCACTGCAGCAAAAGACCTTTTGTATGGATTTAAACCGTCCCATTACTCAAGATTGTAGCAGCTCCATTGTCTTTTATTTTCCTATTTTCTCAGGAAATATTCCCTCTCTATACTCCCTCTAGCGTTCTTAAGTTCACTTGCATTTATTCACCTCTGCTGTATTCACTCAGTATTTCACACAGCATTAAGTTGTTAATTTTCCTTAGCCTTTCCATAACCTACAGGAGAATCACTAATAGTTAGACTAACTTTTATGAGGATTTTTCTTCCTATAATCATTGAAGAAATACAGATTAAAAGACAAAAGACAGAGTAAAGTGTAAAATTAATTCTGAAACAGCATTTTGTACTTTGTTGGTAGGTAAAGGGGAGGACATGGTGTTGAAAGAGGAGGAAGGTTTTGTTTGCAATACTCTCAATGCATGATTCATAGGCAAGGGAAAAGGGAAGAGTTGCACTAAGACTTCGCTTTCATGAGTCTCTTCCTGCTACTCCCTCTAACAAATACACAAACTCCCTTCAACACATACTTCAACACTGATTACTTCAAGCATTTAAAAAAGAAGTGAATGAGAACAAGATTCTCCTGGTCATCTCTCCATTTCATGGGATATCCTGAAGGCACAATAATAACCCACAGTTTCAGTTCATCTCATCTTATGTTTCAGTAAAAGAAAGAGAACAAAGGGGAGACTGGATTAATATGTTATTTTAAAAAAAGGGAAAGATAGATAAGTTAATTCCCTCTAAAGCAATTAACTTTTTGTTTCTCCTTTATAAGTGCAGTTTTACTATTTATGTTACATTACACATGGCCACAACTGAAGAACAGAAAAGGCCTAAACAATTGCCAAAATGAAGTCAAAGCTCTATTCCCAGGGTGGTTTTTTTTCCTGCAATAGTTTTGTCTTATTTAAAACTGAACCTTCTAGAAACATCACAGACTTCAAACAAACAAAAAAGCCAAATATCAAGGTAAAGCTGATGAGGTTCTCCCAACTTGCTCCATCTTCTAAAATGAAAAAATTTA
Source organism: Scytalopus superciliaris (assembly GCA_013400415.1). NCBI lineage: Eukaryota > Metazoa > Chordata > Aves > Passeriformes > Rhinocryptidae > Scytalopus > Scytalopus superciliaris. Next base: position 41,014 of record VXBX01005001.1, read on the forward strand.
AAAGAGAAAGAAACAAGTGTACCACTTGTCATCTGTGATCTTCTATTCATTGTATTGATTAATTGGCATCACTTGTACTAAATGATAGACATTTGCTACAAACTCTTGTTCTATAGGTAATATACAAACAAAAATATTTCATTTGGGATAAAAGAAACATAATAAGAAAAAGAAAATAAATAAAAATCTATTTCAGACCAATCCATGAAAATGAAAGACCTTTACCTGCAAATCTGATGATTTACCACAAATCCTACAGAAGTATCTCAGAGAGCTTAGTCACTGCATAACAAAAAGTTGTGCTTCAACTCTAATGCTTCTCAAGGATGTCAAGTTAAAATTGTACATTTATGACAATTATTTTACCATATCACACGTTCAATTCACTAATAGCAGAATCTTCTCAATATACTTCCCCAAGATGTCACAGTTGACCACTAGATGTTCACCCACCTTTCTACACAGGAAACATTGGCTCTTGTCAGTCTATGTGTTTATATTGACACATTCATTGACATCTTTTAATACAGGGGAAAAAATGGTTACTCAATATTATTCATTTCTGTAGAATGTCCATTTTTGATGCAACTCCTCTCTGTTTCATTATTTTCGATGTAACAACAATGTATAAGTATCTGCTAAAGTTCAGTAATTTTGAATTATTTACTTGTAGCATAAAAATATAAAGTCCTGATTCTTACTCTGAGTCAGCATATTCCAGCAACAGAAATCAGATGCATAATGACTGTTTCTACCACAATATTTTTGTTGCTAATTCCTCAGTATTTGCCATAAGCCTTTATTAAATGCTTTACCATGCAGACTTACAGTGCTGTCAATGTACGCTTCGGTCCATACTACATCATGCTCCTGGTCAATAACCTTCGGTCGGCTGAGAACATGGAGATATTCCATAACATTCTCTTGCACATCAGCTAAGGTAGAGATCTGCGTAAAGAACCCTGTGAAAATACACAATTCCAAGTTTTAAAACAAACAGAAAACTACGGAATGTTGCAACAAGGAGTATGATGTCTGTCATGTTTCCAGCCTGTTTATTACCAAATAGGAAATACAAAAAAAAAAGGAATGTTTAATGAGAAGCACTCTCAAACAACAAAAATTGGTGAAAACAGAAGTCTGTGAAACCTTTGGCCAGTCCTCAAAGACAGAGTTTCTGACATTGCTATGAACCACTGCACTATCTGTACTGAACTTCTACTTCCAGAATGCTTTGGTTGTTTAATAGTTCAGGGTTGTTTTAATGTTGCATACTTTAAAATGTAGAACTGGCATTATCTTTGTCCAGCCATGTCTCATCCAGTTTGTCCAGTTTCAAGAAACATGATGGATTGGAACTACAGTAACACAACAGTAGTTTCATGTGCTCATCCATACAGAATGTGACTGGAAAAAAAAAAGCAGTATGTTATTTACAAACATGGCAGGTCATAAAATGTAGACTGCAACTAGAATTGCTTGGTTTACTGATCACAGCTTTGTTAATCCTTTAAGACATCTCCTACAACCTGACAACATTGAGAACAGCAGAGGCCTCAGCTATTTGAGCTGTCACCACTTCCTTTTCAGTACTCAGATGTCAAGTATCTTTATACATCACAAACTTGGCATCTGAAGCCCATATCATGCAAAGGTGATGAAGGACTCACAAATTTCAAGGCTCCATTTTATCAGGCCTTACTTAAATGCATCACTTCCCTTCATGTACTTTCTGTTAATGAATAAAGACCAATTTTAAAGAGGCCTCACTACAATTTTAATTATTAGACAAGATCACAGCTTCTGTGGACTTGGAATATTAAGCTTTATTAAGCTTCACCAGAAAACATGGCAGCTGCAAAGAAATTCTGAGCTGTGTTTTTGTGGCCAGGGCCAATTTTGGCAAGATCGTAAGGGTGCCCTGTAGTCCAAATGCTAGAACTCTTTGTACACCCTTTATATTTAATTTTTGACAATCATAGGTTTGTAGCTACCTGTAGATGATGATAACCTCTCAAGAATTAGCTTCCTACACTGCTAAATTTATCTCTCTTATCTAGATATCAGAGGTACCCCATGGAATGGAAAACCTCACTGTTCCTATACCGAGGTTTAATCATCAGTTAGACTTGCTCTGAAGTTCTTGAGCGCAGCTGGTGAGGCCATGTAAGCAATACCAGCAAATCCATGCTTACATTTTTGCATTCTAACACCTGCTTCTCAGCTCCCTGGTGTGTGAATTATGCCACCTCAGAGCCACATACAGTCAGCACTACCTTTTTTTACCTCCCCAGGAGGAAAAACTCATGAAGGAAATGGGTAAGATTTGCTAATGACAAGCATGAGATATGTATAATAATGTGGTAAAAGACAGACACTTATGCTCTGCATGTGGGCTGCCTTTCCACATTACACAGTCTTTGCACTGCTTTTGGATGCCTTGCTTTTCTCTAAAATGCCCACCATTAGACTCATAACTTTTTGAAATGCTTCCATTTAATTTTCACGTGAAGTGCAGCGCTTTTCATTTTCTGGGTGCTGTGCAAGATAGATGCAAAATATTATAATTTAAAAATCCTCTTTGTGCTGGGACTAAGGAGAGAATTCATTGTTTCAGTGCAGCTGTAAGACTCCCATGGAGATTTCCCCCTCTGCCCCCACCTAAGAGGCCTCTCGAGCAGGTGAACAGGCTCGGTGACTGGCTGCCTGCCACCCCCCACCAGAGCCCACAGTGCAGGAGGTGCTGGGGTCATGGTAATAATGGGAATGGATGTGACTGGGGCTTCCTGCATGTAACTCTCCTCTGCTAATACAATAGACTATAAACTGCTCCAGCTGGGGCACAACCTGCCTCGGGGCTGATCTGTCCTCTGCTGGAGTTAGAGCCCCTCTCAGCCCCTCTGATAGGTGAAACATTTTTCTCTGCATTGCTTTCTCAGCCTCTGCTCCTTTGTACTGCTGAATCCTGTCCTTTGTCCATGCTATATAGCATGCCAACCACAGTGGTGATCCATAACAAAATATTTAAAAAAAAACAATTAAAAAATTATTAATGCAATAGTGAATTTTACTGAAGCAAACAATAAAATATAATCCCAGCTGTTTTATGTAATGCACTGACTCCCATCCTTGTCTTTCCAGCTTTCTGGTGGAAGTGACTGCTGAGGGAAAGGTAGTGCCTGCTTATTTCTAAGTTCTAGATGTTACTGTCAACATCTGGCACATGCACTCTAAGCACTAGGAAATTTTCACTTTTGTTCACTTCAGAATCTCAGTAAATCTTTATTGGTTTCCTTTATGTGCACTTGCTTATGATACAGAAGGGTAAACCACTGCAAATTTCACAAAAGACTCTGAGGGATTTTGGGGATCTTGAATGTTTTAATGTATTTAAAATGGTTTGGTGTTTTGCTTCATTAAGCAAACTCCCTCTAGATATGCCCTACTTATACAGAAAAATGTAACAGAAAAACATGCTTGGGTTTTTTTTTAAGGTTTCACCATCAGAATCTAGAAGCTAAAGAAGTTTTGCAAGGTGGTATGAATTTCCCCTGTGACTCATTTTGAAGCAAAGGACTGCTGTTCACAGTCCAGTCAGCTGGAAACCCTGCAAACAGCCTTCATCTATGTTGTGCTTCCAAGGGGAAAATCACTGCAAGGAAAATTGATTTTAGGGTCATTGACCCTCAGTGACAACAACGTACTTTGGCCCACCCATGCAAGGAGTAAACTGCAGTCCAGACATTCAGCCAATCTTTAGACCAGCTTTACTACACTCGTCATGTGTTGTGCTTTAACCCTTCATTTCATTAAAATGAAGTGGACAAGTTGTAGCTGAAAACTGTAAGAAAGAGATCTAAATTCGTAATGTCTAACATTGTGACTTACGCTGTTTCCAATTCTCATTTTCCAAGCTAAAAAAATAATTACCGATTAGAGGTAGAACGTTTTTGCATTATAAGCTATCAGAGAGCAGGTATTGTAACTATTAAGCTGAGAGGGAAATAAATTTAAAGAAGTAACAGTCATTAAGCTGTTTAGTTGATTCATATGAGTAAGACTCTGACTCAAAGCAACATGGCTATGAAAAGAACAAAGTAGTCCTGAAGAAAGACAAAGGTGACCACTTTTCCCCTCTGGGAACAAGGAAGACGTAGACCAGATGATCTGCTAAGCCAGTCTCCATTGCCTGGTCCTAATTTCTGGGTTGCTGTACTTAGATCTTTATGAATTTGTGGAGCTGAGCTAAAAAGTTAAAAGATTTTGTTGATTAAATTGTCTTCAAAAAAGATGCTTCAAAGGATTCTTATACTATTATTTAAACTAAATTATGGTGTAATATTAGCTGATTAAGACAAGACTTCAAACTGAGTAATTTCCATCAGCTGGACATAACAGTAGTTAAAGAAATAATGACTAAATGGATAGCACCTGATGCAATTCATCATAATGTAATGTGGCACAATGGAAAAAAAAAATCTTTTTTTTCCAAGAGGAAAGTAAGAGGAAAACCTGAAGATTAATTAGGGTATGGTTTGGGTTTTTTTCCTCCCTGAATTAGTTTACTTTTGTTAGTCAACCCTTTTTACTGTAGCATCTCAGCATCTTAAAAGTTTTAATGCTCTTTCCTTACAGGATATAAACCAGTTTTTTTCAATTACACTGTCAGTTCCTCAAGGGACAGGATGTCTGGTGTTTTACATACCATGCCTAAGACAATGGGACTTGTATGCAATGATCTTAGAAACCAAACTAACTCTTACTAATAACAGCTTTAATAGAACAGATGTTTTGAAATTAGTTTGTTTTCTGAAGGAAAATTTAAGACCACGTAGTCTAAAAGCTTCATACATATTTTAAGAAAAAACCCCAAACATTTCAGATTGGGTTGTTTTTGCTCTTTAAATTGTACATTACAAGATAATCAAGTATTTACATTTTTTTGTAGAAAAAAACAACCCATCCTCTCTGACTAGTTATCAGTGACCTCGTATCTGTAGAAAGCTCCGATACACAGGAAGTCTGAGGAACAGGGTTTTGAAAACCAGGCTTTCACAGATGAAGGTGAACTAACCTTTGTTAGCACAGGCCATCCACTTCAGGTTATCAGCAAATGCTGCTTCTCTTCCAATCAGATAGGTAAAAATACGAACCTGAAAATACAGTGCAAAAGGTAAGTCAATTAATACTACATTTAAAGCATGTCCAGCAGAACTTCAGATACAGATGTGTCATTCATATGGATAGAGCCTTTCTGAGAAAGGATTACTGGTTAAGCAGCACAGCACGTAAAAAAAAATAAATCTCTGCCAGTAATGCCTTCATGATAAAAATGTGGCTTTTGTTCTATAGAACAGAATGGCTGATATTTTTGAATGTGTTTAATATCTGACTTTTAACTAAAGTTATGCTTAACATGTAACTGACAGTAAACTGAAACCTTTGGGATACAAGGCAAAATTGCACGTTTCAGACCAATCTGTTCTGCACTTACTAATTCAGAGAACCGCTATGAAGGGGGAACAGGCACTTAATTAGCAGCTACTGCTGTAGATAAAGGATCTGAAACAACAGATGAGTAAACTCCCCTCAGTTTTCAAGGTTCCTATGACACAATATCATTGTCAACTTAGAGACAGGTACCCATGGGTAGCACTTTAATGTAATTTAATTATTTGACAAATAAAAATAATAGAATAATAAGATTTCTTATAATTTTTATTAATATTTCCTCCCATTTACAACAGATATTTTTAGAATAAACCAACTTTATACTTCCCACAGCATTAGTTTTAAAATACTTTGAAAGTTTCCCTCCTCTCACTGCCCTTTTGTCCATTTTCTTAGTGGTCACATCCTGTTTCTAGGCATAAACAGCGCTTTGCCTTATTATCATGCCTAGAGACCAAATTTCAATCATAAAAATTTTCCCAGTCTTTCCAATATCAAATACACATAGAACTCAATTTATTTAGTTTACAAATCTACACACTGATTCTGTAGTGTTGCAATTTTCAATACAACAGTCTGTATAATCCTATTCTAAGATCTAAAGGACACAGCATTAAACAAAAGAATGGTACTTCTATACTGTGTTGATGCCTATGAAAAGCATTAGCAAAAAGAATCTTTATTCTACAAAGACTCGTGAAAGCGTACAGTGAGATTTATATTCCCAAAATACAGCATAAATCATTGTCACTGTTTATCTTCCTGAAAATGATGCTCTAATATAGTCTATAGACTGAATACATCTGAGAGATTTATATTTAATGATCTGCTTTAATCTATAAAGAATCAAACCAGACTGTGTTCCTAATAAAAAGGAGACCAGCCTTATCTAAATGGATGAATAGCAAGCATGGTAACAGGCATAGGGAGCACAGTAATTCCATGGAACCCACAAAAAATAAAAGTTCAACAAATCAGTAACATGGATCATCACGAGGAACGGGCTGTCTCTGCAGTACTGTTGCAAGAATTTTGATGTTTTTTCTCTGAGTATGTTTTCTGCATCTAGTTACCTGGTATGTAGTTACCACTGAAATTGTCACTGTACACTGACTAGACATTAAATACCAGATTTAATATCCATCCATATTCCTAGATACCATGTGAGGTATATGCTGGCACATAAAACTGTTAATAGTGACTACCAAATTTTCCTTGTGTATATGAATTGAATGGGAAGTGCATCAAATCAGTGTTTTTCTGCAAAATGGTTGCATGAAATGCTTATTTTACTGAAACAATCCAGATACAGCGCTAATATTGTATAGTCTGCTGATAAATATATATAGTACTGAGGCTCTATAATTAGTAACAGAAAAGGAAGTATTTGGTGTGTCTCCTTCCAATGTTGATATTGGACCTTTAAGAAAATACCACAGTAGAAACTATGAGCTTTAATAGGTATATACACTACCCACATACACACTGATATACTTAAGTTGATATCTTATGGTACAACGTAATGTTAGGACACTAAGAATTCTTTTGAATCTTTATGAAGAGAATGTTCTAATCAAGGCAGACTGCAAAAATTCAAAGTTATTATGGGCCAGTCCCAGAAGATCCAGTAACAACATTTACATAGTCTACATAAGCTCTGGCTAACTGAGTATAAGCCAAATGAGAAAAACACCTTTGAATATCCAAGTGCTGTGACTGAATCAAGAGACCATTTTCACCAGAGAAGGAATCTGCATGAGAGAGTGTAAGTACCTCTCTGGCAAAAAACATGACAAAAAGAGAGCCCTTCAGTTCTGTATAATTTTGAAAGCTTTGCAAGATACTGGAGATACCTGAATCAAAATATTTTCCATATCTGACCTGTAAAATATGATATCAACTATATTAAGGCTTATCATGACTATTAGCTGTAGAGAAGGAAAATATTTTCAGGTGCAAGAGCTAGTCTTGAATTTTTACATCCTATGTAGAAAACTGAAAATTGTAGAGGTCAGACTCACTGAACACAAAGAAAAGCTTACTATAAGAGCCAAAACCTTAGTCTTTACAACTATACTTGCTGTTTCTGCAGGGTAGATATCTTCTTCAGATGTGCCACAGACTTCTGTTTTTCAAGCCAATGTTCACAGAAAATAAAGTGAGAGCTCCATAGTAATATTAAAGAAACTGAAAGGACAATGGAACTCATAACAAACTAGTAGCTTGTGACTTTCTCACTTCATATTTTTCTACATTTTTCTGTAGTGTTCAAGCAAGTGTTCAATGGCAAAGACTACCATTTGAGATGGATGTATTTTAATTATCTTTAAAACAGCAGCTGTGGGAACCTCCCATAGACTACCTTCTTATTATGTCTCATTTTGACCTAGAAGGGTCACCTCTGGGAAGGAGCACTCCATTCAGTTACCCTTCTTACTAAAAGATTGCTGCAGAACCCCAAATGATTCCAAACAGTGGAATCAAATTCATATTAAGCAACCAACTAATTTCAACAGTGCATTTTATGATGGTCAGCTTCTCTATGCAAGGCTGTGGATTCCGGTCCAAACCACTAGTCCATAATAAACTGCTGAGAAGCAGCACAACATACTAACAGTTTTCACAAGTTACATTGGCAACTATTCCCATGTACACAGCAGAATTAATTAAGGCATTGAACCAGCAAGCTCAGTAAGTCAGAAAAAAATGAACACAAATCTTACACGGAGTAAAATACCTAAATCAAAAGCAGGTATTTAACTGCAAACAGTATCACTATTTTTAATCTGCTTGCTCACTCTTTTTCCAGTCTCTGGTTCTTCACATTCGTGTTGCCTTACCTAGACACAGATCATGGTTTGGACTACACAAGTGGTTGCTCTCTACTCTTTGTTGCATCCCCTCAAATTTTGAAATATAAGAGTACTGTTAAAAAGTGGCTTGCTTTTATATGCAGGGAATATTCTGAAGTTTGAACCCTTAAACTCTGGACAGACTGTCCATATGAAATCTTAGAGATGCATACACTACTATTAGTGAGGAAACCTAAGAATGATGACTTAAGTGACAGCTATTTCAGTGCTAACCACTTCATGTGAAATATCCACTTAGCAGTTTCATCCATTATGTGTGGGCTAATCTGCAGTCCCTGAACTGTCCTCACCTCTGATACTTCATTAAACTTGCAGCACAGCAAAGAGAATAGGGACCTTCTTCCATCTGTGTTAAGCAAGACGAGTCAATCTGCAAGATTCTACACACTGGAACTGTGAAGTATCTTCATGCCAAACAGCTGGTAAAATAGTATTTCCAGAAACTTAAAATATCATGTGGGAGGGGAAATGGGACTGACAGTGCAGACGTCTGTTTGCAGCTGCAAACTATTTCATGGACACCTTCAGCAAAATAGTCTTTCCTTTCTGGCTCAGCAAGAAATAAAAATAGTCCTGTGGCAAGAGCTATGGAATTTAAATTTTAAAAGGGATATAAGGATGGAATTCAAGTTCCCACAGTTATAAGCTATGGTGGTCCAGGAAGATCTCAGCTGGTCTCTGCATGGATGAGCAAATAGACTGCTTTGGAACAATGGATCAATGTGAGACTGAGTGATTGCCTGAACTCCTAAGGAGCCTCACCAAAAAGAATTGATTTAACTGTTACAGGAGTTCTCACCTTGAGAGCTCCCAAGACAGCTTTTCCTAGGCAACTCATGTTATGGCACTATTTGTATACTTCAGGGTGTTAATTAGCTACTTGGATGGAGAATCTGACCACCCCAGAGAATCTTCAAGCAATTCCTGTTATAGATTTGACCAAACTGTGTAGAGAAAAGATACTTAAATAGGGTCATAGTAGAAAACCAAAAGAAAAGTCATGCGGGAGAGTCTTAAACATACTTAAGACAGTTAAGACATGTTTTGTACAGAATTCCAGATAATAAATAACAGTGAATTATTCCTGTGCTGACCATGGGTCAGCTGGAAAAAAAGCATTCAGCAGAACAATTCAGAGCATCTTGCCCAGTACAGCTGAAGACACTGTGGCAAGAACCCTCAGCATCTAGACAGCATGTGACCATCCCATTCAAAAGGCTCGATTCCCCACTTGAGTATTACCTTACAAAAAACCACCTCCCCCACCTCAAAAAATAAGACATTTTGGTCTTTGCAACAGTCTCAGTGATGCACTGATCCAAGCACTTTGACTTTGATTTGATAACATCTAAGAAAATGACAGTGTGAGCAGATGACATCAGAGCAAGTGCAGAATTGATTTATATGCTGCAAATCAAGATTCACAAAAGCAATTCTCCAATTGCCTGAATTTTGTGAATTTACCAGTGAAAAAGGCTGCCATTTTTTTATGTCTCTTACACTTAATAGAACTTTTCAAGAAGAAAAACCACTGGTCTCCCTTAACATATTTTAACCTGTGCTGTGTACGGTCATCTGAAAAGTCAAGATGGGCATCCAGGAAACAAGGACTCATTTTTGTACTGACATTTCTTTTTCTACTCTGCCTAAACACAGTCCTGTGCTACCAAACAGGCACTGAACACCTACGCATATTAGTATGTTTGAAAAACCCTTATATTATTGAAGTGTTAGTTTCTCTCTAAAAGCAGAAGAGAAAGACTTATGACGTTCATTAGGAGCCTGTGCCACTCCTCTAAATACAACCCTAGAGCTACATTCTCAAAAAATAAAGTTCTAGATCACTCTGAGTATGACTAAAAGAACACATGGGAAAAATATAAGGAAACTTAACCGAGCTCAAGGTGAAAAGAAAAATGTTCATTTTGAAATTTTCACAGGCATCTCCTCAAGGCAGATCTGTTTGTCTGTTCAGAATCTCTCCCCATTCTTTGAAAACCTACCAAGAGGTAAAATAAATAAATAAATAAATGCAAAAGTTAACTTCAGAGTCTGTAATTTTTGGTGGCAGAATTGACAATAACATCACATCGTAATTCTCCAGGGTAAACTTCTGTTCTATTCATTTGCTATTTCAGTTTTATGTTTTAAATTACTTGTCTCTTCAAACCAGCTTCTCTTTCTGTTGATCATGAATTTTTCATGCTCCATTTCTTCTTACGCTTTGCTACAGTGGAAATATTCTTATTTACCCAGGATAAACTTATTAACTTTATTCTTAAAGCCTCAATAACTGCCTTCTCTTCCTTGAGGTTCTGTTCCTTTATAATTTTCTGACTTATTGTGTAGGTGTAAATTCTGAAAGCAAGTAACTGAAACTTACTTCCAACTTTAGAAAATGCTTGAGGTTTTATTTATGCGTCCCCTGCTTTCCCCCCTCCCCAACATTACACTGTGCTTGTCACCACTTTCAGAGTGGTCTTCAATATCACTCTTCTTTTACATAACTTCATCCACTTATTCCCCTCTCTCCAGCACCCTTTTGCACACCTCTATCTTAGAAGACATCAATGGGAATTGATGCTGCAGTTTGTTCCTGTACTAAGCAGGTGGCACAAGCCCACCACATTTTCCTGTAAGGAACAGTCTGGAGGCAGTCATAAAGAATTTTGAGAGTCATACTGGATTCGTTCATCACAGTCAGCAAGATTCATAGTAAAAAAATCTAAACAGGCCCCAGTTCTTTGCAGAAAAAACCTTTCCAAATCTAAAAAGGGGAAGAAGATGAATTTGTAATATGTATCAATTGGAGATGTTATAGGTTCTAATTTCAACTTATGTGCACACAAAGCAATTCAAAAATAGTACAAGAATTCCAAGTGCACTGCAGTGTAAAGGGCATATCATACAGGGCACTGAACAGGCATGGAAAAAGATAAATAGAAATACAAGGTTGCTCTTGATATTTCACTTTATCTGTAAACATCTTCCTAGCTTTTTCTATTTTAGTTCATTTTTTACTATGAAGTGTGGGGGGGAGAGACTTGAAGATCTATTTGCATTGATAAGTTCACAGGAAATTCCATGAAGACAATGGTTTAAATGAGCACACAAAATTCTGCTAATGAGGGCTGCAAAGCCCTGTGAGATGATATTAGATAGCACTACCTCGATATCTTCTGTCCTATTAGGGACCTTTACCCTGTAAGGTGCTGAAAGACTCAACTTACACTGCACTCAGTGCAAGGAAATCATGAAATTGAAGACATTACCTCATGAAATTGAATCCTTACACATTAAGTTACTCAGTAAAAGGTTCTTCATTGTTAATTTTCCTCCTGTAGTATCCAAAGTATCTCTTTAGGGGAAGTTTGCATTTATACATTTCCTCATGTCTTCTTCCTGCAGTTGCACATTGCACCCAGACAATTCTGTAACAGTGTTTTCTATTATAGCGATACCCAAAACACCATGCATTGTACCCTAAAATCTGATGGGACAACTAGCAGAAACAAACCCCAAATAATTAATGTGTCCATTTCCCTGGAAAACAAGATATTATAGCAAAAACAGTAACAAAGAAAAACACTTAATCATCAAGCAGCTGAGCCCTGCTTTCCCAAACATCCGCATCCTCAGCAGCTCTTTGTACAGACCTGCCTCAGAAAACACGTGCAGGAGCAAAGGAACTGGATGCTGCAGATAATCCCTTGTGGCCAGGGGACAGCAGTACTGAGTCACGCCGGTCTGTGAGGAGCATTTCTAGATCTGCTCTCTATGTCTAGGGCTGCTGAGGGTCTCTTTCGGAAAATTCGAACAAGCCACATGTTTCACACAAGATACTAAGTGAGGATATTTCTTCTAGCCCTGAAAACGTGCTGATATACTTTGCTGTTTTACAGAAAACTATAATGCAACTCATACTGAACTTTGTGACTGAGATAATGTCTAGAAAGTGACATAAACTGAGATTCCTTTTCAAAAATCTGAGATTACCTCAAACCAGCTCATTATCTTCACTGCAGCTTTTACTTTCAGCACAAGCTACGAGTTACTTTGAGACCAATGGGTTGTGCTAAAAGTATTTCAGATATATTTACAGAGTCTGAATAAAATCTTTATATAGCACTCCAAATGTTGTGTAAACACTACACACTATTACTGAACAACTACTTTAGAAACATTTTTCAGAGTTTTAGAAAATTTTATTATATTGACTTTTTATGTCATTCCACTGGCAAATCCAACCATGGTACAATGACTTCAACTACAGAGGTATAGAGTGAGAAGCAAATTTTAACTCACACTTTTTTAACTTTCAAAAATTACCTGACATCAGTTTTCTATCATAACAATATTACTATTTCAAAGTAAAATAAAATAGATTTATTGGATCTCGGAACAAATTATGTGCTCTCATCTGAAAAGCTGAGGAAATTTTTGATTCCGTTCCTGATATGCAAGATTCCAGATCAGCCATTACAAACCATTAACAAGTCAAGCCTAGATCAACTACTTACGTATAATTCAACTATACCTAATATTGTGATTCTTCAAAATTCTGGAGGACTTGCTGAAATGTAAAACATTCATTTTCTTTCTTAAATGCAAAATAGCAGCCTAAACAAATTAATTTGTCTGAATGGAGAGGAGGGGAAGGGATTAGAGCAGAAGCCATGACATAACCAATTTTCTTGGATCTAACTGAAGCTCCTGTGGAAAAAACAGGCTCATACAATTTCTGCTACTACTCTACTTAACTTTCTTGTATATCACCGAATTTTTTTGCAAGAATCCATGAGAAAAGATCAAAATCAGACTACACTCAAAGTAACCAAATACTGCCAGCATCTCCACTTCTGTTATTACACAGTTCCAGGATGTAACACAGAACAATGGTAACTCATTTGCAGTGTACTTCCCTGGGCACAGTGCAGACACAGATTAGAGGATGACATAATGGATAAAGCACTGGCCTTTCACCCTTGGGATTTTGTCCAGCCTGCAGTCCTATCAGATAATGGGTTTGGCAACCTCCACTAGTCTCTTTTGGACACTAATCCCCACTACAGAATCGCTATAATTCATCATATAATTTAATACACCTGGCAACCTTACCACCAGTTCATGCTTTTGTTACACAATGGCCCAAAGTGAAGTCAAGGGTGGTAAATGCTCTGACAACCAGCTATTATCTCCCATAACAGCTGATTTTGAGGGGATTATTGCAGTCATAAACCATTTTATAAAAATTGGCAACTGGGAAAGCAGTGTAACAAAATAAGGTGATATTTAGAAGTTTTATCACTGATTTTCTACCAATCTGTAATGGAGTTTCTAGCATCCGAAAAACGCTGGAAAAGAAACTTGAGATTAAAGCTACAGATCACAAGCCAAGAATCTGAGGCCTGAGCAAGCTTACAGTCAGAAAAGTTTGACTATTTTGAGGTGACAGATGGTTTTTTGTCCTTTTTTTTTTAAATCTGTCAAATAGTATATATTTATTCTTTATTTTGTCTCATTTATTTGCTCACCTCCTCCCTTTTGTAGCATTCTTCCCTTTTCAATTTGAAATACTTCACCATTTCTGGTAGTCCAGTTTTAGATCCACAGCCTTGCTCACAAATGAACAAGAGACTCCATAGCTATCTGGACTAATTGCTGAGGATATAAGTGAGCCTTCAGGCAAGACAAAGGGGAGCTGTACTCAGTTTATGGGCTAAGAAATCAGCTCACTGAGACTGTTGGAATGGTTCAGAAGAAGGTAGCAGTTGAGACTCCAGGCTAAACTCAAATGGCATTAACACACAAACGAGCAGACGGTAGTGCCAAGGTACCCATTGTCAGAGGAATTAGCACACACAGTTCTCACTGGAAATAAGTATCAGTACAACGAAGTTCTAAGAAGGCACCAAAATCTCAACAGCTATAATTTAACAGAATGCAATTGTTGTCTGAGCACTAAAGGCAAAATTATTTGCTAGACATCAAACTGCAGAAGGATAATTAAAAAAGATGTAAGATCCTTTTGGGCTCTCTGGTACATCACAGCTACATCTGGGCAATGTCATTCTGTATTGCGTGGGATAGTGGCATTAGTTGGATGCTATATATTGAATCAGTAAAACTGCTTCATAGAATAAATTTCACACAATGAAAGCAAAAATCATTAAAATAAAGCCAGAAAAATTTGAACCATAACCACTCCTGCTCTAACCAAGAGGCATTACTAAAAATGTCCAGTTGAATAACATATGATCTGTTTCATGGAAGCTTTACAGATTTGCGTTGAAGTGAGCTTCTGTATTTCACGACTCAGGACATCTGTCTTTTTTCCTGCAGACTTGAAAAGAGCAAATTTTCCTCCACTGCAAGAAGATGTAAATCCTCCTGGCCAGTGCTTCAAACTTTTTAGGTGAAAGTCAATGTGGTGCTGAGGTCAACTTTGTAAGCCTGTGTTTGATTCTGTACAACTGAATTTGACAATAGTTTTCATACAGAATTCAGTGGCAAAAAGTTCACATTTTACAAATCCAACCACCAACATCAAGATTCTCATAATGTAGCACAGAGAACTGTAGTGAGGTCTAGTCAGAGAATGCAAAGAATTTTGCAAATGAGTTGGAAGGGATTCACAGGGTTTATCGAAGCCCAATACCTGGCCCTGCACAAAGACAGCCCCCAAAACCACACCATGTGCCTGAGAATAAAACTGAAAACTTTACTCACAGGAACAGGAAAAAAAGTTTGGTCATGGAATTTTAGGATTACTTTACTAGTTCATTGAAATGCAGAATCAGCCAAAGCAAAAGCTGCAAATGCAAATACCGCTCAGATGGAAAAGCAGACCCACTGTTTTGCAAACTCTGCTAGGAATGTGTGTTTATTGTTGGACTTCCTATGAGTAGAAACACTACAACTTCTTTAAGAAAATCTTCCTGAAAATGTTGAGTTAGTGGATAGAAAACTAAATGTGATTTTACAAAAAAATTGTCTGTTATGCTGAAAACCATTTAACACTTCAGACATTTTGTATTTACACCATGAATTGTCTGAACTACCAAAGTGCAACAAGACCATGAAATGGACATCAAATTCCTTTATCTTGACATTTCAACCAATTGAAGGTAATTGCTGCTCAGACTGTCAGAGTATACCAATCAGTATGAAAATTACTATGCTTTTAAGTTTATCTTTGATTAAAAATTAAATTTACCTCTACTTTATTGTTTCTGTAGCCCTACAGCATCCATGTGTTCTCACAGTTAAGTCAAACTAAATATTTAATACACCATTCTAATTAGCTACAAACTATTACCTGATTTAAGTCTGTAAATGAATGTGAAAAGACTCTGGAGGCCTAATGCTAACCTTCATCCACTCCAGTTATATGAGAGAAATTACAGACTCTAATTAGACTCTTTAAACTGCAAAGAAATAGAATTTTCATAACCAGCTTATTAAAAAACTAAGACCCCCTTGGGACAGGGCAAATTGCTTCTACCCTGATCCGCTTATCCTTGTACAACACCATACAGGAGACTCGTGTTGTCTGACTTGCAGCTCGTATTTCTCCCAAATTAATGAGCACTCAAATTATTCCAGCTGCCCCCTTGGCACAGGAAAAAATTGAAAATCCATGGCTGCCAAGTGACGTGTATAACCCAGCTGCTAAATAAAATGTGCTTAAGGGGACACAGCTGTTGAGGTGACTATTTACTTTAAAATAAGTCCACGGATACAGAACAAATGCCTAAAGACAGCAAACAGTATGTAACACTTTGTTTAACCATTGCATTAAACCAGGTCACAAAAATTTGCCCTATCATTTATAGGCTAGAGGTAAATTTGTGGTCTTTTCACCTTACGATTTATTTCTTCCAATTTGTCTAATCTTGGAAAATTTCTGATTTTCTTTTGTAAAACTGGTAAATTCAGAGGAATTACATCAAAGAGTCAGAAAGGGCATGGGATTAGGAACTGAGGTCATATTTAGGAAAGAATAGTAGAAAAATAAGACGTGTTTAAATCAATAAAGCTTGATAAAATTTCCCATGAAGTGTTCAAGAAGCTAATCAAATTAATCTTTAAAGCATTACTGAATATTTTTTAATATCTGTGCATAGCAAAAAAAAAAAAGCGAAGAACAAGAAAAGGGCAACATATTTTTAAATATTTTCAAAACCAAGAAAAGTAAAAAAATCAGTAGAATTACTTGCAAGATTTTGCTACCCAAAAAGACACAGGCAAAGTGATTGAACAATTGATTCATAATCATATACAACAGAATAACATGGAAAGAAAAACCAACACCAGTCTAAGAGTGATTCTGTCAAATCAATCTGACTTCCTTTAAAAAGTATCTTCTGTACTACATAGAAGAAAAGAGGAGGAAAACTATATCTTGCTTAAATCCTGCAAGTACTTTTAGTAGTATGGGTACTACATCATCCATGAGAGCTTACAGTTGGGACTGAGAGAAAAATAAGCCACAGCATGTTGTCTGCTCAGTGTTGCTGTCTACCTCTAAGGACTAGAGGCCTAATGAACTGAACATAAGGTGAATGCACTTTTCAGACAGCTGTGCTCTCAAAGCCTATTTGTTATTGTCATATTAGGAAGAGAATTTGGTAGAGGGAAGAATGATCTACCCTGTATCGAGTGCAATTTAATAATCTGATTCAGGATTTAGGCGACTGACTAGAGAAGACACTTAAAAATTTGTCAAATGACAGGAAGCTGGAAGTCATTCCAAGCACTTTGGAATACAAAATTAGAGTTCAAAATAGCATTTTGGAGCAAATGAAAGTCTGAAGTGATCAGTACTTAGTTCAGTTCAAATAGTACAGCATTAGGAGGGAAATTTCCAATGCATTGACAAAAGGTGAGGAAAAAGAAGAGAAACAAAGATATCTAGATTTCAGACACAAATTTGTTGTTGATCAACAATGGCAAACTACTGAAATAAAAGCAAATATCAAACACTTGCATGTGGCTGAAAGAAATGACAATAGATACTTGATGAGAATGTAAAATGAAGGAGGTGGTTATTCAGCTCTACCTGTGAAAAGGAAAAAAGGAGAAAAGCTTTAGCTAGATTCTGTGTGCACTGCAGGACCTGAGACTCTTAGAAAGGTCTGTGATACAGTAGGAAACCTGCATATCCACAAGAACTACTTTTTTTTACTTACCATTAGCTATCCTAGCTAATTTTAAAAGATCTGTAACTAGATTATCATCCAGTAGCAAAACACATTTCACATAACCCTGCATACATTGTAACCCAGTGGCCATCCTAGTTAAATACAAAAATAGGTTTGCTTCATAATAATTGTTAATTCTTCTCTGACTGCTTCCTGAATGAATTATTCAAGGATTTCACCTGTGGGTGACTCCAGGTACCATGGTTAAATCTTTCAAATGTTGGCAAAAAATTGAGGGGTTTTTCCCATCCATTTCAATTCATTCATGTTCCAATATTTCTTAAATAACAACAACAACAGTAGTTGAGGTGTTTGGGAAGAAATATTTTGGCTATTTTAAACCTGGTACTGGAAAGAACAAAGAATGAGGAGCAGAACTTCTTTGGACACTGAATATGAAAAACAGCTTAGGGAGGTCCATCCTTTGAGTTCAGAACTACAATAAGCTTTTTTCTTTAACGTGACTCACAGGCTATGCTCTAAGTTTTGTAGTTAATTATAAAAACACGCTCTGTTTGCTCTCTCCATTTTCATCACTGGTTTTGCATTGTCCAAACCATACAAAAGTATGCAGTGATGTCACCTCATGTATCATGGACAAGAAAAACAGATGAATAGTCTATAAACACTCTTCGCTCTTAGAACATGTAGCCTAAACAAAGGGCTTCTTCCTCCTTCTTTCAGAGAAACATGGGAAGAATGAGAACTGAGAAACAAAATGAGGACATTGAGCATTAAGCATTTAACATTAACAAACACAGGAAAGTTACGTTAGTGGTGAAAAAGGGGAAACTCCAAAGGTAAGGGATAAAAAGAATTTGTTTTGCTGAAGGATTTTTCACACTGAGCAACTGATTTCTTAAAAAGACCTCCTGACATGCTACATCACTGCATTCATTTTTCCTTATAGCAATCTTTTTTCAGAGAATAACTGCACTTATTCAAAAAGCCCCTTTTATGGCTTTTTACTGCCTCCATCCCTATGCCCATTACAAGATCTTCAATCAGATTAGCAACTCTGAACTCTAGGACACTTAACACATGGAGTAAATTTAAAGTATCTAAAAACCTTCAAAGCATTCTGTAACTTTTTAATACAGTGGCTTTTTGATGCATTTCTTGCTCAAATACAAATAAAAAAACATTTTACTCATAAGTAGAATGATAATGGTCTGCACAGAGAAAATATTTTCAGAAAGTGACTGTCTGTTCAGCACATAACAATCAATACCCCACTACACATGAATAACAACAGATCATCTGTGAGGGGTGATTTGATAACTCATCTGCACCAAAAGACAGCCTGAATTCAAGTCTGTGTTTCAAAGAGAGATCAGACACAGAGAAGATGTGGTTCTCTCTGGCTGTAGTTTGCCTACATGGCAAAACATTGCAGGAAATGGATCCACTTCAGCAGAGGGCAGAAAGGAAGGAAAATATTACAGTTCCCAGGACACAGCGAATTGCCACGTTTGCTGATATCGGTTCTACACTGCAAGACAGCATCAGCTAATGAGGGAGGAAATACTACTGAATTTCAAACAGGCTTTCAGTACATGAGATGAGCACCCAGGCATGTAACACCTTGCATGATTTCCTTAATAAAGTGAATTTCAGCTGATTATTACAGATGAGCCTGAACAAACCACCTACAACTCTGTTGTTTCCAGTGAAATCCATGAGTGCCATTTTGGAAAGACAGCTGTCTGTAGATCATGAATTTGTCCCTAGGAGCAATTATCTTGAATTAAGAATAAAATAAGTGCTTGGCCTTTAGTTTCACTGTAATCATATAAAAATTATACTCCCAGAATAAAAAGGAGATTAAAAAAAAATTAATTGAACAGAAAAGAGTCTATTGGAGTAGGAAAGTAAATACAAAAGAACAAAGTAACTGCCCCCCATGTCAAGACAAGAGAAGCAAGAATGAAATTTGGAAGACAAGAAAAAGGATTAAAGAAGAAAATAGCTTACAACAGAAGGAAGAAAACTGTAAATGGCAGAGTTGCAAAAACTGCAAAATACACTGAAAAGTAGACATTGAGAGCTCTTAGTGTTATGCAATAGAATAAACATCCTTAATGCAATGTCAGGCAACACAGAGAGAAAGTGCCAACACAAAGGAAAAGTAATAGTAACAAGGATTAGGAAGTCAAGATATGAGCCTAACATTATAACTCTGTTTTATATATACCTATATAGGAGAGGATATAAAATGTATATGTAGCATAATGAATATTTATGCACAAATGCATATAAAATGAGAGCAACAAGCAAACACAAAAACACAGAAGAGAGAACATGTGGCATATGAGCTCTGTCTCTACAAAGCATGCCTCAGGAAAGGGAAAACTAATGTGCAACACATTAAGACAGAGATTTTATTCAACCTTTTAATGAGACAGACAAAAGAGAAAAGAGGGTTATTCAATCCAAGGTGGAAGTAGGTTAATTAAGCCAGACAACATTGGAGACATGCAATTAAATGCCTGCCCAGCTGAACCTGAGGATCCAGCAGTCCCAGGGGCCCTGCAGTAGGGACAGCTGGCACAGAGGGAGGGTGTATCCCCTGGATGGATCCCTCACCCTCGCCCAGGGAGACAACACAGGTGGGAACCAGAGGAAAAGGAATGGCCAGCTGGGGGCAATGGAACTCCAGGAATCCTGCCTCGTGCCAGAGCAAGAAAACAAACGTAGCTCCACTGAAATTGCTTGTCTATCTGTTCATCATCCCCTTCCTAGTCTTGTGTCCAACTCCACAATTCCTTTGGGTTTGCCACTGCCTTCCCCTCCACAGAAAAAAAACATGTCTGTACTATTTCCTCTCACCATCACGCACAGCATTTAAGGACCGCTATATTTAAACTGATCTGAAATTAAGGTATCTGGACTGAAACACAACAGCTATCCTTGAAAAAATCCATACATGAAAACTTAATTCAGAGTAGGAATGCTGATGTTCTTATCTGTTTAATCTATTTGGAGGATATGAGAATAAAGATACCTGCATGTGGAATTCAGAAATACTCATTCAAATTCTTATTAATAGCCACTTCTCAATATTGCCACCAGGCAATGGTGCTTCCTGTGCTACAAAAGCATGAGGTATACTTATATAAACTCCCTTATGCTCACTGGAAGGAAGAAGGAAGATGAGGCTCTGGATAGGAAAAGGCCTTCATTACTTAGTGAAAAGGACCCTTACTATTTAGTCTTCCACTTTGTAACATTTACTTTGACATCAGTCATATTGTTGAAGTTCACAAATATGTTATCATTACAGTCACTGAAATTAGAATTTATTTTTACAGATTTTTCTAGAAAATTATTTTTGTTTGATTTAAAAAAAAAAAAAGATTTACTTGACAACTATCCACTTTAACAAAACTTTATATATTTCTCTAGACTATATACAAGAGTTCCACTGTACTGAAATTCAATAAAGGAGATAGAGCGTTTTATGAACCAAAACATGTATAAAGACAACTCAAGTACTGAAATCTCACAGAAGAATAAATACAACTTTCAAATAACAGCACGTTCATTTGAAACAAAAAGCACACAAACACTATCACCTCTCAGTTTATAGCTGTCAACTTTGACACTTCACATTTCATTTTCAGAACAACCCAATGGCCCTATAGATGCAGTTTAGAGTGGACATGAAGCACCCACCCTATTCAGACAATACCTACTGCACATCGACCTGCAAGCTCATTCAAAACTTATTTTTTTTTCCCCCCCTGGAAAGTTATTTGTGAGCTTTTACTCCCAAATGCCTTCTCCTACAGCATTCCTATTCCTAACTCTTAACCTCATCTTTCAATGATACGTGGTGCACCTTTTATTCACTGTCAGAAATTTTCTTTTTTAAAAAGAGATATGTTCTTAAAATTCTGTAATTCCCTTTAATAACATACTTCCTCAAGTAACCTTTTCCTGAAAACATCGCTAGAAGTAGATAAATGTAAAACACAATTCAATGTATTGCTTAGACAAGAGATGTACAGGAGTCACTGAACATCCAGAAAATGTTAGTACTGCAGGGGAGCTGCACATGGACTTCTAAGGTACTCTTTCTTTCATTTATTTCCATTGTGCTTATATTAGTCTCAGTTGTCCCACTCCCCCCTCACTCAGCCAATGCTATTGATTATCTGGGCCACTGTCAGAGGGAGATTAGGATAAGGCTGACAGTTCTCTGGCCAATGTTGAATCAGGAGAAAGCTCAAATGATGCCAGTGTACTTGAAGGAAGAAGTCAGCTTGTATATTGAAAAGGATATCTTCCCTTTTTAGGCAGCATGTATTCCTATCATTTGTTATGCACATTATTAACATGGGAGCTGCACCAGATCCCCCAGCTGCCCTAGAGCCAGCAGCTGAGCCTAAGAAAGCTTTCTATGTGGGCAGCTAGCCAGGGGATTGCAATCGTTTATTTCAGATGTCACCCTTTCTACCATCACTTGTTTTCTCAAAATTGGGTTATGACAACATATTCCACACAGAAAAGTATCTGGACTCAATTCAAAAGTACAAGACAATACAGAATGTAATTTCTACATTAACTTCAGAATGAAGGTTGAATCTTCAAATCCCAAATAATTTGAACAATGTCTCATCTCAATTACTCTACTTGTAAAAGTGTTGAAGCTGCCTTGACCTTAATTTAAAGGAGGGTTGCAACAGAGCATTTTCCATTAGAAACTCCTGTTCCACCATCTGCCCAAAATTGTCCAGAATCAATGACCTTCATAAAAACATAATAGAAGAGCCATCATTTTCTGGAGAATTTGAGCAAAGCAAGTCCCTCAAACACAGACAGACAGGAAAAGAGTTTGCTGTTCTGCTGGCAACTTAATATTGGGTTAGCTATTTTATGCAAGGATGCCCAAGGCATTCTACTATTACCTATATAATAAAAATGTAATAACAAATTTATAGGAGCCGTAGTAATTGCATAGGTGAGTTCATTGACATTTTGCCTCAGGAGATACTGGTTGAATTTTACATCACTCAGAAAACTGACACCCAGACAATAAAGCATAATGCAGGATCTGGGATTCAAAGACCTGAAATCTGTTCCTTTCTCTGCCAGTAATGTATAGAAAATGTCTGCATGTGCCTGCCTGATATTGTATTCATGGTGTGACTGCAGTCAGCGAAGAGCAAATTTTCCCATTCGGGACTCTTTTCATAGACATACACATTATTACTAAACACCAGAGAAAAAAAGAATTCTATGAAAAAAAACCTAATTTGTGTCTACCAGGAATGTTTGTGACCATGAAAGCAGCATGTTAGTGTGAACATATACCAGTTTGACACTTCAAGAGAGAGATGTATGGCAAGCAGTAGTTGGTGTTATTTCTGGCTTACTCCATGCTACCACTGTTCCGCTTTCATGCTTGCTAAATAAAACCAAAATAATAACTTACAAGTTTTTAAAATAACCATCATTTTAAAATTAATATGCTAACACTCTTTCACAGAACAATTAAAGAACACAGTTCCACTGAAAAGGATTTAAGCAAGTGAAAATAGCCAAGGAGAAAAGAGTTTGAATTTTAGTCTGACAGCTTATGTCTAGACACTGGTACTGAACTCAGTACTGACCACTAAACCTTTACGTGAATTTGCTCTACAAAAATTCACATTATTCTGTGTTCTATTGTTTTGTCAGCTATTTCAAGGAAACACTCATGACTTCATGTTACTTTCTTACTGAAATTTGTTTCAGCACTAATAATTTATTTGGTAAATTTTACTTCCATTGAATTTAATAAGTCTACTTTAGACTTTAATTTGCCTAATAAAGCAGAATTGAGCTTACCACATGATTATATGAATCTTTGGCATTTTTATTCCATCTTAAAAAGAAACTCCTTAATTAACTCTACTTTTGCCACAATCTTCAGCCTTTTGTTTATTTCCGTAATCTCAAAGCAGACTGTTCATCTCATCCTGATAATCACTTTACAGCTTTGCTTCTGTCCAGTCCATTCTATTTAAACTATTACCTCTAATTTTACATCAAAGAAGGTCTTTACAATTGCTGTACTCTGATTTATGTTTATCAGGACAGACATTTTCTTCATCTTTATTTTTTTGCATTAGCTCTACTGTTTCATCTTGCTAAAGCCTTCTTTTTCCACTGAGGTAATTCTTCTCTGTTGGCATTCACTAAATTTCTGCCAATGAGCCCTCACTAGAACTACTTATCTGCTTAAGTGTTTGCTGTGCTGACCTGGATGGCACAACGCAATACTTCACAAAAGATCTAAATGGGAAAATCACAACAATCCAGTATGTCTGACACTAGAAAACTGGACAAATGTCCTAAGGGAATTATTTATCCGTAAGGGCTAAAGAAAACCTATCTACTCCTGGTTTTTCCTTTGTCAGTGTCTGCCTCTTTCTTTAAATAATAAGCCCTTTTTAACCTTTAATTCTGTTCAGAAGTTTGGGAATCTGAACAGCAATATGGTATTTCTAGTAAAGATTACAGTTCAACCATGATATTTTGTCAAGATTTATTTATTATATTAAAAGGACTCAAAATGGGTTTGAATTAATTAAACTGTGTCTGATCTGAAGCTGAAAGAAAAGCTACATCACCACATGTCCTCAGAGTCTCTAATTAGCAGGGGAGAAGAATGAATTTTAAATGGTCAGCCAATTCAAAAGCTACATGGTTGAAAAGAAATGAATTGCTGAAGACCTGGGAGAGTCTGTTTTAATGTTGATTCCCCACCAAGAACTCACCATGTGGATAAAACTTTGGAATCCCTTGTGATTAAAATGTTTAGGTTATGTCTTAACTTACAAACATGCATTTTAAAGCATCCTGTCCTAAATGATTTAATTGATATGCCCCCTGTCCAAACAGCAGTCCCCACTTTCTTGCATACTTTGGCATAGATTGGGGGTGCTAAAACTGTACCTTTTATGCTCCTGTCCTCAATCAACACATAACTTATTATAAACATCTCAAAGTCCAGCCTGGCAGTTATCCCAAACGATCCAATCAAAGAGATTTTGTTCAGGTTTATCCATTCAGTGTTAGGTTTATTTTTATTATTTTTAATGGTGATTTTTGTCTCTAGAATCTGTAGAGACCTCAGAATCAAGTGGGTCACTAATCTAACCTTTACAGCCAGCTATTTATGAATTTCCATATTATATTAAAACTTATATGCAAAACTTTGGCTACAGTAAGATAGAGTATATATATACCAGTTCTTTAAAATGGGAAGACACTCCAGATATCACCCATTTAAGTGGGGTACAAAGCAGTTAATTAAAATAAACTTATGCAGACAGAATTGCAAAAAATATGCAAATTTGATGGGTTTATTCATCCCTCCATCTGAAAAAGCCGAGATATGCCAAAGCTCTAAGGGTCTAAGCAGGCAATTGGCCCAAAATAAAAAGCAGGAATAGAATTTGGATCTCATTTCTAAGCATGATCTTTGATGTCTTTTATTTGTTCAAATATACTGTGTTCTAAGCACCGAACAGATTTCATGTATAAAGAGACTGCACACAGTGATCCACATGTAAAAATTTACTACATTCAGGTCAAGCCAGGGAGCAGAACACATTGAAGTGAATGGTGTGAAGTTTTTCATGAACAAAGTTCCTCAACACAAACTCTCCTGACCACTTTTGCTCTACTTTCAAGGGCGATCACAGTCACAACGTGTCACAGGAGAACTTGAATAGGAATTTTCTCCAAATACCTTTAGGCTGTAGTTTTGGGGTCCTGAATAAAGCTTATGAAAATATGTAGATAAACCTGCACAGAATCTTTTGCAGGAAACAAATCATTAAAATACGAAGGAAGTTGGGTAGGTTTCTGCAAGTCAGAAACTCATTTTCTAGTTGGCAACTGCATATCAAGTAATTGTTCCAAATATTAACCAATAGCACTGCTTGTTTTAGAGGCAGTAGAACAAGGTCTTTATACCTGAAATCATAAACTCAGGCCCTGAGGTCTTGACAGGTATAGAAAAGCATTTAATTTTCTCTCCTGCAATTTTTCCACTGCCTTCAGACACACTGTACAAACCCCAATTCACCACCCAGTCCTTCCTGTGTTCATCCAGGAAGTTTTTTTCAGGCACAGTGTAAGGTCATTGAGCTACTACCTTTTTCAGCAAAAATTCAGGGTACCCTATGAACTTTGAACAATAAAAGGGTGTTTTCCAGCACTCACTGCCTGGTTTGACAATTCTCATCTGTCCTTATGTTCATGTTGTGCAGATATCATTAAGCAAACAGTGATATGAGGTGCCTCACAGAGTCTTATAAGGATATGACAGTAAAATCACAAGGTTAAATGACATCAGAATTATTAGGTACCACTGCTGTTGTATTATAAAACTCCCAGATTACTCCCCAGTATATAAGCCTGCTATGTACCTTGTTTTTCACCCTCCTTGTAAAAGTTAGACGGAAACATCACATGTTCTTTCTGATTTTATGATTCCCAGAGAAGAACGAGCAAAGAAAAGGTTTAAGCTGGCCTCAGATATTTCATATGCCTGGCAGCTGGTGAAGCAGAAGAGAATCCCAGATCCTGCATCAAGTTCTGGTGCAATTCCCATCCTGGGGGGATACAGTTTCCAGTGCCTTCATCCCATCATGAGGTCAGAATGCTAGTGATACATGGCTTAATGACAAAGTCATAGTCTGCTGACACACAACTTTGTCCAAAACGTTCATTCATATCACAATATCATTTAAAAAACTATTTAATGTAGGAGATTCGAATGGTTTCCTCGATCACTATCCTTCAGTCGTATGTGATGTTAGATTTGATTTCCAGCCATCCTGAGCTCAGATAAAATTCAGGCATTCATGAGGGCAGCGAGGTTAAAAGGTGTCAGGACTTAGGGAAACCTTCTCACAGAAGTGGCAAACTCAAATACAAGTACCCAGACAAGGTCACAAATTAAAATGCTTTTCACAGAAGACTCTCTCAGAATATTTCCAGTGCATAAAGCTAAGCACATACTTAAACCTTGTCAGGATCACAGCTGCATCTTGACATTAAACAGAAACAATGTCAAAAGATAAATAAAAAGAAAGCTAAAACTGCAGCAATTGTACTTAGTTTTGTATGCAATATATGCTTCAAAATGGTTGTTGATAATCCTGAGTAATTAATGAGCAGTAATTGCATTTCTCTCCAAATTACTTGCTAATTAATTGAATTTATTATGGACATCAATATGCGAACATTGGGTAATCTTCCACTGACTGCAGCAATGCAGTAGTATCTTTTAAGGCAGATCTCCATACTCATTTTGGATTAGAGAGCCAGAATTTTTTTTTATAACATCTGCTATAAAGGGTTCTTAATTTCTGAACAATGCTTTTAAAGCAAAGCACACAAGTAAATATTTAATAACTACTTAAGTACAACCTGTAACTAATATAATAAAAAAATTAAAACCCAAATAAAAAAACAAATTAAAGTCACACAAAAGTTAAAGAGCCACCAAATATTTTTACTTTTTTTTTTTATAGCAACTCAACAGAAGAAAGATTTCAAAGTATACACTCAAAAAAAGAAAAAACAAACAAAAAGAAGTATAATTTGAAGGCCGAGAAGATGCTTAGTATGTACCAGCACGTATCAGACCCGCAAAAACTAAAAATTACCTGTCTTTACAACCTAGAACTCTTCTCCCTACTCTGCAAATGCCTTTCACATCTTCATCCCACATTCAAAATATAACAAAATACTATTTGTTCCATAGACAGTATTTACCTGATGATCAATTTACAGATTAAAGAATTAGCTAAAACTACTTTGTATCCAATCACAAGAATGTTAATTTTGGAAAATCTCCTCCTACTTTTTTTTTTTTGTTATTATTATCACATCAGCCTTCTGTAATGAAACCTTTTAAACAGGTTCCTGTTCATGTATTTCAGAGAACCACTAGAAAAATTAAGTTCTCCCTTCACCTTTTATGAGCAAAGGATAAAGTTTCCCATCAACAACTGATAAGTACTAAATGCGGCACTTCCTTCTGCCTTCTCACTCCTTCAAAATGTCAGACATGCAATGTAAAGCTTGAGCTCTCCATTAGTATACCAGTGAAAAATCCTGATCTTTTATATGCAGTTTGGGCTATTTGCTTTTCCTCTGCCCTGTGCAACCTTGCATTATTTTCATTTGGTATCAAGGGAGCAACGACCCCTATCCATTTCTCACTTACTGTGATAGCATCATTGCCATGCACCATATATACACTTTGTAGATTACAGACATTTTGAAAGGTTTTCTCCACCAAAATAGAAACAAACTGTCCAATGGGGCAGCAGACCATAAAATCCCAATCTGGACTATGTGCACTTTTTCTAAATGATGACAGAAAAACAGAAGCTGGAAATTATATAGTGCAATATCATAGCACTTACAGTAGCTAGTGGAAACTACCCAATCAATATCCTGACAGGTGGCATGCTCAAGGCTGCTGAGGGAACACAATGTGCTGACTAGAGAGCATTAAAAGGTGTTCCTTCATTGATAATCAAATGCCTGACAGTCTCCTTTCAAGTCTTGCTTGTCAGAGTTTACGCTGTTCACCGACATCAGCTCAGATCAAACCATGAGGAAACACAGAGCAAAAAAAGGTGGTCAATCAGTTGGAGAGAGAAGAAGTGTGTGGCTGTGTCAGGAAAAACTCCAGTGCCATACTGCATGCAAAAGGAGTGAGACATTTGCCTGCTCTGGGGTCCCCTGTTAATACTATAAATAAGTGAAATATATAAACCTTCAAAACCTGAATAAATAAATAAAGAAAGCTTTGCATAAAACTCAAGGTAGTGAAAATTGACAAGAACACTTCTTAGTGTATTGAGTCTTTGGGCTCAATCAGAATTACAGCTATCGCCACGCTATGTATTTTTAACAGAAGCGCAAAGTCACGTGCCCCTCTGCCATCCACCTTCTCCTAAAGTCAAAAGTCAACCTAACCATCAAGAAAGGCCCAGAGCATATTTATGCTTCAGGCAGAGTAGAGGGAGTTGCACATTAGCAGAAATACTCAAGCACTTTTTAAGAGAGCAAGGTCAAAGCACACTAATAGCAAAGACCCCGGTGGAAGCATCAATGCAGAGCAGCTGTGTGAGTCAGCCCCAGAGGCCCCACGGGGTTTGTTCTGACTCTTCAACCCCCGATGCAGCACAGGCAGCTCTGCCAGGGAAGGAGGCTTTTAACCTGCCCTGCACTGCCTGAATGCAGCACTGCACTTGTTTGTATCCTCACAAAGCACCACGAGTACTCTCCTAAACATCAAAAATGTCATGGCATGCCACAAGGGTTTTAAGTACCACCGTTACCACAACAGGGAAACAACCAATAAAGTTAAATATGTGACTTCCAGCTGCAACAGGCAGTGCCTCTTTCTCTCAGGGGTTCAAGGCGTACTTGCCTTGCACAGGTAGGCCAGCTGCCAAGCAGGATTCCTCCACAACCACAGCTATCCCAAGGGAATAGCATATCCCAGGAGCATTCTCTCTGCTCCCTATTTTCGCTGCAGCCACCACAGTAGACGGCAGATCAAAGTTACGGTAATACATCACTGATGTAACTTTCGATAGAAACTATGCGAAGAAACATGACAATGTCAAACTAAATGCAATACTATAGGTTACCAAATTCTGTTTCTTTGCTGCAGTACAACATTGCATGGAAAGTGATGCTATTAAATCTATAGCATTACATAAAGGTTTGCTTACTTTATCAATGAAGAAACGTGTTTTGCCAATGTAGGAAGATGTTTTTCCCCTATTCACTTTAGCTCAATTTTCTTCTTACTAAAAAAAATTGCAGGTAAGAACATGAAAATATATGACTATAGAAATACAAAATATGTGAATCTAGCTACCTCTATTGCCAAAAGGAGGAACAGAGCGGTAAGGAAACCTTTTTTAATTCTATGACACACATTCAGCTAACTGTGAGACAAAGGTCAAGTAGGTTTTCCTTGAAGAACTACAAATTTGTGCTGCTCCATAGAATAGGTCCTTTACACGTTATCAACCTTTTACCTATGCAAAGCACTTTTAAAATAGCAGCCAATTACAAAAAAAAAAAAAAAAAAAAAAAACAAAAACCTAACAATTACTGACTAGCGATTTCTAACAAATTCCTACAAACAGTAATGTAGCAATGGCCAGCCAGTGTAATTTTCTTTAAATAATTATCTAGTTTAGAGATGAAAAAAATAGACACTGATGGCTTGCTTTCCATCAGGATGATATGAAGTCTGGCCATAGTAGAATGGAGAATAGACAGCAGGGAGCTATTTTAAGCTATTGGCACTGATTATTGTTGCAAACCTCCTGGTTATTAAGAAACATATGAAGAGGAGCTGTACTCTGTCACATCCCTCTCACGAAACTGTCAAAACTTTTCATGGTCTCCCAATTTGTTTTTTTCTAATACTTTGTTTCACATGGAAAGCAACAAAAACGTTATTTTCAAGCCCCACTTCTGCACTCCTGGACTGAGTGCAGTGGCAGTACACAGAGGGCATACAGTGCACTGATTCTCCAAGAATCACACACAGCCAAGTAAAAATAAAAGCCCCCTTTTTAATGTATCTTCCTCTATGTTTCTTGTGTTTTCTCTTGTTAATACTGCACAGATGTGACAGCTTGAGTGGAATTCCTTCCTAGATCTCTCATCAGTCAACAAAGTGATGACTGTTCAATCATTCCCTTATAGTCATGATGACTCTCTTACTTCCTTTTTTGAATTCTGCTCTCCTCTTTTTATATTTCAACACTTCTCTTTCAAGTTTTGTTGCACTTCAATATATTTACTATTAATGACATGCACATATTTACTATTAATTTTAATGCCTAGCTTCCTACGCAGTAGATTGAGATAAACCCCGAGCCCGACCAGAGGTCAAAGAAACTTAGAATATTCAAACACATGTATATTATTAAAACAACATTGGATGAGGTACAGGATTTTTCTCTATAGTTTGATGCTTTTGCAAAAGGAATGGAAATACACTGCTGTCAATTAATACATTATGTTCTAAAAAATTTTAAAGTATGCAGATATTCTCAAGTTGCAGAAACGCACAGCACTTAAAGTTAAAAATGTCAGTATCATAATTCTATTCTATGAAAAGTTTGGGGTTTTTCCATTTGACATGAAAGAGAAAGATGCAAGAGTAAGATTTCCCACTCTGATTTAACAACTGCTTTTCAAAGGTACCTAAAGGTCCACATAGGTGACATTAGGACTCTCAAAACCAGCATACACTGTGTACAACTCCTGAGAGCTTTTGATAATGCCACTAAATGCACATAAAAGGACTAATTAGTCACTGTAGAGAGCTGTGAACATGTTAAACATTCATAATTGCTGAAGACCAGCATAACAGTTCTGCTGGGAAAGATTGTGCATAGGGAACTAGCCCAGGTCTGCAAGCCCATGGTTCCAACAGGTCAGTGAGGAATACTCCCCCCCCACTGCCACTCCTTTCTGATGCAGCAAAGGGAAGTGAGATTAATTTAGAAATGGGAATAGGAGTGAGTCAACACTGTTACAGCCTTATCACTGTACTTTTGGCTTCTGGCTTCTAACTGGATTGAGATGCCTGAACCATGTTAAAAAGCTGATCAAAACTTAAAGCAGTAAGATGCAGCTGCTGACATCTCCATTATATTACAGTGATATCATCCAGAATTCTTCTACAGCTTGGAGTGAACCTTTGCATACTCAACAAATAATAGAAAAAATTCTATTATTCACTTTCTTTCAAGACTCTTCCTTGCACATTGGGAACACATTTGATGGTTAAGTCTGTGCTCTAAATTCAAAAGCCAGCCAAGCACAGTAGAAATCAGTTCAAGGTGTAAGATAAGACTACACACTAAGAATCAGCAACCTGTCATCTAATTTCCAGATCCATACTGCATAGCAGCACTCAACAGCCATGTTTAAAATTCTCACACTGCACAGTGGTACTTCAGCATGCTGACATCTATGAGTGCTACTGCTTCTGTATGCAGCCTCAGTCCCAAAACTTTAGGAAAATGGAAAGAGTTCGAGGACTTTATTTAGGCATTTCTTCATAAACCTTAGAGATGGAAGGTAAAAGATTAGGCTCTTATTTGAAGAGATCAGATATAACAAGGATGCTGTAGTCATGTGTATTATTTCACAGCCAGTGTACTGTATTTGAAGCCCCTGGCACTGGTTCCTCCTCTATTTGTTTTATGACTGCAGCTAGTCCCAGTGTTGAATTAAATGTCTGTTTCTCACAGGGGATGTGATCCAAAAGAAATTGAAGCCAAATTACTGATTTATAACAAAAACTGACTAAAGCACAAGACCTTTTGTGCATAAAATTTTCCCCAGACTTATATGTGATGAGAGGGTAAGATAGAAATATCAACAGAATGTTTTAAGAGTCTTGCTCTCTGCAAAGTGCAATGACTTTAGAAGTGGTCACCTGGGCCAACACGAAAACGAGATGGCAAGTCTCTACTTTCATCTAATATGAAGTATATTGAATATGAATTCAATAATATTTCCAACATATTCTGACGTGGGAGAAGAAATGACAGACTTTGCACATCTGTTATTGCAGATACTTTTACATTCTTGAGAGAACCTGCCTTGGCTGCATCCCTGAGTATTTTCACTTCAGTCCCAAGGGAAACATTACGCATTTAAAGGTCACATACAAGAAAGGCTAATGAAGTTTATACTCTAGCATGATCTTTTTTATGTACATACCCTTATTTATTGCTCAATTTAATTTTTCACTTTAGCACGTATCACTCACAATGGTCATGAACATCTATAAATGAAAAGCAAACAAAACTCAACTGCAAAAAAAATTTGGAAAAAAAATGTTGGGTTTAAAAAAACATGCAAGAGAACAGATGTAAAAAACCACACTGAAAGTATGTCTGTATAGGTAACAAGAGTAATTGTACTTCTACTGATTAAACTAATGCTTTAATTAAATAATGATGAGATGCAGACATAGGCATCTCCTTTAACCAATTTGAAAAAAAAAAAAAAGAAAGCTTTATGAGTATTACTCAACAGAAAATCAAATCAACTATGAACATTAACATCTTAATATGCATGTAAAGTAATTTATTAATAGATTAAAATTTTAAAAAGCTGTTATAATTAGATGCAGCAGTAGGCCCTCTGATATGCAAGCAGTGTATTTGCCATAGTGTATTAACTTCCCTTAATGTTATTTGAATATATGCTTTGAAGTACAGATTATGAGCATCAGCTCTTCAGAAAGCTTGCTTTCAGAAATATTCTTCTAGATTCCTATTTTCGTCTAAAAAATTATTTCTAGCTGAATACCACAGTACAAGACATGCATCTTCTTCCTTTTTATTCCAGGTGTCTGTAGAATTGCTCCACTGATCAGGCATCTCATCCAAGAAATCCTTCACCTGTCTAAGGTCTTATTCAAATGACAGCTCAGAGAACACATGGCAAGTTAGAAATGGGAAATAAAGGACTTGGATGCTTTCAAAAATTTGTTAAAATAGGGCAGTAGGATCACAACCTAAAAGAACAGGCCTGGTCCAATTGGAAAGTGTAACACCTAAAACACCTAAAATTAGAAGGTGGACTTGATGATGTAAACTTGTCTGGATCATAGATGAGGACACCGCATCGTGTGAAAATAGCTTTCAGTACCAAGAAGCACTCTGAACAAGGTCTTCTCATGTGGCTTTCCCAAGCTAGAATTCAGCTTCCATCTGCTGCCCACCCCACTGGCATCTTCACAGTTTTGGCTGATGGTCACAGCCCTGCTTTTCTTTTAAAACTAAAACTAAATCAAAGCACACTACAAAACTCAGTTGAATTCTGCTCCATCTGCACAATTCCATCATTGGTACATCAAATAACGGAGAAGAAGGGTCACACATTGTATTTGCAATAGGGGCACATTTCACTGCAAATGACATTCTGCTTTTGCCTCATTGTGAAGTCTTTTCTGTCTCCAGCCTGGCATAAAGAAATCAAAAGCCTCCTACCTGTAATAGCTTACTCAGCTGTTGATAAATTATAGTACTAAGGGGTTTATTTAATGGCCCATGAATTTGGTCATGTTTTCAGCATTTTTTAAAATATATGTCATGGGATAAAAGGATTTTTAAAAGTCATAAAACATCTCTTTGACATGACAAAATAAATAAAAGAAAAATCATGCAGTAAAAAGAGGAAAATAAAAATCCCAAATAATCTAAATACCACTTTAGAGAACCTATAGTTAGTAGGTAGTAGCATCATATACTAGTACCTAATGATTTGAACAGTATTCCAAAGTCCAAAATTCAATTTACAAATGGAACATTTCTGCATTGCAAGGCTACCAAATTTACACACATCTCAAGGATTTGGAATGCTTTCATCACAGAGCATGGATTAAGAGATAGAGAAAGAAACTTCATATTTGTTCTGTCCTAGTTTAGGTTTTCTGCAAGCAAATACAAGTTATTGAACTGTAAGCAGAGCATACAATGTAGTTATCAAGAAAATTAAACAGGGAAAGGGAAAAATATTTTTAGGTTGCCCATATTTTAAATTAATCATCGTAGCTTAATTACAATCACTGCTTTACCTATTACTAATTTTTCTTCCAGCCACAAAGTAAAACTGATGGAAGCTACTGCTTTTTTAGATGTCTTAAGTACACCATAATGTAAAGAACATTGCAAGTATATCTTAAAGAGAGCTCTTGCCAACACACAGCTCTGAACACAACAATGTCTCCATTATCTAGTATGATACACCTAATGCACTCAAACCATATTTAGAACTTGTGTTATACCAATGCAAATTTTAGTTGCATTTTTTGATGAGGTATTTGTTGCTAAGGGAATCCCGACATCCTGATCTCCTGAAGATGAGTGGAATGGTTTTCCTGTCAGCAGGCACTTTAAATGGGATATACAAAAATACACTGCTGTTGTCAAAACCTTTGCATATACACCCAAACATTCTTACAGTGAGAGTTTCGTTAGACATCCACTTACTAACTTGGAATAAATACCGCTAATAAAGATCCACTTAAACCAATGCATATTTAAAACAACTAAAATATTAGGACTAACATTTCCTAACAGGGATTAGTATGGTATAAACCTCTTTCAGAAGGTCATATGGTATAAATACTACTAATTTAAATGGAAATATTATCTTTGAACTGAAAAACAATTTGGTTTGTGAAACCCGTATACACTAGAGTTAGCATGTAAATCTACTACAGCATTTACTCTTAATGCTCAGCAGGGTTTGAGGCAACTTACCAAATAGATACAGCCCAGAAAAATCAGGTTTGAGTGCCTCATTAACCTAACACCTGAGAGAACCCTACTTGCACACTGGAATGCACCTGGCTGTGCTTAGGGATATATGTCATGTATTTCTTCTAAGGTATAAAGATGACTCTCAGTCAGCTGTGCAAAATCTTGCTTGTCTGCCAGTAGGAATTTTGTAAAGTCACTGTATCTGGGCATAATATAGTATTTAACCTTGCTGACAAGCTGGGCACCTTCAAGCCAGGCTGAGTTTACATCCTAAACCAGAAGGCTCTGCCTGTCCGCCTAGAAAAAGAGGATCAGCCCTGAAACCCACGTATGCTATAATCAGGATCAATTGTATTTGTTGTTAATAGGATGAAAATCAGGAATGAAAAGCAACTGAGGAAGTTACCTGGAAGATCAGCCTTAGACAAAGACCACTCAAAGGGTAGAAACAGCTGTGCAACTCTACCAGGTAAGTGTTAAAGGATCATACACTTTTATGACTCTGCAAGCTCTGTACTATTTTGGAGGAGCTTATCAAGTGAAATTAGCTTTTAAAGGATGTGGGTAAACAGGAGTTAATCAAGATATACAAAATGGAAGTACACAATCCACAGTTAAACACTTAAGAACAGACCAAAATGGGAGACAAAGCTTCAATGCTCTGTGGCATTTCATGTTTCTCCTCTGCTTGTTTAAGAGCAGAGAAACACAGCTATTCACATGCAAAATGCACTAACTGATAGACAACTGGAACCTGAGGTGGGTGTCCTAATCACCCCTACCAGTGCTGTTTCTTCACTTTCTACAAATGATGCAAATATTTCTTGGAGAGCATACATCCTGCTCTTACACTTTCCAGGCATATTTCATATCATTAAAGTATATCCAGGCACACATTTCCTCTTCTCTTTTTCTCTTAATGTAAACCAGTAAATTAATAATTTGTTAACTATTAATTATTGTCAATTTAATAAATTAACATTTGAAATTATTAATTTAGTAAAACCAAAACAGCTCTAGCAGGAAAGACTGAGGAAACATGATACTTTTGTGATGTCTACACCACATTATACCTCATTTGGAAACAGCTTTTCAGTTTAAAACACCCAGGACAGAAACCAGTCCCAATAGTAAATAATCTAAATGAAGAGAGTGTCTCTCCCACGCATCACTTTCATGTATTCCTGCAAATACTTTAAGCTTTGACTAAATTTTCTTTACTATTTCTTAATTACTTCATTAGGCAATTCTCAAACAGTTCTTTTAACATAGTTGAAAATATATCTCCGGTATCAAAAAAATTAGATATTCTGATTCTACTTTCAGGTATTGCAGCATAAACCATCTTACTGCAGCAGCCACACAACATTTTCTTAAGTCAACATTATTATTATCAGCCTTACCAACAGACAATTTTTCTTTTCAAAACCATAGACTGCCATTGGTAACAACATACTCAAGCTAAAGGGCATCCATTATACCTTAAACAGACTCCCAAATTATTATGCATTATTTGCACAAGAGACCAAGATGCTCTTCAGCTATTGTACTTCTTCAAACTTTTATATCATATTTAATTTTTAAAATGTACTCCTCCTCAAAATTCAAGTGTCCTAGTTAATCCAGGGTTATGAATGGGTAAAGTTGGGTTTCAAATATTACTGCAAAAAAATGTGAGATCAAGTAAGATCAAGTTAGAGTCAGTATCACTTCCACTAGAAGAATCTTCACCATACAGTGTTATGGCTTTAATTTTCTTCTGTCAATATTGCCAAGCTGTATATTTCCTTACACATGTACTTTATTCATAAAACTAAAAATAATATATGTAATCACCACAGAAAGAAGCAAACACAAAAAATACGTGGCAATAATCAAGTTATTTATACTGAAAACATTTTGTCATATTATTATACAACCTAAAACATGCTTCCCCACCCTCTTTCCTCTTGCTGCCATTCTTTTTCTAAATTAAAATAATACTTAAAGGAGGAAGGCTATTCTAGCAAAGATTCTCAAAAAATTTCCCCTAAACACTTTTTTACAATACTGAGTGAAATACACACATTTAACTCTGCATTCGAAAGGGCCTTACCTATACATCAACAAAAGTTTTCCATGAACACTGTGGCTTTTAACCACAAGACTATTACTGTTACAGGTAGAATATATGACAGTTCTGCCAAAATGTACAGTGGTTTTTGCTATTGAATTTAAAAACCTCTACCCACATCTTTTCCCAACCCAGTTTCAGTACCAGCTACCCTTGAAATTCTGCTGTCCTGAATCCATTAGTTCAGCTTATTTTCTCAGTGGGACTCTCATCCCAACAACCTTGTTGTACCTTCTACCAACTCTGGCCCTCCTCTGACCCTCTCAGTGAGATGAGTTCAGCACTCTACAGTCCTCACTGCTTACAGTGGGTTGATTACCAGCCTGTTCACTCATCTGAACTTGCTCTCTCAGCAGCCAGAGCCAGATCAGGAACAGACACTTGAAGGGGGAGTGGGTGGAAGGGAAAGGAACAAATGTCACTTGAGGAGCAGCAGAATGCATTAGGATGCACAGGGAGCTGTCACCACCTGTTTGTGTGCACTCACTGCTTGCCCTGGTCCAGGGACACCTGTGGCTGGTCACAGATTCCCCTGCATTGCTAGACCAGGACAGTGTGCAAACAGGGCAGGGCTGATGAAAGGGATAAGTTCCCTCCACTGGCCTGTCTCCCTCTGCTTCTTCCTGACCACAGACTCTTTGGGGATGGAGAATACTGGGGTGTGAACAAGTGGCCTCATGGCTGCAGTGCCACCAATCTGCTCTGGCTGCTGGCACACAGTGCCTGAGGGCACTGGCACACAGCTCCTGAGGGCACTGGCACACAGGCTGCTTTCTGCTCCTTTCCTGCTCTCTCAAGAGCCACAAATCTTTGACAGTTCTTAAGTTGGCTGAGTTGTGTCATGAAAGCTCATTTTAATATGATTTAAAACCATGATGCTATGCTCTTATGCTTTTGCCATCAACCATGTGGTTTCATTCACCTTTCATCTGATCACTGAGCAAGTTCTAGGTAGTTTTCTTGCACTGTAGTAGGGACACAAAACATTAGTGACAGTATAATGGAGATTATATGACCATACAATGCTGCTGATCACATTATAGTGACTGCATTTGCATGTGGTATCACATATAATAGTGGCATCAAAGTCTTAGCTTGCTAATGAAGTTGCTAATGCTATGATGCTAATAAAAGGGTAGCAAAAGAGATCTTCATTATATCTAATAGATATAGGCATGTGGCAAAACTCCCTAATCACAAAAAGTGCAAACTTAAAAAAAATTATTCTTGCTACATCATGACAGAGAAAGCAAAATATGTTCACCCCTGAAGCAAGACCAGTGATTCTGGGAGAAAAATCAGCTGGGTTAAACTAGTCTGACTATAAGATACAATACGTGATAAGGAAAAGGATAAAAAAAGAGAACTACTTTGATTTTAAATACTTTTGGGGACAGTAAAATATATAAGCTATATTAAGAGCATCAACAATATGGTCTTTCTCTAAGGCACCAATGCATATTTTTGCAAAATAAAAGAAACACATTTTCTCACTCAGAATTGGAGTCAACAAATGGCAATGCTCTGGTGAAAGCCAGGCAAGATACAAGCCAAAGGAATTGATACAATACTGATTTTATGTATTTTCTTTGATCCTTTCTTTTAACTTTGAAAGTGAAAGAACTAAGAAAAAGAATAACTGAATTTTCATATAAACTTCATAACCAGCTTATTTCACAGCTGATGAAAAAAGCATCACTAATTCCATACATTTCTCACAGGCCAGCACATTAGCACTCAATGAATAAACCACATGAAACCAGAATACAAACAGAGAAAAACCAGATACTGCACTACAAAAGGTAGCTTGCATATCAGCAATCAAAACTGTTGCTATGACACAAAAACTGGAGAAGTATTTTTCTTTCCCTGCATTTCACAGATGCTGCTACAAAGGTAGTAAAATTTTGTAGTGACTCCCATCACAAGACAGACAAAACAACAGCCACAGATAAATATCTGTCAAGACAGCAGTTGAAAGGCATAATCTTTCAACTTGTCAGTGTTCATGTATGGAAAGAAAAAAAAAAAGAAAGGATAGAACAGGAAAAGCATACAAATTGCCTAGGATTTGTACATTTGATTCTTGTTCTTAAAGAACAAAAAGGTTGCCTGAAACTTTTCACTGCTTGTATAAATTGGGAAAGTTTGCATGTTGTTAATGAAAAAAAACTTCATCACTTAATTTTCCTTCTGTCCTGAAAAAAATTACTTTGTTTTGGAATAAATCTAAACAATTCTGAATGCAAATATGACTGTTGGAGGTCTTTGCGGGACAAAAACCCAACAACACAACAAAAAAACAAAACAAAAACAACAACAAAAAAACTACCCACAGATTTTTTTTAGGCAGAAAAGCAAATAAAAAGACTTCTGATGATGGCTTGAAACAGGAAAGACTAGCATTTCATAGCAGAGCTTTGCATGTCACAGGACTGCAAATGTGTGTGGAGGGAGTATCAAAGTACGTGTTCTTGTCAATTCTTGTGATGACCTTTTTTGCAGTCAGACACTCACTGACTGCTCATTCTCACCATTCCCACATTTCATCTTAGCAAAACTGCTCCTTCTGGCTCCTTTCCTTTCCCTATAACTATCCTTGCCTTTATACCAAATGACTCCTTTTCCCTTCCTTTTATGGCTCCAGCAGGAAACTCAGTCCAGTAAGTGCAGAATTTATTTTTTTTTTCATTTGAGCAGCATTTGACCCAAACCATTTGTTCTAGACCTCCATTCCTAACTTAAGATCAAACACAATTTTCATGATGTATTTTTCCGTGCATGCAATTTGGAAACAAAGGGGAATACCAGGGATTTAAAATAAATAAATAAATAAATAAATACATTTTTTGTGAGGGTAAAAATTCATAATTTATGAGTACAAATTTGAAAGCATTAACATGAAGTTTTCAGGCTGATAACAATATTAATAGAAAAATAAAAGCGAGTCCTTACTTCCTGTGGTTTTTACAAAACACTTGGTACTTTGCACAAGCATGTCACTGCGTCCATATTCTAGATAGATTTGTATTCAGACAATTGCATTCTTGATATACAACATAACCCTGGTAAAATATCAACTGGACTGATTTTCCAAATGAAAAAACCCTGTTGTGTCATGTTTTTAATAAATGGATACTTGCATTCCTGAGGAGGATGAGTGATCCCTCAATGCACAGCCTGTAAGTACACCTGTGTTTTACAGAACAAACGTGTATTGTAGGTGAAGGGAGAATTGCCACATGTAAACTGAAATTAACGTATTTGCTGACTTATGCCTAGAGAAACAATAGCATTTCAGAACTGAAGAGTGGTCAAGGCAGAGTAGTGACTGTGTGCACCTACAGACATTTGAAGTGTGCTCCGTGCAAAAGCAAAAGGCGAGCACTGAGCTGTGCTGGGAACCAGGTGACATCTCCCTGATAGACACGTGGTGGCTCTGTTCAGAGTGTCAGCAATGCTGTACACTGCACCAGCCTTTCCTTACCACACCACGTTTGCAGGACTAACATGCTACTGAAAAGGAAGGAAGAGGTCATGAAAGAGGCGGGACGAAAAAACATAAAAGAAAATCAACAAATTAAAGCAGTCACAGACTCCTCCCTAATAGAAGTAAACCTCTTTTCAATTCTGTTGTTTGATGCAGTGTGCAAATCCCAGACTAAGCCAGGAGAAAGTGCTTTATTTTTCCAAAGGAAGGAATCAGACACAACAGTATTATCAAGCAGGAAAATATCAAAATGGGAGAAATATGCTTTAAAATAGACATGCTGTAGTGGTGTTTATGTAGAGCTGAGGACATTCAGAATGGGGAAGATGCTCTGTGAAGGGCTGTGGAAAAATCTTCAAGGATTCTTGGTGTATATCCAAGTTCTGTGCTGCAAAGACCTTACTAACAAGTGAATAATAGATTAATGAAGTCCCAAGAATAGAGGATTTTAGAACAGGTGGGAAGATCACCTGCTCACATACGCCAAAGGTGAGACAGAAGGGCTAGGGGACCCACTGGCCAGTCTGAGATGGCATATCCTGCATTTCTGCCCTATGCTCCTAAACAAAGTGAGCCTGGTTTATCTATTAGCTTGAAACTGGTATATACAGCATTTTCTGTCAGTTTTTGTTCTTTTAAGGCAGCAAATTTGCAGAAATTATTTAAAAATTATTACTGTGAGAGACCTTAACAAAACCACTTCAATGGCTGATTGAGCTGATTAAATCAATTTTATGTGCAATAACTAACCAACAGCTCTCCAAATAATCTGCAGAAATCAGTTAAGGTAGCTTTTGATGCACGAGCACACAGACTTGGTAGAAGGGCGGGTTGAATCTTGGCAGCACAGCTAATAAATGTAATTATAATGATAAAAGCTCACAAATGGCTTCATTCTACACTGTCACTCACAGCACAACCTGCTATCGCTCACTCCTGCTGCACACAATGACCTTTGTCATGCTTGAGAAAACAGCTTCCCACTGTGATTTGACTCTTACTGAGTGGCCAGATGGGGCAGTTTTGCTTCATTATTTGTGTCTGTGAAGTGGAAATGCCAACAGAAAGATTCATTACTGTCAAGATCGTCTCTGCAAAGCTCCCTTGATTTATTAGGGCATAAACCGCTGTACTGGCTGTAATGAGACATAAATGTTCTGTAAAGCCTATGAACTCAAGAAGGAAATACACTGCCATCAAGAGGCTATGGGCCTAATTTATTAACAGCTTCTGCCACTACTGTCACAGAAAATCATACAGGCTGCACAGCCTGGGGCAGTCGTAGGCAAAAATGTAAGAGATTAGCCAGTGGCATGTTTGCATAAAAGAATTTCTTCCATTTTTTCTGAAATTTGTATAGTGCAGACAGATGAAATACAATGGAATTGATAATTACAATAAAATTCTAGCATCTCTCAGATTCTGTTTAATTAGGGTTGACATTATGATCCAGACTTATAAATCATAGGATACAAAAACTTACAACTCAAGTTACCTTGAGGTAGACAATTCTCTGTCTAACTTTGGAAGGTTCTAGATAATTTTAAGCCCTACATTTTGGTAGGAAGTCCAGATTCTCTTCTATTTTTATTTGAATCATGAATCTTTCTTACTTTTGTAGTTAGAACAGTACAACACTCCTAAAATATTACAACTGCTTATGACAGCAAACAATTGTCAAAGAAACACTAAGAACCACTTATTTGTGTCTGCCATGAAGGACAGACATTATTTGAACAGAGCACATCAGCTACTTAATCCACATTGAGAGTGTGTAAAGAGCACTTCAGCACCAGAGGAATAATTTAACACTCCATTGACAAAGGGTTCTAACCCAGGCACAAAGAGGCAGCAAGGCTGCACCTACAGTCCTGCCAGCACTGCTCACGGTTGCTGGCA
This sequence comes from Scytalopus superciliaris, assembly GCA_013400415.1. Classification (NCBI taxonomy): domain Eukaryota; kingdom Metazoa; phylum Chordata; class Aves; order Passeriformes; family Rhinocryptidae; genus Scytalopus; species Scytalopus superciliaris. The sequence goes on from VXBX01005001.1 coordinate 83,376, forward strand.
TTTACAGTGGTTCAGCTTGGTAAGGTGTCCAAATCTACAGTCTCCTCACTAGGGGTGATGCTTCTGGCATTGCCCCTGAGGGACCTGATGCAAAGGCTGCTGGATAGCTACTGGAAATGTCATAGATTTCTCTTGCCAAGTAAATGCTGGAACATCGTGGCAGTTGCATCAAGCAGCAACATCTCCCAGACTGTTCCGATATAAGATCCGCTCCTGACCAGGACTGAAACTTTCACAGTCCAGCCCTTAGGAATCTGTGTTTCCATCAGTCATGGATGCCCCATATAGTTTAAAAAAATAAATCAATGAAACAAACAACCACCAAAAAATACTCCCAACAACAACAAATCCACAAAAAAATCCACAAAGAAACCCACAAAGTTTGCAGAGCACAACTTTAAAAATAGAGTCCAAAACTGCACCTATAGTCAACTCTCTTTCTCATGCTCAGAAAGCATGTAACAAATTATGTTTACATTCAATCAGCACATTAGAAGATAAATGTAAGTATATACCTATAAATTTACCATTTTTTACAGAAATTCTTTCTAAAATCTTTCATGCACCTCTTCCAAAATTTAGAGTCGTGCACTGTATAGACCAACTTTTAAAAATTTCCTTTCAGAATGCTGTTTCAGAAAATGTATTGCAAGAAGCCAAGCCATGGAAAAAGCTTCCCTAGAGGGGAATATATCACAATCTGAGCAGTACTACACAGGCGATTAAACTCCCAGAGCACTTTTTACTATTAAAATATCAGAAAAATTAATTGAGCAAAATAAAAGTACAAAGATATCTGCTTATGATGGCATGGTAATCTTGTCTATACTTCTCATTTCATAATCCAGTCTCACTCAGAGGGCAAGTACACTTTGTACTGACACAGCTCTTATGAGTATCTCTGGATGGTGCAGATACTGCAGTGCTGTTAGCACTTGATTAAATATTAATGTGGGAATGAACACCAGGTTCTTTTGCCACTCAACAACCCATTAATAAGTCGCTTTGGAGAATGGAGGAAAAGGCACATGTTCTGTTGAGCCAGTTTCTTTTGGAAAGGTTAAACCTGTACACCAGTAGAAAAAATAAAGTTCATTAGTAGTGTTTGTAGCATTCTATATGGATGCTTTACATTACTATTCCCTTATGGCTATTAAATGTTCCAACATTTAAAAAGCACCAAACTAAGCCATAACTAAGCCAGGCATTTTTTCATCTATTTTTCACTAAATGATGCAAAATTATCTAGAATATTTTCTGCAATTCTGTATATTATTTCACAGTTTACTACCTGTTTAAAGATGTGTCCTATAAAAAGTAAAGTTAATATAAAAATACAGAACATGCTAACATTTAATTCTGAAATAGCTCTTCAAATTTCTTCTGACTCAACTCTATGTTTTTAGTGATTTTATAGAAAAAGTGTCTTTTTAAAATGCTTTTTCACTGTTATACTGCATCACACATATTTCTTGGACAGACAGCACCAACAGTTCAGTGCAAACATGAGAAAATTACCAAATCACCTTATAAGTGAAAATAAATTATTTGTCTCCAAAATTTTAAAATATCATTAATCCTCTTCTTTATAAGGGGAAAGAAAGAAATATTAATAATTTTTTTTAGTTTTCAACTCATTTATACACTGAAGCTCAGCCCTATTTCAGGGTCATGTCTTCCCAGAGGGAACACTAGTGAGCATTTCATTTCAGAGACACCAAAGCTTTCCAGTGCCCTTTGCAGCAGAGATGAAACAATTGCCATGAAAATCCTCCATAACTTACAGTCAGACACTCTCCTTCCCATGACATTCTGGAGTACCTTGCACCTGTATAATTAGAGATGGAGGAGTAACTGTACAAATCTTGGACAGAATTTATATAGAAAGGGCCAATAATATCAGTCTTTCATGAGTGCAATATGTATAAATAGGAGCCTTAACCGTGCCAGGATGTGAAGCCCATCTGCCACGTTCCTCCTCCTGTCTCTACAAAAATACAGTTCAAGCAAGACCACATTGAACAGCTCCCGCCATTGATATCTACCAGGAGAACCCTCTCAGAAATAATAATAATAAAAAAACCCCAGCAAAATGAAATTTTAAAAATCCTTAGGCATTTGCAACATTACCATAATTAGAGATCAGTTCAAGTTCAACTTTCTTCCCCCCTCCTCCACAAAAGCTGCTGTTGTTTTTTACACAAGATGGGCACTTTTCTGCTGTATTCCTCTGCTTTTCCTGATAATCCTTGGTGGTTTACATCATGTACAGACCCTGTCCATCCCACTAAGCAGTTAGCCTTNGTAGTTAGGAAAGTGAGCCTCTGGCACAGAAGAGCATATCTAAAAGCTGCTGTGGCACAGAGTGGCACAATATTTACCAGAGAGTTCCCTAGATGAACTGAGGAGTCTGACAGAGGGATTCAGGGAAGAAATTTGCTAATTCCCTTAAAGGTTTAGTATTTGTCAGCTGAGAAGTATGTTCTGACTGGTTGCCAGGGATCAATGACTGTCATCTCTTTGCCTGGGAGAAGAGATACCATGAGCAACTTCTGTGAAGGCTGTGAAGTGGCAGGGGAGTAGAAGACTCCCTACATCATCCTTGCTGCTGTGTGACCAAAAATGGCCTGACATCAGTCTAGCCATGTCTACTAATTTGGGAAAAGTATGTGATGATTTTATTATGAAACAAACTCTTATTTGGAGAATTCTGAAAAAAAAAATCAAGCAGAGTACAGTCAAAGACTTCATTTGGAGTTTCACCTTTGAATACAACTGAATATCATATATAACACTGTTAAAACCATAGGAAAAAAAAAAAACACAACAATTTTATTGATGTAATGGCTTATTACTTGTAACTCTTGCTACACAGAAATTCAGAGCCAAGTGCATTTTTCTGTCTGAAATTGCAAAAACATGATGTACCACAAAGGCATCCTCAGATGTCTGGCTCATCACTAGTTTCCATACATGGCCTTGTAAACAGAATTTAGGTCAGTCTAAATGAAACAGTTTATTTCGAAATGGGATGCCATATGTCAAAATGTACTTAGTCAGCCAGTATAATTTTTAGCCAAAAATTCAGTATTATCAGATACCGTGCTAAAGCCTCTGTACTTACAGTTTTCTCGTGCTGTACACATTTGCATATTTTGCACAAATTTGGTTAAAATGCATCAAAATATTTTTTAAAAATTACTCTGGTAGTTATTATAATTATACTCATATCATTTTTTGTTAAAATAATTAGTAAGCAATACTGCTAAGTTTCCATTATGGACTAAGTTCTGTCACCCTTTTAAAAAAAGTTCTAAACAGTTTCATTTGCTATATAAATACTGCGGCTACTGGTCATCATGAAATCCGTGATAAGTCAGGGAGATAGAGCTGAGATAACTTCCCTTTTGACAGGACTGTACTGAGTAACACACAAGACAGTGCTAAACTACCTCCAGCAAAGAAAAGGAAAACCTATTTCATAAGGCAGCTAACAGGATCTTTTGTCTTGGCAAATATTCCCCCCTGTGAAGGAGACAAAGAGAGAAGAAAACTCCTATTGATTTCTCTAAGTAGAGCTATTTTCTAAAGAAATTCTTCTAGGAGAGGAGAACACAGAGTATTGTTATATTGATCAAAACTCAGGCAATACGTGCTGCCCACATGCCAGACTTGCAGGGACAGCACAGATTTTCTGGTAAAGCAAGGTACACCCAGCTAGGATACTGGATGTCCCAAATATAGACCCAGGGCAGACAGAAATACTGGACTAAAATCACCCTGCAATCCTCGGATGAGTAGAACCCAGAACCCATCTGTGGGGATCGCTTTGAGCAGACACAGTGTTTCAGAATGTAGCTAGAGTGTAGATAACAACACCTGGTGTTTATCCAAGCTATGCAGCTGCTGGCTGGGAAAAGCCAAGAAGGCCAAGGGAACCGTGGTAAGCTCAGGATGAGAAAGTAAAAATAATTAGATAGGCAATTAGCAATAACAAGACACAGTGAGTTAACTGTTAACCAATTATGATCTGAATAAGGGCGGATGGACTGTGGCTCCAGCCAATTGCTTTGCATATAGAAACGTGTGTATGGTAGTAAAAAAGGTATATATATCAGTAGAAGTTTCGAATAAAGTTGGATTTGAATATGCATCACATTGATGTGTGAAGTTCATTCCCGCTCGTGAGGTGGAACCCCAGCACCCATCAAAGCTCTGAAGAGAGATTTTTAGATCCTCCTGAATCCCTGCCACACTATGGCACGACACTGCTCTGGCTGTGTTCCCAACATGGCACAGAACAAAGCCAGGTAGTACTCACTATGGCACAGGAAAAGAGGCAATGGGAGAATGAGAGGGAAAGAACTTGGTCTCAGTAAAAATCCAGATTAATTTCTGAATGGTGGGCTGTTTATGCCTTTCCAATACAATATAAACCATAGGATCAGACTCAAATTCTATGCTGGAAAACAATGGGAATCTCAAACTATCCATCCTCTCTAGCCACATTCTGCGGCCCCCACTCAAAACTGCCAGCAGTGCAACAGCAAAAACATTACACTGACAGTGCTCCCACAAACGGATGACTGATGAGAGACATCTTTTCATTTGCAAGTGACAAGAAATGGATGGACAGAAAGATAATCTAACCAGAGTAATTTCTGTGCAGAGGATGAAATTCATCTTCCATGAATTTTTGTGCCTATAAAACTTGAAAGTGTGAATATTTTATGAAAACTCACCCCCTAAATATAATGCAAACTTAGCCAAAGCAAACGTTTACAGTTTTCACCCATCCCTACCACAGATGTTTCAGTATTTAGACAAAACTCCTATTTATGGGAAATTCAGCCATTTCTGTTTCACAGTAAGAGAAAACTCAATTAATGTATACGCAGTTAATTTCACTCTTGGAGATTAAGTTAATAGAGTAGACAAACTGCTGAGGAATTTTTCCCTTAATTTTCAAAAATAATTGAAAACAACTGCACACCTACTGCAAAGCAACTGAAACAGTTATTCTCAGGCTGGTAGATATTCATAGGTACTGTAAAATCTGGTGCAAGCAGCACCTCAGAAGAGGCAGATTGGAATCTTAAGTAAGTGACCTGCAGCTAAGGTCTAGCCCAGCACTGAATGATGAGTACTTCATGTCTCTGGGAGCATAAGGCACACCGGAAGGAGAGGTCAGCTACAGACCAAGATGTTACACTCAGTTTGTTGAAAATCATAGTCAATGACACCAGGCCACAGTTTGGTAACATTCTTCTTCCAGACTTGTGCATGTCGGTAATTCACAGCTCTCTGTAGCCAGCCTTCCATGCAATACTATAGAAAACTTCATCCCAGAAGGAAAGAAATCTGTGTAAGACAGTCTGAGAAATTCCCTTTTTATTCCTATTTCATTTACTTCATCTTACTTCCTTCCCTCTTCTATTCCTTACATTATACCTTTTCCTTGTTTTTTTGTGCCCAATTTTTTACTCTTGGAAAGTCCAGTTGGCAGATGGATCTAGAAAATAACAGAAGTTACCCTTTAGATCATCTTTCATATTTTACAGTATGTTGCACTTACTCCTTTTCTGAATTAATTTGTTATTTGGGGAAGAAAAAGTCTATGAGGACAGGAGTTGAAAACAAGCTCAGTGCTTTCTACCTGATATACTGAATATATATTTCAGTTGATTGACAATGAAAATTTGTTTAGTAAGAGTTAAAGATTTAGACTGAAATATTAATGATTCATTGAGAGACCAGTATTATTCTATCATTTGTTTTTTATACTTAGGAAACATTCTTTATGGTTGTATAAATGTCTCGTATTATTGAATCAACTAAAAATCACAGAAACGGACCTTACCAGATATTACCTCAGACACTTTTAAGAACCCAATGGTTCAGAGTTCATCAGAGACTGAAACACTGAACCATTTGATAGAAAATTCTTGGAATAACTACCATATTCTACAATTCCATCATATTTTATTCTTGCCAGGAGGAATGCCCAGGAGCGTGCCTAGCAGATGTGCCTATTGTCTCCATTCATGCAAACCTCCAAATTTTCCTTTAGGCATCTTGACAACACAGACAGTCTACTTTCTAAGGGTTGTTTGTGGCAATGTTTTTCCTCAAACAGGGATAACTTGCTTCTATTTATTTTTAAAACAGGTGATGTGAATAAAAATGTTACCTGAAGTCACTGAATATTTCCAGGTCCTACTGAAGGATAAGAGATAACGAATTTGACTGTACAGAGAGAGAAACAATTTTCCACAAAAACAAACCTTGAATGGCTTCTGTCTTGAATTGTCCAGGCTCTGTAGGTGTTTTATTTTATGAACCTCAATATAGCATACATTTCAAAATGTTTTATAAGTATTTGTAGGTGCTCCTGTTTTCATAATAACATGCTGAACAGCAGCCATTGGCATATACACTTTACTACTACAATGGATTTTAAAACCTTCTTCAATAACAAGACCCAGATGTTTCAAAATCCTACACATTTTTTCAAGATATGAACGTCTAATGACATAAGATGGCAGAATAAAGACCTCTGCCTTTCTAACAATGCACTAAACTCAGCCTCAGTGTTAAAATCCAGCAAAAGCCGTTCAAGAACTTGTAAGGGGAAACCTCCATGACTGAATTGAAATCTTAACAGAAGTCAGTGCACAATGTTATCCCATAGAAAGGGAACATATTTATTCAGATGTGCAAATCTCATTCTGTCAGTTCTGCACAGAGACAATTATGGCAGGGGTAGTAGAGAGGATTATGTGATGATGGCATTTAGAACCTCATAGAAAAGAACAGGGTTTTATCAGTTTTGCAGCAGATGTCTGCACATGGGAACAGAGCACAAAAGTTAAAGTCTACAGAGACTGCCATGTTTTGCAGAAGTCTCAGAATGCAGTTAATGCTGTTATGCCAGTTTAAAAAAAGTAGGTATAAATACAGTGAGATAAACAAACAGTGTGCTGTAAATGGGTATTCCATAAAATGCAGAACCACTAACAAAGTTAAAGATTCAACCACTCAGAAAGAATCAACAGACCCACAACAGAGTTCTAAAGACGGGATTGTTTGGATAACTTGTTTAGTTCTTAATTCGGTAAGGAGCTTTAATGTATGCCTGAATTCATTGCTTTGGTTACAGAGATGTAATAATTCACATATGTAAGAGCTTCACTGAAATGAATACTAAACTAGACATATATGAGCCCCTGCATGGAATGATTCTTTCGTACTGTCTTGATATATGTGCATTCATTGTGGAATTGCTCTACAGCCAGACACCACGAAGGATAACAGAGGTACTCTGGGAAAAGGGTATATATGAATAATAATTTCATATAAACAACGTCTGTTATACTTCCAAACCAGCAGAATTTGGCCTCTCAGACTAAAATGAGCAAGAAATACCATTCACTGTGTGTAATGGGATGCCAGCAAGAGAATACTATACCAAACATATAACTTCCTCCCTTTGTAGCATTCCCTTTCCAAACATCTCTTGAGATTTGATATTTAAACACGCAATTTACCAACCTTCTCAACTTAATGTAAATATCCAACACAAGTTAAAGTCTCAGTCTGCAATGGAACAATACAGTATGGCTTATTTTAATTCAGTGAGAGTTATATAAAATAGAATTATATGAAGATTTCATTAAAGGAAAAGTGATACAGGAATGAGCTAAGAATGGACCATACAAACCAGGTAGAAACATAGTTCAGAATTCCAATGAAAATGTCTGAAAACAGTTGGGTTTTGTGCTGGGCTGTAGTTTTCCAGGGTACTGACCAGTTGCTTACAGGCTGTGGCGTTGCCAGACCTCACCAGAACTGGCAATGACTCTGAGGTACTCAGACTGATTAGGAAAAGACACAATAACCCATTTTCCTCTTTTAGCCTCACAATTGCACTGTCTCCTCTGTTTGTGCTTCTGCATGGAACTGAGGCCCTTCTTGTTAGTCATGAAAAGTCTTTAATGCTATTAATGCTTGGTCACTACATAATAGTGCGTTTGATTCAAGCTTAACCTTACATTAAAAAAATTAGAAAATTCAGATTTTATTGCAGGATATTCTAAAAGCTAGAACAGGCCTAAAACATCATAAGGACAGCTTTTTAAAACTTACTCCAAAATACATGCAAGTTTTTCACTCTTCCCTATCTGCAAAGTCAGTGAAAAGTTATCACTTAGTATCTTGTGCTCTGCAGAAGAGAAAGGACCTATAAAGCACTCAAGGTGGTAGATTTGCTTATTTCAGGCTCTCAGGGGAAGAAGCAGAAATGAGTGAGCATAACCTGACTTTTGTCTCTTGTACCACGATTTTTTTTCACCACAGCTCTCCTCTAACATAACCTGTAATGTTTTCTTACTATCTGTACTTTTTTATTGTTGTTAATCCAGAATAATTGATTGGAAGATTATATTATCTCTTTGTTTTCAAATGCAACCAAGTAAGTTTCCTATACGCAGCTATGGCCACCTTTTTGCTGGTGGTTCACTCACAATTAACAATATCCATTCCTGATATTTCACAGAGACTGCAGAGTCATCTAAAACAGAACAGCTCTGACAGCCTTCAACATCTCTTTTCTGTCTGTTGTGTCTAAGAGGCATACACTATAAAGACAAGTAATTAAAAACTAGCAGGCTATGAACAGAATCTTGGCTTTTAGTGTAATTGAAGTATTGCTCAGTTTAAACCACACAACCCAAACCACAGTTTTTATCAAGCTGTTGAAGAATTTCAAGAAATAAGTGATCTCACCAATTTCTTAAGCAGATGACATACTTCTTCATAAAAAACTCTATCTCAGGAATAAACACAGTCCACAAAACAAAATAGGCATATTTATGCAATTACTATGCCTACTTTAACTGTCTTGTTTCTGGTATAGTAACTTCACAAAAATAAAGGTTTTTTAAATTAAGGCCTTACAGCACGTAAAATATCAGGAGAGGGCTTTTTTAATATATTTTAATTTTTCGAATTAATAAACAGAATACATATCAGTTTCTTATTATGGTATTTACTGATTATATTTCGATCTCTCCCGTTAATAATGGCTGTCAGCCACATATTTCAGTGATAATGAGTTTGATGCCAGATGCAAATAGTGATTACTTTGTAGTCATCTAGGGACATTTTATGGACACATATTTTATCTTAAATTTTGGAACTCTGTCTACATACTACATAAAAATTAGCTTCTTTTTTACAAGGAAAAGGAATTGTTTTTGTGCTACTGATACTCATGAGTTCCAAAAGATTACCTTGGAAAATCCATTTCACATTTTAGATTATTCTCCATTTTCCCTGCCTGTTGTTTATAAGGCATTCTGTAGGACTCATCACTAATTTACTGTTGTATCTATTTCTGATAATATGACAAACATTAGCATGGTAATGGCACTTTTGATATGCATTTACATTGTGTATAAATTATCATTCCATCTAAAATTCTTCAAACATTCAGAAAGCATTAGCCACTCTGATTCTAGCCAACCAGAGGACTCTGTACACAAGACGCAGCAATCCTTCCTCTGGCAGTCCACATACACCCTGAGATAATATTTAATTACCCTTATCTTCACAAAAAACATCTCCCCATCTTTGGGTTTTAAACACTACAGAAAAAGTTTCCTCATGGCAAACTGGAATTGGACTCAAAAAAAGGTCTTAACACTGGTGACAAATTTGTAGGCAGCATTACGGTAGATCAAAAAACAAAACAAAACAAACAAAAACCCCAAACAAACAAACAAAAAAACCCCCAAACAAACAAAAAAAGCCAACATTCACTGAAACTGTAATCTGCCAGCCTAATTTTCCCTTTAAAAGGAAGAAGTAATAATGCATAATAAAACCTTTTTTAAACTTTTTTTTTTCCAAAAAGAAAATGCAGATGAGGCAGGAAAGCAGGACTACAGGATCTCTGTGAGGAGTTTTCTCTTTATCCCAAAATCAAAAACTTCTGTTTGATCTCATACCCCATCTTTCATCATACTAAAAGGGTGCCTAAAAAGATAGGTAATTAATGTAAGTTGTGTCATAACTTAAAAGACCTATAAAGTGTCTGGACCTTCTTTTGTTCTTGAGATAACCAGTAATAAAGCACACAGTTTGTGCAGCAGTAATAACATCCATCTCTGAAGTATGTCAGTCCTTTTAGGAAAAAAAAACCTCAATTTAATAACATCCAGACAACATTGCACATGAGACACTCAATTTGCTGTACTAATGTTCCTTGTTGCCAACATCAGCAGGTTCTTAAGGTACAGACCTGATTAAAAATCTGCAGAAAGGGTTTGTGACCTTGTGTACAACAAACATGAAGATAAAGATGATTTGCCACCAGTGCAATGCCACAGCACAGCCACCCATTCTCTTGTAGCCTGTTTTCACAGTATCCATTGATTTCTTTAGGATAGTTTTCAGACAAAGGAAATGAAAACCTACCAGGTTTTCACCTTTCTTTGTTAAAGGAGGGTAAGGAAAGTATTCTTTTCTGTCCTGTAGCAGAATCTAAATGTTTGGGGAATTTTACATACACTCAAAGCTCAGACTTCCATTTCATATACAGCAGTTGAAGCCAACAGATTGCTGATCACAAAATAAACTGACTAAATCGATTTCTAGTTTAAAAAAAAAAAAAAAAGCAGAACTATTAAAGACAAATATTTATTTCGTAGATCTCTGATATAAATGAGCAGGTTGAAATTAGTGGCCGAGTGACCAGTTCTCACAAGTGATGACAATGAATTTTCTTAATTATTTCAGAAAGCCATATATTATTAAATGTACTATAAATATTTGTCCTGTATGCATGGAAGTTCCACATAACTAAGGAGTTATCAACTGATTATTATTGTCTGCAAATATAGTATGCTATTATGAAATCAAATCTAAATCCAGCAAATTTTGAGGTGCTGCCTTCTGCATTCAATTATAATTTTAAGTATTGTATATAGATCCAGAGACCTGCCAGACAGTGAAATTTTTCCCGTGAAGCAGATGTAAGAGCAGGTATAAACACTTAAAAGTCATGGAACTATTTATATCGTAATTTCAAAAGTTCCATTCAGGCACAGACAGCATTAGCTGTTAGGTCTTTCTATATTACAATCATTTAGCAGCTGGATATAAAGACATTATTGCAGTTATATATATATTCACCCTACCTGAAGCTTTAGAAATTATAGAAACCATCTCAAATCTCTGTCTTGTCGTAAGAGTTCATAAGCATAAAGAAAATACTTTTGTACCATGCAAAATTAATTCTATCCAGAGTCCTCAGAATAACAGGACACAGACAGATGAAGTTCTATTCCCTGTTTCTTGCCCAGAAAGTGAAAGGCTACAGAATAACTAAACAAGGTAACTGAATACAGAGGTATTTTTATCCCAGGTTCTCCAGTTGGATTTGTTTCTAGAAAATGAAGAATTTTTCAGTGGGGTTTTGGTTTCCATTTAACTTGACTAAGTAGTGAGGGATTAGTGCTTCTGGTTCTGTATGTATGTACCAGAGCATGTAGCTATCCCAGATAATTATGAAAGCAAATGCTTCTCAGACTCAAAGACAAACCTAAAGGGAAGGATAAAGTTCAACCTGGTTCAATGACTCTTTTGCTTTCTTTTCCAGATTTTGCATGTGGTGCAATATCATGAAATAAAGAGCCCTCAGGCTCAGGGAGCAGAACATCTATTTCTGGATGTTGGAAGTCATGAAAGGTCATAAGGTTGACCTTGTTTTCCTTGACCACTTGAGTTTTGCATCAATCCATGTGCACTGGGTCATTTGAGCCACTAAAGGAAAAGGATCATGAAACTTCATGAAGTTACTGGTGAGTAAATAGGGTTTTAAAATGTTTCCTCATACATTTATACAAAAGGATTTACTGTATCATTTTCCTTTGCAATATCACAACATACAGTCACAAAGAACAGTCTTGCTGTATTTAAATTTTCAACTGAGAACATGACAGAGCTCAAAGCTTTGCAATATCTCTGATCTCATTATAATTTTGTTTTTTGATGTGCTACAGCATTTCACCAACATTTGCAAGATGGAATTTTCCATTAGTTACTTGATGGAATTTTCCAATAAGGAGGAAGGAGGACTGTGTTATTTAAGAAAAGAAATTAGTAGTACTACTTTCTGGGAGCAAACCTGAAGGGTTGTCTTTTCCCATAGTCATGTCTATCTGTCTGCCTGCATCCCCAGTTCATGTCTTTTCACCCTTTTAAATTCGAATAAGGTACTAAGTGAAATATCAAAGTGCAGTATTTTGCTTGGTTTCTAATAGTGCATTTGGATATAATAGTAGAAGCAGTAATGTAGAGTAAAAGCATGACTTCCAACTGACATCAAGAGGTATTTTGAGACTTAGAGGCCTGAAATAGGACATCTTAAAACATTAAAATTATTGCAACTATACCATAGCTACAATTGTAAACAAACACTTGCTTAGTACTATTCTTTTTAAATACTTATTTCTGCTACATGCTGAAAAATCTGGGCTTTTATATGACAGGGTAGATGTATTTACTCTTGCAGATTAATTGTTCCCTTTTTGCTACTTCATGTGACAGAGTTGCCATGAATGAATTACAGAAATTACTGAATGCAAGTTTCATGATTGAGAAAAATTATGTATATAACAGAAACTCATTTATAATGTGTGAGAATCAGCTCCTTAAGGTGCAAGATTGCATGTAAGGATTCATATAAAAATAAACAGACATTAGCAACTTAGAGACTTAGTCATATAAATAAAATATAGTATGTTATAAAACCAGTATCTACTAGATTTACATTTTAAGTAGCAGAAGATATCAGGAAAACAGAGGGAAATGTTTTTTGCTGCTGAGGGAGATAGAGACTCATGAAAAAAAATCAGTAAAATGAAAGCATTCCTTCTTTCAAGGAAACAGTCCAGAAGATAATTTTAAATAGTCTTTTGATGATCATAATTCTCTAGCTCATACACAACATCAGGCTGATTTCCCCCCAAAACCCTCAACTGCTTAATTTAAGCTTCTTTGGGGATTTAGCAGGAGCCATTTTATTCCATTTAAAAATCATTGCAACACAATTTTAATTTAATGTGTTATCAGAAGGAAGATGATTTTTAATCAATTGTCAGGCAGAATACATCTACAATAATATGTAATGAAGTGCTCTTTTTCTTGTTTACAGAATATCTTTTTTAGAAGAAATTACTATTCTTTGCAATGACACAAATGGTTTGGAAAATGGAAGAAAATAATAATTGTTGTTTACATCTTGACAGTTTATATTCACTCTCCATTTTTAGAGATTGTCTTCAACAAACTGGTAAAGACTTCACAGTTATATGAAGAATTTCTTCCATTCTATAAGAAAACAAGATGCTTCTGTTGCAACTAATGATAACATTTAATATTATCTAACATTAGAAAATTTATAACTGGAATTGGTGCTTTGCTGACAGGGTAATTGAGGTAAACAGAAACTTAATAACTTACCTCAATTAGAGCTATTACCTTTTCCATCAATCTCCACCCAGTATCAAAATGCAGGAAAAATAGAAATTATAAGAAAGATGGCAAGGCAATACATAAATAGAGAACAAACAATGTGAGTAAAAAAACTGTTAAGCAGTCCAAAGGTGTGATTCGTAAATATAAAAAAGCAAGGAGAAAATAAAGATGGTGTAACACAAAAGCAGTGAATGTGAAGTGCACAGGATGCATAATTTTTAGGCACACTGACATTGCAAATATGTAGGATATTGCATTTTCAATAAGTCTTTCTTTCTAGAACAACAAATCCAACAGACATTGAAAGCTCTAATGCATTAAAGCATACATATGGAAATCTTTTACATTTTTCATACTGAGACATTTCAGGCTGAAAAGACAACAAAATAATTTGATTTTTTTCCCTACATATTTTCTAATATACATTTTAGAAGACTGTATTAATACATTAAATATTTTTATAAGAGTTGTGTATAATATTGCACATACTGCTAAAAACGGTATAATTCTTCATGCCAGGCCTTCACAGAAATATTCCCAAAGGGAACCTGTCCTGCTGCTTATTGCAACAGCTGTGCTGAGTATTGTTATCTCAGAGAGAGCTGTGGATTTGCACAGGAAGGATATACAACACATGGTTTTCTGAAAACACTCAGCTGACTCCCTCTCTTACAGAGAATTCTTTCCTTACTGATTTCTTCTGATAGTGAGAGTTTCCCCATGGTCTCTTCTTCTTAAGAGAGGAACTAACTTCATATAAGAAAATACAACACATCAGAGGCACAGCCTTCCAAGAGATTCTATGAATCTCCTTAGACATCAGTGTTTGACAGATAAAGCAAAATGTTCTTATGGAACGTTTGAGGAGTTAGCAACTTAAATTAAATAGTACCCCATTGAATAAGAGAGGAAGGACTGGAGATAAGATTTTTAACTTTTAAGCTTTCTTTCCAGTGGAACAGCATTATGTTTTCATAGAACAGAGCCAACAAAGCCACAGAATCACATGAAAAAACAGAACATAGATAAAACTGGTAGGATCAAAAAGGTGCCAGGAAATACTGATTGAAATTCCATATATAATCTAGTCATGTTCCTCATATGCTCTATTTAATCTGTTTAAATTTATATATTTCTTAATGAAAATTTTTCATATGTCATCTGACCATGGAAATCCTGAACCATTACAAGAACTGACTGACTAAACTTTTAAGACTAAATACTGAAGCCTATAGCTGAAATTAACACTTCTCAGACCATTTCTATAGGGACAAAAGCATGTGCAAACATCTGGAAATTATTCAAAAAAGAAAAAGAATTGTCTGCTGTTTAGAAACATTTCTGATCTGAAGATGCAGCTACTAAAACAATAATTTCACAATCAAGTTATAGCTGTCTTGTTTCGCTCAGAAAACATTCAGAAATAAGTGTGACTACAAACAAGGGTTTAAGAACTAAACTACCAGCCATTTCTACAAGCACATCCAGCTGATGAAAGACCTAAGCCATATAATATTAAAGAGTTATACTCATCTAGTAAGGAAGAAAAATGTAACAATCTGTCTGATAAATTATTCCATTTAGAATGTTTAAGTATCTGAAAAATAAGCTACAATTCATGGATGTTACTGTTTCCAGAATCATTCAGTAATTTCAACAGACAGATGCCTAATTAATTATCAGAAAAATCAATAAAAGCTTTACCCCTGAGGAATTAGCCATCTTCAACATTAAATACAGAATTTAAAAAGGCAGGAGATATTTTCATTTAAATAGCAACAACAAGTAATCTCAGTGAAAAGACCAAAGAAAAGTAGAGAGACAAAGATCAAAGGTCACACATTCTCCTCCAACTTGCCAATAGCTGATCAATGCATTTCAAGGAGGTACTTCTGGCATGTCACAGAGCAGAAACACATATTCCTGTTATATTTCAGCAATATTGCCATTAAAGACTGAAATGTGATCCAAGGAAATTCCAATAAATATGAAAATGAACAAATGTGGGCAATGTATAAAACTTTACATATCTAATTTTAGGCCTTAATGCCTTAATTAAGTTTTGAAATTACTCATCTCTTCCACTACACAAAGTTCAGCATCAATTCACACGAAAAGTCTCCTCAGAATATGGAGAAATGCCAAGGTACCCTTGCATTCTTTCAAAGATAACAGAATTCCCAGCATGTCCTGGTAAAATGTGTGAACTTTCTTCTTTTAGAGAATGGAGTTACATAAGAGGAACAAGGTATCTGAAGAGAAAAGGAGATCTTCAGATTGCAGTTAGTACTCTCCATTCTCTGAATAACGACCTCCTAACCAACAAAAAGTAGAATAGTTGCACGTAACTTTTACTACACAAAATGACAGTAATTAGCACAACATTTTCAGAAGACCAGCAAAAAACCCACCAATTTCTCATTTTCTGTTGCTCATTAATTCCTAATAGAGGAGTTTTAGTTCAAGCAAACAAGAAAACAGAGAACAGAAAACTGTAAAAGAGAAGCCTGACCAAAATCTACAAATTAAAACTGCTACTTTTTTCCCCACAGAATAGACTATCTCCATTCAGAACACTCAGATTAATCAATGACTTGCTCAAACTGCACTCAAAGAGCTGGTTGTTGCTTTCACAGGCATGTAACACAGCAGGTATCTCAAACTACGACTTCCTAAAATAGTTTCAAAACTTGCTGTTAGCAGAAGATAAAGCATTGAGGGAAATGATTTCACATACGGATACAAGGCCTACTAAAGCTTCCTCATCAGGAAAATTCAGGGTGTTTCTGCACTATTGTGAAACTTACACGTTATAGAACAAGGTCATTTCATTCTGGGCAAATTTCTTTATACAGACCAATAGAACCAAATTAATATTTTATACAATCTTACCAATTGCCAATTCTGTCAAATTAAGAAATTAAAAATACTGAGTACTACATCTGGTCTTCCTCCAGTCATAGTAAGCTGTTCACTGTCCACAGTATATACCCGTCTTTAGCTTGAAAAAGCAATGAATTATTAATGTCTGTTTTGGGAGAAAGAAGAATTTTTCTTTTTTTTTTTTTTTTTTCCATGTTTAATGATGTCTCATGGGGAAAGATTATATAATGCTCAAAAATGGACCCTGGAGGGAAATCGTGCCTTAATATCCTATTATTCTAAGTTCATTACTACAGTAAAAGGCCATCTCTATCCTCAGGCAATATCATATAAACATCATTCTTTTTCATTAGGGAAACATCCAGTTATCCAAAATAATTTTTAGATCATTAGAAGGATTGTTACTGACTTTTCAATAGACATACACTGTATTTTGGATACACAGCTTTGGGGTTTGCATCCAGTAAAGGTGATAATAAACATACTTACTTTTCTGTCTGGCCAATTATATTTTGCAAATATTGTATCATATGTGTCCACAGCTCCATCAGTAATCAGCATTATGGCTTGGCTGCAAATGCTTCCTTGTCCTGTGTGATTGAACTGCAAAAGCAAACAATCATTCTTGTTAAATGAATATAGGTAGGATCACATTGGATAAACATCTATTTTGTCAAATCTTGAGTATCCTTAGTAGTAAACAAAAATATTCAGGCTGAAAACATTTTATCATAGACATAATGGTCTTACTGAATTGAAAAATAAGAAACATACACAAATACAGCACTTCCCCAAATTAAAATTGTATTCCCCTGTTTTAGGTAGATGGTAAGTATTGATGCATGTGTAAAGGGGTTTGCTTTGATTTAAATGTCGTCTTAAAAGAACGAGTTAAGAAGGAAGTAATGAATGACTGATGTTTTTTCTGCAAAGCACAGAAGATACACAACTCATAGGGAGACATATGACTATTCATATGGCATTTATATTCACTCAAGATTACATTCCATATGTTATTTTTCATAAAATATTTATCTGGGAGAACCAAGCTCATATTTATATACTTTGAGATTCTCCTGTTACTCAAAATGAATATACATAAGCAATACAAGCTGCTGAATAGCAACACTTGAGCACAGGTACTTAGACAGCAATCAACATATCCTTTGGCATATGCAAAGGAAGTTTCATCATTATACAAATGGGATGTTGTCCTGTCAAAGAGCAAGAATGCTGGACTGAGTCATAGTGTGAGCTTTGGTCTCCTGATTCTGGAGTTGGTGCTCTGATTTGTTTTGGTTGCAGAATAAGTTCTTATTTGTCTGTGTATTTATATATTTAAAGATCTTAGGTGAAATATATGGCTTTTAGCAAAAAAAACCCCAAGCAACCCAAGGTTGGAAAATTATTTGATTTTTAATGGATATGTATGAAAACTTCAAAAATGTCTGTGAAAAGATCAATAAACTGGGATATTACCAACAGCTCTATAGACTGGGCTAAAAGTTGAACACATGTTCTTGCCCCATGTAGTTTTCATGTACATTATCAAATTCCAGGCCAGGCAAGTCCTCATCCTATCACTTTTTTCTTGATGCTGAGAAGGCCAAGCAACAATTACCTTGTCCCACCTTACCAGCCTAGTTGTGCCGAAAGTAGGGTAGTCCCATTTACGAAGCAGGACCCACAATATAAAGTGAATTGCCTTGCAGGGTCTCTGACTGTTTCTGCATTCATCAAAACTTATTCAGATTATCCCAGTCTGATTTGGTGAAGTAACTGCTCTGTCTTTAAACTTTATTCTACTCACCCTTACATATTCACTGTTCATCCAAAACTCTAAAACCCACTTCTAAACAAAACTTCTGAGCTTCTAAAAATGTCATCTTTCTAGAAATGCTTGCAGTAGAAAAGGGTAGGTGGTGGGTTCCAGCAGTGCTCTGTCCTCTTTCCTTCTGCCTTCACATTTCTGTATCTGAGTAATCACACCCACATTCAATAATCATTTCTATCACCTGCATCTCTCCCCCAGATCAGTTTCTTTTTCATCAAACAACAATCTCAGCAAAGAATAAGAGAACCAAGTTGTTTGAATGGCAACTAATGCGTGTTTACAGTTAGGTATATTCTGGTCAGTGGCTGGGTGAAAACTCTTATCTGTGATACTTGCAAGGCAGACTATCCACAAAATTCTTCAGTCATGATAGTTTTTCCAGTCTTTACTAGAACTAGAATTATTAAAGTGGGATTCCTTCATCATCTTAGATTCAATATTTCTTATACAGATGAAGTTACTTTGTCAAGGAATATATTCTTCATATGGACAATATATTTTGAAAGTGACAAGGTACCTAAAAGAAAAGTTAATGAAGGGGGAATGCCTTCAGAGATATTTATATTAAAACATTGCTGTATGCATCTGCATTATTCTACATAGTTATCTGAATATTTTGAAGAATGAGATTAAATACTTTGATGAGTAATATCTTCTGATATTTGTCTAAAACTTTAATTTTATTGAATAGCAAGAGTGATGAAAGCATTTTCCATAATAATAATGACAAGGGCCTATGATGAACTACAATTAACTCAGTGATTCATCAGTTAGCAGAAAAAATTTCAGTGCATCCTGACATGTACAGCATTTGGTTGTGATTAACAGTCTTTGAAATGTCACAGAATTTTATTTAATTGGCTATGATTTTTTTTTTAAAGGTAATCACTGCGTAGAGTGCATTTGTCACCAAAAGAGATAATTGCAGTTGTCACATGACATAGTAGGTGCCTAACTACGGTACCAAGCACTGCTGCATTCTTACACTGTGCAATGTACACTGCACAAGCTGATGATTGGAAGGAATTTGGAAGTGCATTTTTAAACATGCTTTTCTCAAAGGCATCAGTATCAACCATCTTCAAATCTTAATAACCACAGCAAATACTGAAAGGTAATTGCAAGGCAAAATTAATTGAGTTCAATTAGTGTAACCCCTGAACCATTCTAAAACCCAACTAGAATGTTAATTTGTGGAAGGCAAAGCTTTCTCTTCCTTTTCCCTTCCTACCCCCTCCGCTTTTCAACTTTTTTTTTTTTTTTTTTAATGTAGAAAAAACATCCTTAGCTAACCTATAACTTACAAGAATAGATTTCTGACACATAAAGGTCACATCCTACAGAAAAAAGTGAAAAACGTTTTGCTGTACTCTTTTAAGGAGACATTTAGTAGTTTTTTTTTCTTGCCTAGGCTGCTTAACAGAATATGCCTGTATATAATGGAATAGATTTTTGGAAGCTTATATGCAAGAAGGGTTTAACCAATTATACTTCCTTTTATAGTATAAATAGAAACACAATCAATACACCACCTTGCACAGATCTGAATATAAAAGTATCATGATCCACCATGACCTTACAGACCTCTCACTCATCATGGGTACAGTTCAGTACATGGGATGTCAGCTCCCGTTATTCTCAAAACTATCAGTTTATCTAACAAGACTTTTATACCACATTCAGTGTTATAATTTCAGTTGCCTCACAATTTTAAAAAAAATTTAAGTCTCATTTCAGGTCCTCTTGATCATTGGCTTTAGTATGTTTGGGTTTTTTTACAGTTTACACAGACTTGGAAGACCAGCACAGAATACCTCTTACACTGAGGCTGGCTGCTATTTACTGCTGTGGTTCTGATTCCTAAGACTGTATTCAGTGCCCACAATTCTTAATTCTTAATAAACCTTATAAAACAATCTACAGTGTTCTTTACTTCATGCACCTTTTCCCACTGTCATTTTTGGTATGCACCACATGAAGGCATTAGTTCCACGCTGTCTAGTTGAACACACGAGCAGTGGGTGGAAAAAAATATTCCTTTTTTCATTTTAAGATTTTATGCCTGGAAAGGAATTGATCAATATTGTCCTTCAAGATTAATACAAAGGCATTAGAACCATTAATTATTCTATAAACATACAGTATAAAGGCAGGCACACTTGTCAAGACAAACCTTTTGGAGAATATTTTGGTTTGAGGTTTCCTTTGCAAGGTACATCCTTCAATCAAAAGACAGTTTGCTACTTAATTTAGATGAAATTTCTCATCTTCCAGCAGGCTAACAGATTTTAATATTTTTCCCAAAAATAACTGGTTGCACTTAAGGAAGATGGAAGGAGGGAAGGTGGGAATGAAAGGGGAAAAAAAAAGGAAACAAGGAATTTGCTCCTTGTATTTGTAGTGCATTTCAGAGATTTTTTTTTTTTTTTTGTCATTTCTGGCAAAATAAAATATATTGTCACACAAAAGCACTCAAATAACTTATATAAGCAATGAGACATACTTGTCATGCCAAAAGACAAATCCAGAAACAATAATTTCACAACTGTAGTAATATTGTATTCACAAAATGTTTGTGAATATACAAATCTGTGTCATTCCCCAAACATCAGCTCTTCCAAAGAAAAAAGAAAAAACTGTGACATCTACATGTTACCCTGGTGTTTTTTTTAACATATAGACCAGCTGTTGAAATAATCCTTATTAAATATACACATGTATGTATAGGTGTATATATAGATACAAAATACATCAACATAAAATGTACACATAGAAAAATGTAAATGTGTTTATATATTCCACCACAGATTATATAGAATTCTTGTCCTATAGATAATATCTTACTATCATCACATTTTTTAGTACTAATTTATTATTTTAAAACTGAAATTGCTAAACTGCAAGAAAGGTGCCCCCAGTGTAAATTTGAAAAGTGTGAACTTACTTCATTGAGCATATTGAAAGCTTCATTTAAAGCAATGTCCAGCATTCCAATTCCTTTTGCAAAGAGTTTGTCAAGGTGTTCCCTGAAATGCTGAAACACAAACAAGGTTTTATTTGTCAGTATGTTGTCACAAAATACATGTTGATATCAATACTGAATACTTTAGACCTGTTTCTCAGGCTCAAGTGACTGAATACACTAATTCATAAACCAAAGTAATTCCCTGTTAATCCTTTTGGACTCTTGAAGTAACAATAAACTAAGGATGTTTTAGAACAACAATAATGTAAATCTATCACAAGATACATTTTTGTCTACTTATTCAACCAAATAATTTTGCCTTGGTTCTTTTTGTTTGTTTGCTTGTGTTTCTATTTAGTGATATCCATATCTTCTTTTTACTTCACACAGTAATTTTCATATTTTTCCCAACTCTTATCCCTCTAGGGTTTTGGAATCTGCTACTTAATAAAAACTTAGCTTTGAGAGTCTATTTTCTTAAAGGATCCCTCCAGAAAAGATTGTAGACCCTACCGATTAGGTCATTGCAGTTTAAATGCAGTTTATCAGTCTCAATATAATACTTGATTGATCAAAAACTACTATACACCAGAAGACAGGGCTAACCACTTGTTAGCTTCTTGTGACTCTTTAAGTGGTCACACTTAAACCCGTTTTTTCAGTTTAAATGGCTCATCAATTAAGCACTGCCATATGATGCCACTGATGGCCATAAGCATGGGTAAAATTTTATAAGCCATGCTTAGAGGTTAATAGGTTATCCCATATTTCTTCTTTCTCAACATGTAATTTCTCTGGATAGGTAAGAAGTTTGACAAATTTCACAAGTTTTACACTCAAAAATACAGGACTACTGTATAATATATACATTTTTCAAACAATGTTAACACTACATTCTGAAAATAGAATGTTCAGAAGAGAAACAAATTCTCTTAGATTTATAAGAAAGAGCAATGCATCAGTAAAAGCAATATATCACTAAAAGCAGTTCCATGGGCCATGCTATCATAAAGGTACACTGCAACATCAGTAAACAAGTACTTCACTCCCCTGATTTTCTGTGATGGAAACATTTCTTTTTTATTTGTTAAAATAAAAAAAAATATTACAGCAGTGTATTGGAAGGCAGAGAACTCCCTATATCATTATTAAATTTCAGTAAATCAGAACAGGAAAATTTACATCTTAGCCTCTAGGCAATTCAGAAGCCACAAAAAAAAAGACTGTTTTTTTAAAACAATTGCTTCACAGTGACCCAATAATGTGGTTCATGGCAGCTCAAGACTTTGAATAGCCGAAAGGCAAAGTCTTGTTCATCTAAATAAGCAAGAACAGTGTGAAAACCCATAAGGATACACTGCAAAATGGTTCTTTTTTCCCTCAAATTAAACATGGCTAATTTAAGCAAATACTAGTCAGTGTCTTCACAGTACTAGTAATTACTATTTAAAATGTATTTTAAAATACAATAATTAATTTGTAAGAAGAAAATGAAGACATATATGGTGGGAAACAGCGGGAAAGGCAATGCTTTTGTGAAGTGTTATTTCAGTCTTCACAATTGGATAAAAAAGTGACCTCAATAAGTTAATAAGAGAAATATTTTTATTTATTGGCCCACACCTTAAGGCATTATCATAGACAACAAAATCAAAACCAACTAATTATCTGCATAGAAGAATTAAAATACTACTCTCCCTTGAATGGTGCCTTTTGTACTTTTTACAAGTAATAATGAAAATAAAAATGAATACAAAATACCCAAACATTCAATAAATGTGAAAGTTTTGTGTTGACCAGATGTTTTCAAAATGCTCCAGCAGCCCTGTGCTCACAGCCCTTCTCTCCCAAATCCATGGAATTAAGGTTATCCTACAGTTACCACAGACCTTCCCTACTAACACAGGGATTCACCCCAAAGCAGAGTTCTCTGAAAGTCAATAAAGCCAAGTTTTTTGAGTTGGAAATAAGTTTCTAATATTACCTTTTCATAAAGCAGGTATGTTAAAATAAGTATTTATCAGAAACAATATTTCTGTTTGGAATACATTACTGTTTTGTAATTCAATTAAAACTATTTGGTGTTAAAGAAAATAGCTTAGAAAAATCTCTGAACATTTCAGAGACAAGACCTGTGGAGAGTTTCTTACAATGCCTACGCATTATCAAGAATGAGCATGCAGCATAAACAGATTATCTAAAATTAATACTAAATTATATAATCTCTAGTGTATAATTTAGTTCACATGATCAGTCAGAAGAACAAATATTTTCTCTTGTCATAGCTAGATTTGTACAGGTTCTGAAAAGTATACTGGTGATATGTGAAGAAAAATAACAGTGCTATTTGATACAACATAGTAAAAGAGGTAAAAAATTATTTCATGCAC
>VXBX01005001.1:107043-138829 GCA_013400415.1 Scytalopus superciliaris
AAAAAAAAAAAAAAAAAAAAATCAATGTTTTCTGCCTCCAGGCTTCGGAATGAACAGATGCTACAAGGTGATTCTGCAAAAGGATTAAACAAAAAACCCCAAATGCACGTGTGGTTTGGTCTTTGTCTGGAGGGATTTATAGGTTTTTATTTCTTTTTTAAACCAACTCCCTTCTCTGTCTTGTCTTCATTTTTCTGAGAATTTCAGCACTTTATATCCACTAAAAAAAAATCTCAATACGTAGAAGTTAATATTTGTTTGCCAACCTCATCATAGAGATGCCCTCAATGTGTGGCATTAACTGGATCCACGCAAAAACAAATCATGTTTCATTTCACAAAGCACGGCTTCATCAGACTGTTCACTCTACATCTGGCTCTGCCTGTTTATCAGCAGAAAATCAAAACATACTGATGTACTTTCAGAACAGCTATTTTTTCCACCCTCTCAGAGTGGTACCTTATTGTGTCTTCAAAGGGTGTAATATTGACACAAATATAAGCTGCCAGGCTGTTGTTTTAAGGAAAAAAGCTATAAATTTCAAATACTTTTTTCCCATTTCTGACATGTCTAGGCAGTACAACAATGCTCTGCCAGTCATGTTCTAGTGCCCTCTTTGGTGCTGGAAAAGGCATTTTAAAAAGCATTGTATTATTTGTGTACAAGAAAAGCAAAGTTTCAGACTAATATTCTCCTCAAAATTTCTCTACAGCTTGCCCACCTGTGTCTCCAACTCCCACTCAGTAGTTTCATCCCTTACAAAAGTATTGCAAAACAGAAAATTATATTTCAACCCTACCAGTAGTGAAAAGATGTCAGGGCAGGACTTTACCCATTGAAACATGGGTTTAAAGAAAAAGAACCAGTGATTTCAGAATGAGATATAAAAACATCCAAATATAACTTTCAGAAACCAAACACAGGAGTCCCTTGCTCTTGAGTCAAAAAGTTTATTTTAAACTTTACATCATAAAGAGCTCTTGTTATTACTAAACTACAGCAGAAACAATGTTGGTTCATCTCAGCTTCTCTTTACTATTCTCTTGGAGCCCTTACAGACTAACACCTGAATTTATGAAGAGTCTGACTTAGATATCTGTCCAACTCTGTGCACAAACCTTCCTGGGCAACTGTATGCTTAATTTCTACATGCAAATACCAGAATGTGCAATATTTAATTGTGGACTCATATAACTAATTGACATGCATAATCTTGGTAATTCCGAATGCAAATTAGGCACACAATTATGACAATCAGACGCTAATGTCTGATTACAAAATTATAGGGTCAGAGCTCAGCAGAAGTTGTGTCTTATTGCAGCAAGGAAGCACTGACACATTCAGCTGTGGAGGTATTGATGATGACCTAGAAATGGCTGGAAAACACGAGCTGAAGAGAATGAGGATAAAAATCCATTTGTGCATGTCAGCCAGGACAAGTCTTTGCATGTTCCAACAAGAGCTCAAAGCAGAACAACAACAATGCACGCGCTTGGTCCTGTACCCCTGTGTGCTGCTGTTGGTTTCTACACACCTTCCACTGTCAGAACTAGAAGTCCCAGCGAGCCCAATATCTGATTATAATCCATGCATGCAAATCTCTTTGATTTGGTTCTCTCCTTTTCTTTCTAAAGTGTGCAAACTTTGTTAGGATCCTCTAAGTCAGAAACAAACCAACAAACACACCCGATGGACCTGGACTCAGGAAACAGGTTCCTGTCCTGGGGGGAGTTACAGATGTGCCTATTTGAAGAAGATTGGGTTTTACTGAATGGGGATACTGACACTGTTTTTCCAAAGATGAAAAATCATATTCTCACACCTATCTGCTTAAAGATCAGATGGCTCAACTTGACTTGATGTTATTTCAGAACTTAGATGAGAAGGAACATAGGACGGTTTTTAATGGTCTTCATATTCTGTGTGTCATGGGGCAGTTATAGAGAATATTAAAATCACACTACTGTTGCATATGGCTTTGGCATAACTGAAAAAGAGGATTAATTTATAACCATTTATCATGATTGAACTTAGAAAAAAACAACCACATCTGAGAGCAAGTAATGATACATTAATGCAGAGAACTGAGTTCCAATTCTCAAATGCCAGGTAAGTGCCATAACAACCACTCTGTCTCAGGCATACACAAAAAAAAGCAGACCAGTTGTCAGCTGAGGTGACCCCAAATGTCTGGCAATCATGTTTTGGTGCAGCCTTTTTTTCACCAAAGATGTGCAGAATTATACTGATGATTTTTTTCCCCATCAATCCCCACTAACAAAGCCTGTCCTAACAGTGATGTTCTTGGCTCTCCTTTTAATTGGCGCACAGTCTGCAGAACCTCACAGGCTGTAAAGGCACTTTTAAAGCCTCACAAATAGAGATACACCACTCAGTAAGTTGAGGTTGTTATGGCTTATAGCAGATTGTGCCTCTGGAAGACCTGGAATCCTGTTTGCCTATGACAAGATGGAAGTACACCAGTGCTAGTTTACTGTTGTAAACTGACCAAATCAAGTCCCCATCACTAATCTTCCTACTTACCTGGAAAATCAGTCCTTTTTTTTTTTTTTAACTTTTATTATTTAGGGGTCCTGAACTAGTTAATTGAGTTATGCCCAATTTCCCATTTATACAGTTTTCATCATTTCTATTACAACCAACAAAGATTTGGTTTCACTCTTGTTAAGGCAATACTTATGATTACCAAAAACAGGGTACCATTTATGATGAGTAGGAGTACTCAAATTAGAGGGGTTTACAGAACCATGGATTCAAGCCTATGGATAAAGCATTTTCCACTGAATCCAAAGAGGGAACAGTTCACAACTGATGTGTGCAGCAGAGATTATACAGTTACACTGGAAAAACATGATATTTGCTATTAATTGTCTGACAAGGGTGAGGTTCCTACAGAAAAGCTTCATTCCTCCAGATTTCTCTGTCAGTTTTACTGCAAGTCTTTGCTATTAGTTCCTATAATTATCCATGCAAGCCATAACTCCAAATGTTCCTGAGACATACTTGGCAAAGATTTATCAGATTTCAGAAGATGGACTGCATCAGCATATAAACCAGGAAATAAAAAGACAATCACATGGCATGTGAGAGGTGGGAGAGTGATGTTTTCCGGTGTGTCACAAGCAAGTTTACCCACATGTACTAGCAGATAAGTGTGCATCACATCTGTAAAATGCATTTAAGTACCATTCCGTTTAAAATCCATTGTCTGGGCAATTCCAGGCTGGCTTGCTGATGATAATTATCCAACCTCTTCTATTTCCTAACATGTTTTGTTGGAAAACAGGATTTCTTTTTCAGAAAAAAATCATAAAAACAATGCTAAAAAAAGAGTTAGATTCAATTTACTAAAATTAAAACCAAATTCTTCTTAGGTAAATTAGTTGCTGCAATAGAAGACTTGAGACTTAATTTCAGTGCTCTGGTACTAGCAAAGTTTTGGAGGACTATACTGGCTAGACAGTTTTAAAAAAAGACTAGACTTCAGTGAGACTTTACTGGTTTGGGTTTTTTACCAGCTAAGCAATGCTGTTGACAACCTTTTCTTGAGATTCGACAGGCACAGATAGATAAATATGCAGAAGTAATTTGCTTAAATAAAATTCGATACGCAAAATTTGTATTTACCAACCTCTTATTGGCAATTTCACTCAGTTTCTTTGCTAAATCAGTCTTCTGGTTATTTAATTTCTGGTAATTGCATAGAAAAATAAAAGCTTTTTGAAAGTTCTACTCTACATCCTTCTATTTTTGCCATTTGAATTTACGCTGGGGTAAGTTCTTGATTTAGTTTGGAGTTACTGTGCCTATCTGTGTATCTAGAAGATGATATATTTCATCTGGAAACATTTACAGAGAAATGTCTTCAACCCATATATAGTACTGTAAAAAAACATATAAAAGAGGAATGTATATTGTAATATTGTTACTTTAAATCTGGAGTTACATTAAATCAGATTGTCATCCGATTCCTTTGGGGTAGGTAAATTGTAACATGGAGTTTCTCAAAGATGAAAACCTCTTGGCCCAAGAAAACCAGTATTAAAATAGGCAGTTCCACATGTTTGTAATTTGTGGAGAAAGTGCAGACGGTGACAGAATAGTGTCTGAACTATTTCCCACTCTTTTTTAAATTTGTGTATAGCAAATTGATATACTTCAAGGCAGCAGCTGTTTAATACTGATGCCAAATTATTAAATAGTCTGGTAAAATTCAAATATACCTTACATACTTTATGTTACTAAACCGCATTCAGGTTCACGGATTAATTTCAACCTCAGTTATGCTACCCAATGTAATTATAGATTTAATTTTTGTGATAAATGAAACTTCAAGCAAGTTCTGCAAATTAGGGAGAGCTTACAGTGTCCACATATCTAAACCTAACCTTCATGTCAGGTATGTGCCAACACAGAAATTTATGACTATTGGTAAGCTGTAAAGAACTTTAGAAATAAGTGGAGAAACTGTGACACCTACTATCACCTGACATTTTAATTATTCTTAAAACAAATTACTATATTCTTCTATTGTAAAAGGAAAGCTGAAAGATTCTATCTTGCAAGAAACCTAGTACTGGGATGCCTACGTTGTATCTCACAATCTCTGGCTAACTTGGGCTCCTCTGTCATATAAATTAAAAAGTAAATCTCACTCTTCATCCCTTACTACTACAGCTGTAAGAAGAGTTCAGTTCAGAGATTGCAGCTGAATCTTAACTCTTAATTTAAGTTGTAACTGGAATACAGACTGCACATTGTAGAGGAAAAGAATGAAAGAATGCAGCTGCATCAATAATAACTGGGATGTCACTCAAATAGAAATGCAACTTCCTTGCTCTGTGTGCACTTTGTAGAGATGTTCTTACCTGAAAGACAGAGAAAAATGGAAGGGTGAGGGGAGAAGGGCAGAAGTGGACATTATATTATCTTTCCTGATGCTTGGAACAGAAAACCAAGATACATTTCTCAAGGGAGAGTGTCACCACAGAATGGAGATAGGAGGGCTTTTCATACTTGAATGAGAGTGGATTTTTTTCTTTTAGGTAAGTATTTCCCACACTGTTGTGCAGAAAACATGGTAAAAGGTCTAGAGCCAATGTGTGGAATTAACAAGGTGTTTACAATAGTGTTTCCATCCCAAAATGAGAAGAGATGGGGAGGAGAGCAAGAGTGACAGTGTTTCATTGAGAAATGTGCAAACCAGACACCAGATCGCTTTTTTTTTTTTTTTTTTTTTTTAAGACTAGTTGGATTTTCTAGAAGTCTGGCTTTTTGGAAGCCTGTTACATTCCCTGCACATTATGGGTAAGAATTTCTGCAACTCATCCCTGGTTGTGAAAGAACATGTTCATTTGCTACCTGTAATCCCAGTGAATATTCAGCACCAACACCATCAAGAAACACTCATTTCCGAGGCTGCTCTAAGCCCCGAGGCTGAAGCTGTTTCCTGTAGCCTACCAAAAAAAATCCTTATGCTCCATTCCCTGAAGATGCTCCCAAGTTTCATCTTACCTAGACAGGCTGTGCCTGGGAACAGAACAGGCTCTGGCTGTAGCCCAAATGCCTGAGGGTGCTGTGGGTGGCAAACACAGGGGGCACTTATGCCTGAGCCTTCGCAAGCCAGGCTGTGGCTGGGCCAGGGCTCAGGATAAGCGGGAGCAGCAGCTGAACTGGCACATGGGAACCCTCTCAGCAAAGCAAACACCACACTCAGCTCTCCAAAAACAGAGGACTGGGCTCTCCCCACGCCCCGCCCCATGTTCATGTAAATTGACCTTGTTCATGCTGCTGAGAAGCTGGTTTGCCCTTTAGGTAGCTACAAACGAAATGCAAGTGATAAGAACAGCTAATATTCTACATCTTCTATTTCTTTGTTTTGTTAAAGGTTAGAGATTAAACTCGATTTCAAACAAGGACATTCAGCATACTGAAGTGACATCCTCAGAGCAGAAAGATTTCATTTGAAAATATCTGAGCCCTACAGAAAGACAGAAAAGTAGTTCTTCAATAAATACTTTCAAGACAAGTATAGAGTGGGGTACTGATCCTGTGAAAGCAATTTTTATTTGGAGTTATTGAAACAGCTGCTTTCCTCATGAGATTAAAAGCTCCAGTCAAACATCTCAAAGTAATTTCTTATCTCTGCTTCTAAGAACTGTCTTTATTTGCTACAAGTGTTGTCAGACAAACCTAGCAAGATGCAGTTAGCAAGAACTGGGATGTGCATCTGTGTATGTTGTGGGGGGATTTTGTTTGTTAAGGCTCATTTAATGGGGATTTTTTATATTGGCACTCATGTATTATGATCTAAAGAAAAAAAAAGAGAGAGAGGGAGAAATGTGCTGCCAAAACAGTGGAAATTAAAAGTTACTCACCATAAAGTAATACTTTGGTTAAACTGGTTCTATGCAGGCTTCCAGCAACAATGCTGCATTAAGCAATGCCTGTCTTAAGTAAGGTCAGGAATATGTACAGCTACATATAACAGTGGTAGAGGGAATTGTTCAAAATTCAGTCCTGGCAATCATCAACAGCAGTGTACATCTCCTCTTTCCACATAAAGGAAAACTATAGCACTATGAAATAACATTACTGCAATTTTTAATTGTTTCTAATTAAAGTTATGGTATATAGATATTCCACAGAATCACAGACGATGCTGAGTTGGAAGGGACTCACAAGGCTCACTGAGTCCAACCCTTAGCCCTGCACACGACCATCCCCAAGAGCCACACCATGTGCCCCAGAGTATGATATTTTTGTCAGCTAAAGAAAAAATGTTCTAACTTTTTAAAAATGGCTGTATTTGTTTTGGTGCTAAGTGATTATACTGGTAGTAGCAGATGTGGCCATTCTTGTACCCATTCAACTGAGGAGACTATTTGACATAAACATAAAGGATAGAAAGTTCTGGGATGAATGTATAGTTACATCTTCAGACCTACGCTGGAATTCCAAAAACATCAGGCATGTGTAGACACATGTAAACTGAAACAGACCATATCAAAACATCACCTCTAAATCACCTGCTCTACTTTTCCAATATAGAAACATAATGACTGTTTGGAAAAACTACATAAGACAGTATTTGGCATTGTATTTTTTGTGTTTGTTTTATCACTTAGCAAACAAAAGAAAGAGTTATTATCACAATTGCATGCAAAGAAGTATTTATCTTATAAGACTGGTTGAGAAAGTGTAATTTTATCTACTTTTTTCTGATATTACAAGGGTCATGTGGCAATTACACAGAAAAAAAAAAATACAGGAGAAGTCTGGTATGTCTGTCAGACCCACAGAAATGAAAGTAACAGCTCAAATGATTAAATACTTATGATGAGTTCCAAAACACAGCTAAATACTCTGATAGCTCTTGATCTGCTTTGGAATGTGCACATGAACAACATTTTAAGACATCTTTTTTCTGTGTGTCTGACCAAAAGACTATGAATTCAGAAGAAACTTTTCCAGTTAATTCAGTGAGTTTTTGATGATGCCCCCAGGTAAATTTGCTGTGTCAGTATATTCCAATCGTTCAGTATCACATCTTACAACAGTATCAGATATTTCAGAGAGCTGTTTGTAACTGAATTCAGGGGCATGATAATTGAATTACTCTTTTAGGATTAAGTGGTTGTCCATCTCTGTGGACAATCTTTACTTTATGCTGTGAGCTATATTGGGAACAACGGCACTGTTGTGCCTTCTAGTGTTTAGGAAAATAAGTTTTTTAACTTCATTACACTAACTAGAAAAACAATAAGATCATATAACATTGCATTAGTTAAGAAAAAAAAATATAGATTGACAAAGTCGTGGTATATACAAATACACAGAACTATTACATGCTACCAATCTCAAGTTTATTCTCTAGTTCTGGCCTTTCAAGGAAAGTATATTAACTACCTCATTGATATGAATAACTTGGTGGAAAAAATCATATTTAATTATTCCCTCAAATCTTGAATGTATTATTCAATTTACAGGCAAAATAAAGCATAAAGTTATTCCATAAATAAATAAATATAATTTAGCTAACAAGAAATTATATTAAAGCTTACTCTGAATAACAAAATATGAAATTGTACTTAGTTCTTTTGAACAACTGAGCACTGTTCATGAAATCTGAGCATCGTCTGTGTGGCATAAAGACTTTTTGATCAATTAAATTAAAATTAATCTGGCATTAAGTAACATATGGGTGTATAGTAACCTGCATTTTGATCAGTTGCAGAGTGATGGGAAGGTTAACAGTGGGAGTAATTCCAGACAGGACATCTGGGCAATGCATATGAATCTTTGGGTTTGCGCCTAGAACTTGCACAGAACTCATATGGATCATTAGATGCACCCACAGTAAAGTGCTCATTGAGAAAACTGCAGCACAGCTCACAAAAGACTTCAACACCAAATTCTTATAAACAATTTGTGTCACTCCACATAGTAACCAAATGATATTTAGATAACTACAGTGGAAAATACCAAGTATATCAAAGAAGCAGCCCATGAAGAATAATTTCTGTAGAATGTAGGTGTATATGTCCGTAAAACGCAAAGAACTCTTGTGAATAATACCATGGAGTAAAGAGCAATATAACAAGATCAAAATCATTTGGTCTTGGTATACAGAAAAAGACCCAGCATTGACACAGTTCAGTGTCTACTTCCTGTAACATCTCATTGACTACTTCAGCGAAAATGAGCTACCACACTGAATATTAAGCACAACTTAATGTTGAGCTGAAACTCTTCTGATTTGCCTTTAATAGAGAGCTATTTAAAGAAATTTATGACTGCTGCCCTCTACTCAGTATAAGCAGACAAATGACTTTAAGAAGAGAGGAAGACTTAGCAAGGAAGAAGTTCTACAATAATACAAAGTGGTTTAATTTAACAGGCCTCATCCTCTACAAGAATCACAGAACTTTTCAACTTCCTCATTTCATAATTTCACATGGTATCAAAAACCAACCTCACCTTACCCTCTTATGAAGCATCTTAGAGTAATGCCTGCACAGAACGAGTGCACTTGGATGGTAGGCAATAAAACAAATTCAAGCTGCAGATTCATACTGTGATCTCTCTTCAAATAAAATTTTCACTGAAATCACTGTAATTCTTTTTTTAATTTTTTTTTTTTTTAAATTCCATCAGGATGTAATTGACTGGAACATTTTCAAGAACATTCCTGAATGAGTGCATTATTACACTGGCAGACTTTCTTGGAATACTAAATTTTCTTACTCATTATACAATTACATTTGTTTGCATCTGTTTTGAGATTGTGTTTCAACTTTAGTGTTAGTTTAATTTAAGGATGCAATCTCTTCCTCAGTAATTTTTGGTAACAGAATGATAGTTCAATTTAAAGCAGCTGAAATATTTTACTTAAAATAATTACAAAACTTTACTAACAGTATATTTTTACTGATTTCTGTAATTTTCTATTAAGTTTATTCAACCAAATTGATGAGGAGGTTATTTCTTTTTCTTCCTACTGAGTCACATAACACTCCTTTGAAATGGCATGAGGAGAATAATAAATTCTGATAATGGAATGCATTGTACTGGGAGAAGATCATTATGGCACATTGTTACACACTGCATCCTATCTCTCCACTGTGTTGTTACTTTCATTCCTTACCTCTTTGTTGGCTCTGTCTGCTTGAACCAATGTTCCATTCAGACATGGCTCTACATAGTGCAGTTCTTCATTATACTATAGAGAGAAATACAAAGTATGATAAAAAAATTAATTAAAAGCTTGGAAGATACAATTTAATTTAATGATTTAGAACTACAGTGAAACATGCACAGAAAGCAAGAACAAAAGGATTTCATTCATTTCTTAAAACCGGGTGTGGTATCTTTTTTTTTTTTTCCTTTTACATGATTCTTAATTTTTCAGAGGTTTATACTTCTAAAGGAGCATTTAATTGAATAGATGCCAACACTCAGGTGGAGTTAAGGGTACTATATACAGTAGCTGGCAAAAATATCCTTTGAGTTGAAATCTGGATAGTATTAAGAAGTCATGTTTGATACAGCTCAATCACAACTCTCAGTTCTTTGCTACATATAAAAAACCCTGAAAAATATTTGTGGCATTGGCTATCTTTTTGAAAACTTAATATTGGAACAACTACAACAAAAAAAAATAAATCTGTAAACTTGAATCTGACAACTGTCAGAATTTCAGTCAAGCAGAGTGGCTTATTATGCACTAAGGCATGAAAGATGTGGCAGATCTTGAAGGAATGATGTGCTTATCTTGCAAGGTCTAAGCAAGTCAGATAGCCCAGTCCTACTTTCAGAAGCAGCTTAAGCATTGAAAAACAAATGAAATCTCATCTGCAGTCAGTAGATCTTGTAGACTCATGGATAACTTATTGAAATTTGGACTTGATTGTTTACATTTTTAAGCATTTCAACACAGGTCAAATTAATAAAGCAGTACCTTCAAGAGTCTACATATAGTTGCCTGGATAAGGCCTTATCTTAATTCCTTTTCCCATTAATTTAATCTACTTCAGAAGTTATCACCAATCAAACTGTAAGGGTTTACTTCCAGGCTTTAAGAAGTTTCACCCTTTCATAAGGCATTGAGTCAGAACATCCATAGTAAACAAAAAAAGACAGTGCATTAAGTCTAGTAAAATTAACCAGGGAAATATTCTTTAGATTATATTTCACTAGAATCGATTTCCTTACATTAATGTATGCATTTACTCCCTTCTTCCAACACCTCAGGTTGGAGTAAAAAAAGCCTTGCAATGACTGACTCCTCACAGATACTGCTTAGACAGGGCTGTGTCACTGTAAGTTCTCACTGTCTCTGTCTGCCTGCAGCTCCGAGTTTGTTCTACTCTCCTCAGTTGAACACCACTCCCTTCTCTCCACCATAAACTCTTGCAACCTGACCCACCCTGGACACCTGTCGTCACCATTCATTTTAACAGAGCACTACTCACCACACTCATCATTACATAATTACTCTTGCACAGGGAAGAGTATTTAATTTGAACTGCATGAAGTTATTCTTGAGGCACTGTGCCAGACTCAATCCTCAGCTATAAGGAAATACAAATCCAGAGTAACTTACTATTGCTGGATATACAGATCTAACCAGCTGTATAGAAACAAGAAAAAATGCTTGAAAGATATTTACACAATTTCTGCAGCAGGTTTGCACACTTCCCTAATTATTTTATTCCTATCAATGTTATTTCAATATATGAGAGCATGTGGACATATCTATTGCTCCAAAGGTAATACAAAATACAAGGCAAAGCCTTCTAGAACACTTCAGAGTCACTGAGTGTCCCACATGCATCTCAGTTTATAACAGTTTATTGACCTGATAAATGATGTACTTTGCCCTGTAGTTTCTCCCTTCAGACTGTCTTCCAATCTGTCTCCTGAGAGTCATTGCAAAATAATAATGCCAAATCTGCACAGCATCTCTTATTAAAGTCCAAAGTCAAGACTATATTCCATTCTATTAAAAAAAAAAAACAAACCTGAAAACCCCCTACTCCCAAGTCTCTTGCTGACTTCACACAGGTTTTTCTCATCATGTCCTTTAATCAAGATACTTGCCAGTTAAGCCTGTTCTTAGCTTGATTTCTGTAGCTGTCATTTCTTTATATGACTCCAAGCACAGTGTCCACAATTGGCCAACACACAAAACAAAAAATGCTAAAATCTGCCTGTCTCTCAGTCAGTATCTCAGTTTCAAATACCTACATGCAGGCAAACTCAAGATTTCCTGTTGCTGTAGTACCACCCCATTTCTTTTTACAGGCCTATTGGCACCAGCAAATAGATGAAACAACCTCCTACTCTACAACCCGCACAACCCTATTTTACAGAAAGAAACTTACTTCAAAAAAGGGTAAGTAAAAATTCTCACATAGATAGCACAGATACATGGAAAATGTAGACGCTGATCCTTCTGAAACCCAGATAAATTGTGACATTACTTCCATGCGTGGCATCTAATTCACCTTCAGATTATTCCTATCAAAAATATTTTAAGCAGTGTGGTATGTATGGCAAAAGAAACTGGATGATGCCAACATGTTTATGTAACAGTGCTCTGTGAATAATAAGCATAAGTTAGAAGTGTACTTTTTGTTGTGTACCTACTGTACAGATATAAAATGAAAGCATAGCAAGAAAAACATATATTAAAATGCATAGAAATTTCTGGTGGTTTGAATTCTTACAAAGATGCATTTTAATGATCTAGTTTAATTTTTATTTCTCTGTTATTTGGATATACTTTCTTATAATTTTTTTAAATCTCGAATATAATGAGATGGAAAAATTCACTGGACAAAATTATTTTAGCTCTTGAAGAAATTCCCAAAAGAGCAAATATCTAAGTTCATGAAAACTATATAATTATGATGCATCATGTGAAAACATTTGAGCAGTATTTTCTTCTTAAACTACCAGTTGATAAAATCTTTAGTGCAACTGTCAGCTTCTAGTAAAATACCTAACTTGTTCTTCATAGCATATATTGGATTTCTTTGCCCTTGTCATAGGGTGTTTTACAGTGATATTGGCGATGCCTTTCTTTTATCTGTGTCAAAGTTTTAAAGTGCAAAAAAAGGGGAAGAAATCCCTCCCCTCTCCCCTCCCTCACTACCTCATAAGCAATTTGTACTTAGTTCTGCAGTTTCGCTATGACATTTCAAATTTTGTATTTAGTGAAATAGCTTCCCAGTCTTGAAGCAAAAGGCTGATTAGCAACTGCTGACTTCACCAGAAATACCCAGCAGAGCTGTGTTGTTCATTTCTCTCAGTGAAAGCCTGCATTTTGGTTTTCGGGAGTCTTGCATTACACTGTTTTTTTATATTTCCTAGTGTTCCATAGTCTCATTCCCTATACTCAAACATGTGACATCTTTGCTGTGATAGTTGCGACAGCAAAAGCTTAGAGAGCTCATACCTGCACAAGGGCTGGGAATAGCCTGTGTTCTGCTGAGGGAGGGAGGTAAAAATTAATTACCTTCTTTTATGAGCTCATCTTCTAAAACTTCAATCTACTTTCATCTCTCTTGCAATTCAAACATGTGATCATGTTGATATTTATTGTTTTATTTACTTAGTTATATTTATCTGGTTTATTAGTTCACATTATTTTATCATTATACTTATTTCTTTGCACAACATGCACAAAAAAGTGAGCTAAAACCTGAACTAAGAGAAACAATAGAGCTAGTTAGCTGCTGCCACACATTCTATGATAAAATATTATTCTTATTCTGAAAATTACATATATATATGTATATATATGGCTCTAGTACACCTGCAAAAGTAGTATAGCCTTTTTCATATGCATCCTTTGCCATATTTAAGCTATCTGGAACAAGGACCACAGAACTAAATTAAAATTGCATTTTGTTGTGCAACAATACACATATAAAAGATTTCCCACCATATTAAGTATTCTTGGATATCCAATACAACCCAACCTAAGGTCCAACAGTGAGGCCAATCCAGCAAGGGAACCAAAGGAATCAGTGTTTCCGCCAGTGTTACCATGAGCTATAGGTGGCACGCAAGCAGAGCCCACTGCTTGGAGTGATCATGCAGAGGTTCTCTTTGGCTGCCATTCCCTTTGCCAGCCTGCTCACACATCACGTGCACCAAATCTCATTATTCAGCCAGGCTAAAAAGTCAGTTTATCCATAGTCTATTCTTCAGGACTCCAAAACAGAGACGACACCGAAACCATTTATAATGCCAAATTCTACATATTAAACCAGAGAATTATACTACTGTGCTTTGAATTAACAAATTCTTTTGTCCTAATCAATTTTACTAAAATGGTGTGACTGAAGCAATAAAATTAATTTAATGTTCTTGACTCAGTTAATATTTTGTTAATGGGGAGTTTGCATTTTTATAAAAGCATTTTAAAAAATTTTGGCATTTGGCAAAATTAGTACTTGTTTTATGATAATTTTGTTAGTTGAATGTTTCGCTTGGCATTGTACTTCAAAACAAATGGGAAAAATATGCCTTTTCTCCTGTTGTTGTAGGAATCTCTATTCATGCACCAGAGAGCTGACCTTAAATTTTAACATAGGCAGCAGAAAGTCACTCTTGTATTTCAATAATTTTTTGCAATTCAATCATCTAGTCCATCAATTTCAGATGGTTTTTGCAACAACCTACCCAGAAAACTGAAATGATTTAACATCACCCTTTTATATTTATTCTCTGGAAAGACCCGCACTGCATTCTGCTTTACGTACATTTATATATCTATACATATATACACAAGTATTTCTTGCATTAGTCACTGTGCATAATAAAATCATTCTGACAGTCACAGTCACTCAGGCTCAAAACTTCTGCTTCATCTAATAAGTACACAGTTTGTCCAGATTTTCCACACTAATAACACTCTAATTCCACCTCAGAGTTTGGTCTGGGAAGAGAATAAGGTGCTTGGCCTTTTGTCTCAGACTTCCAGATGTCCAGCAGTCCCCCCAGAGCAACAGCTTGGACAGGCCTTTCCAAGCAATCAGTCTGAGCTCTGTGCTGTGTGAAGAGAAAGCCTTCACCATCTGGGCACAGAGGATCTATTTTTGCACACACTGCACAGCTGGCCAGTTCTAGACACAGAGACTTGCTGTACGAGCACAGATCTACGTTACAAAGGGGATTTTGTAGACATATGTGTATCTTCCTTTCAAATGAAACTGCTGTCACATCACCAGGCTATGCCGAAATTACAATAAGATCTAATCTCACTCAAACATTTGTCTACAGATAAAAGCTGTATGGAACTTTCAGTGCTTTCACACCAAACAGCCTCTTGTGTGGGCTTTGTTGTCTCACATTTTGATCACTGAAACATCTTCGATCTTGACAAAGTTCATTTACCCTGCTGGCACTTGGTCAAAGAAAGACTTCAGAAGTAATTTTTGCTGATAATGTACATCACAGTGACTCTGGCTTTGCTGTGTAGCCTCACTGTGTCTTTAACACACCACATTTGAAAGAGTTCATGATTCAGCCTCAGCCTACCTGTGCCACTCCTCATGGAAAGGTCCACTCACTTCTCCACAGCACAGGTCTCTGTTGCTAGTTAGTTACATTTCCAAGCAAATGAATTTTGCAGTTTCTTTACACTATTATTTTTTTGCCCTGTGAGACAACAAAGCATGAAGTTTGTCATGCATGAGTCAGGGGAGGTTTAGGTCAGATATCAGGAATAAGTTTTCCCCCCAGGAGGGTGGTTGGGTACTGGAAGAGGCTCCCCATGGAAGCTCCAAGCCTGCTTGAGTTCAAGGAGCATTTGGACAACACTAAGGCACAGGGTGTGATTCTTGGGGTGTCTTGTGCAGGGCCAGGACTTGGACTGGAAGATCCTGTTGAGTCCCTTCCAGCACAGCGTATTCCATTATTCTTTGACTTAGTCCAAAACAGCTCCCTACAAACTCTTCCTGCAGGAGATCTCCAAGGCGACAGGGCAGCGCTCTACCTCCTCACTGCCAGTCCTGTCTTCCTTGTTCTCCTTGTGTTTAATGCAGTGAATAATTTCAGGTTCACATTTGCAGAATCCCTTAACCATCAATGACCTAATGAAATTAAACAGCTGAGCTGGTAAGCATGAAAACAATTCTCAGCTGCTATTTCCACTTATTTGAACAAACACATATCCATCCAAAAAGCTGTTATAGGGAGGAGAGAACCTACAGGGGAAACAATTACCTCAAACAAATGCTATAACTGCCACAGTAATTACATTTCTCTCCACATATTTGGAATTTCTGATACTAGCCAAGCCTTTGTGGGAGGGGGCCACAAACTATCACAGCCAGCTCCACTCAGTACCATCTCCACCTCGAGCAACCTGTGAGATGCCCAAATGGCAGCAGCAGCAGCAGACTCGGGGCGGGGGGTGGTCTGTGGTGCCTTTGCACTGGCAGCACATGGTAAGAGCCATTAGGGGCTGGAAACATGTGGAAACACAGTTGGAAAAGTGTCACAGTGAAAGGGGTGTGCTGCTGGACACCGCGGGCTGCAGGTGACCCACACTAGGGTGGGGACACCTCTGAGCAACCATGGCCATGGGTGAGCTGGGCTGAAGAGAAAAATAAAGAGCAGAGACTGGTGAGCAGTGAGGAGCAACAGGGAGAATCTGCTAAGCCCAGAACTGCTGATGGAAACCTACACAGCTGCCACAAGTGTTCCTGAACCTCAGCCAGGAGAAGGAAGGGACTGAAACTGCAACAAAAATCCTGGGACCAGGGCACGGGGTCAGGTGTTGGACAGGAGGTCAGCTTGGGAAACAGGGAGGAAAGGTTCAGTTAGGTGTTTCCTTCCTTTTCTCAACACCCAAAGCAGTGATCAGAAGTTTGTGCAGTTGGAATAACTGCTGTTAAAATTCTGTGACTTCATGCTGTTTTACACAAGACTCAGTTCATTTTCAATTAAACTTTAAATTGGAAAAATGGGAATTAGTTTTTTTCATATTTGCTCTTTTTTAAGTATTTATACAGTATTTCTGCTGTACTACATAGGCAAAATCATTAGTTTGGATTCAAGCTACATATGTTTTTACTCTTTTTTTTTTTTATTGTTGTTTTTATAGATGAGTCTTGATTTTCCCAAAGTAAAAAACTTCACTTAAAAAACCACATTTCTTTTTAATTCCTACATCCCTTACAGTAGCTATCACAGTTACTGATAAACACAGAGATTATACATCAAAAAATGGCTGGCCAGGCATCTTAATAATTACTTGGTTGAAACATTCTTTCAACTTCCAGAAGTTATTTAGATTACAGTTAATCACAATTTTTTGAAGGACAGTAAACCTTTTTTGATACAGTATGTAATTATGTCTTTATATTACATGAGTTTCTGCTAATTATGCAATTATCATGGAAGGAGATTAATATGAAAGATATTATGAGCTGCTTGCTGTTAAAAATACAGTATATGCACAGGTACTTAATGCATATATAGTTCATTCTCCATGCAGTCTCGATTTGCACTGGTGTCACTGGGGTAATTTATTTTAGTGCACAAAGGGCACCTTCCCTTTTAGCAAAAAAAAAAAAAAAAATCCAAAATTCTCCTTACGTTCAAGAACTCAAAGATATCAGCAAAAGAAAATTTATAAAGCCACTAATTCCTCCTGCCCTGCAAATTGTAGTTCTGATGTCAGTTTTGAACTTGTTAAAGCCATTCTTACCCACAGGATTAATTCCATTACTCTTACATATAGTAAAATGAGGCTCCTGTCATAGATTTAAAATACATCCCTGTACCATAGAAAATTAACTACCATACACAAATAAGAGCAACCGCTGATGATCCGATTTCTCACTGTTGGTGAGCACCAGCAGCTCCTCTGCACAACTTACACATACCTACATTTCAGATTCCCACAGAGGAGCACATGAGCACTAAGGAGCTCTGTTTGCATTCTGTTATGCCACACAAGCTTCAGCAAAAGTTGGATCTGAGTCTATTAATTCTTACACGTTAACCATTTTGCAATTTGCACTGTAGTACAGTAGCTAAGGGAGGGGTGGAAGGAAGGGGAGGACAAGCACACATCCTGAATTTAAAAATTAAAGTAATATATAACGTTCAAGCAACCTAAAAAAACCCTCAAAACATATTACAACCCTCAAAATCAAGACAACTTGTTTAACGGGTTTCAGACTGCAAGATGGACAAACTGTGAAATCTCTGTCACCTGAAGAATCTTGTATTGGAAAAACAGTCTGTCCAGTGGGTTCAGATGTCATGTTATCCATCACCTGTCTGCAGCATTTTTCAAGTGGCTTGTGTGATGTAAAATGTGACAGATAGCAAGAAATGATGGAAGATAAACCCAAAAACACTCACAGCAATTATATTGAAGAAGTCATCATCTCCAAGGGTATCCAAAATAGATGAAACTGTCTGTTTTGCAATAGTCAAGCGAAGCCCTTTCATACTGCCACTGACATCCACTAAAATTACCACATCTTTCGGAGACGTTGCTGCCTGGATGTACCTGAGACAGAAGACAAAGCAACTCCTTTTAAATACGAACATTTTATCCTTTCAAATTTCTTAAACACTGGTAGTCATCTCTTGCCCACCATTTTCTGTTTCTGCAGTCAAATGCAATGACTCCATTCTCATCAGGCTCCCATTTAATTCCTGTTTAAAAAAGAGAGAATAAAAGATTAAATTACATTTTCACAGCACCCGTTCAAA
This sequence comes from Scytalopus superciliaris, assembly GCA_013400415.1. Lineage (NCBI taxonomy): Eukaryota > Metazoa > Chordata > Aves > Passeriformes > Rhinocryptidae > Scytalopus > Scytalopus superciliaris. The sequence goes on from VXBX01005001.1 coordinate 125,311, forward strand.
ATGTATCTGTGGTATTTGAGCCAAATGGGGTTAATGGAGTTTTGTACTTTAATCTAACAGACAGAGCCATTAGGAAATACTGGGAAAAAATAAAATTAATAAAATAAGGCCACCAGAAGCAACCTTTTTCTCCTCACTCCTTTTTAGCCCTCTGTAAGGTGGAACTTCTTAAGGCCTACTGTGTTCACTGCACTATTTTCACAAAAGTATTTTCATACTTGGCCTTTGGTGCTGGCAAGATTTATCACATGCTTGCCAAGTCCCTTCCAGACCTTGAGCACTTCCTACCCATGGCTGATCTGAACAGCCCCTGTTACACCAACTGCTTCATGCACAGGTCATACTCCTGATGGTTCACTCACATCACTGTGAAGGGGTAACATCTCCTGGTTATAGGTTGAAAGAAATATGATAAAAACATTTCCAAGGAAAAAAACTGACAGGGCAATTCTTCCTGCATTTTATGCTCATTTTGTAGCACAAAACAAGAAGCAGCCTCTAAAACAAAGGCTAATATTTCTTCTGCCCTTGAAATATCATGGAGCTTGGGAACTGAAATATGACTTTCAGTCACATTCAGACATACAGGCTTATGGTAAACTTGCTTAAACTCAGTACTTAAAAAACCTGGGTTGCTAAACCACGTCAACCAAAGGAACAGTTCCCACTATGGGTTTGATCCAAAGTTAAAGAAGCTGAGAACCAGTTTATTTAACTTTTTAATTTATTATAATGTGGTAAATTTGGTATGGAATGAACCATAAAACTTAATATATAACAATATGTTTTAACCTATTTCTATAGAAGTGATGGAATTTTATTACAACTGGTGTGAAAATAAACTTCAAAACAAGTTTAAGTCTTTAAATGTAAATATGTCAGGTTAAGTGGAAGTCTAAAAGCTGAACAACAAGCTCTAATGAAGTCTAACTGTATATATCAACAGAGCACATTATTTAAATTCAGTACTATATGAAGGGTCTAATCCTTTTACCCTCCTTCTTCATAGACTGTTTAGAAGATATTTTTCATACATGTGTATATGTCTATGTGAATAGGAATATTTATGAATACATGAGTTATCATGAGGGCTTCACCTCCAAATGCAAATTGGTAGAAAAAGCTCAGAATATTAAAAATATTGATTAGAAATCTCACTGAAAACTAGACGAAGCAAAACCAAACCTTCAAGCACCCTGAAGTCAGGATTTGTGACAATACTCAATAGAAATTTTCAGCCACAGCATTCTTTATTGTATTTTAAGAACTTCTGTCCTTCTTACCTGGATATTGCCTGAAAAATCCTTTTGCACTTCCAAAGTACTGCCAGATGAGAGAAGGGTCACGATCAAAATTATCAACAAAAACCTTATTTAGAGATTCTGACCAATAAACTCCATTTACAATGGCTGGATCTGGGTAAACAAACAAACAACACACACACAAAGAAAAATTATCAACGTAGAATCCCTTGAACTCCATCATCTTCAGCTTATTCAAAACTCAAAAATCTACTGATGGCAAACTATTGTAGAACATTTAAAACATTTTTGTCAAATAAGTAATTGAAAATAAATTATTTGCTTAATAGTGAAGTATGGTTAAAATAGAGCAGAGGCACCAGGCTCATTTTTTTGATAAATTAAAATTGCTCATTATACCATCTGTCTTGAACTACTGTATCATTTGTTCTGAAGAACATAAATAAGTCAATCTAACAATAGATTATTGACTCAATCTACCTTCCCTAAATGCACAGAATGCCTCATGGAAACACTACTTTTTTTAATCTTTAACATGGTAAGATCATTCTCACCAAATCTGATAGTTTCTGTGTTGGAACACACTGGAATTATGATATCCATACAAACACAAAATCTCATTACAAATAACACTAATTGTAATTTGGAAAACACTGAACCCACATTTCATAACATTTACACAATTAGTTTTTATTCCCATAGAAAGAAAAGACCAAGCAAATCCTTGATGTTGAAACTGTTCTGTTTAAAACATTCCCATCTATCAATCCATAAAACCCCAGGCTGCCCAAGTGTGTTTTTAAGCTGCAGATTTGGTTCAATAGTGGAAAATGAGAAATCAATGAACATGTCATAAAAACTTACTGAATTTCAAACCGTGAATTTTGAAAGATGAGAAACAATTAAGATGCACTATATTCCCAATTCAATCTGCATGTGAAGTCAGCAGAATAGAAAGGAAAAAATGAACTGAAATCACAGATGCATTAATTTCAAAAGTGTGCATACATGAATACACAGTAACATTTGCTCAAGAATTTGAAATAAAGCATCCATTAGCTTGCAAATAATGTCACTGTACTGATTTCAGAAGACTGCTTGGAATGTGATTTTAATGGAGTGGAAAAAAGGTGAATTGTTATCTTCCCTCACATTCATCAAGAAAAACAGCAGAAAAAGGGAAATGTCTCAGCTACACAACTTTGCATGTTGCTTTCACCTAAATATTTAGGTTTATGTAGATGGAATGTGGAAAAGCAAGGCCAACAAAACAGATGTTGTTTTGAAAACATGTCAAGTATAGTTACTTGTTTCTCTAGAGGATGAAATATACACTTAAAATCTGCCCAGCCAGACACATATCAAACAAACCTATGTGCCTAGTCCAAGGGTGCTATTTCAGTTTAGCCTTGCTGGCAAAATCCATTGCCCAGTTGTTTCCCAGTCTGCAGTTACCCCAATAACAAGCTGTGATCAAGACACCACAAATTAACTGTTAAGACTGGGATCTATCATCGGTTTGTAAAAATATGCTACTGTATCAGCACTCCAAAATATCAATCCACTGTTCAGTATTTAGACATTACCTGAGAAGTGAAGCACTAAAATGAGAATCCTCTCCTCAATCCACTGGAACATCCCAGTACTGGTTCAAACACTGATGTTCTGATTTTGCCCCTATACACAAATTCTAGTGGTGTATCTCAATCACTAAAAATTGCAGTGCCATTATTGACCCAACATTACAATACTAAGATAAGGTGATAAGTTTAATTCATCTTTGAAAAGAGCAACAAAGTTCAGAGGGCTGGGATTTTGTTTGTGCTGTTTTTCTAGTATTGGAAAAAAGAAGGAATCATTTCTCAAGCCTCTAGAGGGCTGTAAGTTCTTCATGTGCCTTTCAGTCATCAGGATTAGTGAAAAGCCAAAGAAATCAAACAGAATAATTATATCTTAATTAATATTTAAAATAAACCTCAGTGGTTCTTAACACTTTACATTTGGATCTCATTCCAAGACTGGACATTGTACCTTAGTGTTTTACAGTCTCGCCAACCATCAGATGTCTCCCGTCCTGGATCCCTTGGAGGCTGCCCATTCCTAATGAATCTGTGCCACTCATGTGAGCAGAACCCTCACTCTGCCTTCCAACCTATGGTAATTTTCTTCGAGTTCTATAAACACTCCAATTCCACAAGGTCATGGAACAACTTCAGTTATTCAACTCCTAAGTTCTAAATCAAATGTGATGTCCTTCCAGTGACATTTGAAAAAATACATTTATGTACTAAATAATACAAATATAAATCACTTTTTAAAAATCATATTAAAATATCTATGGATATTTTGGACTACTTTTCTTAGCCCATTTATGAAGTACTGCTTAACAAATTTATATATCTACAGATTAGAAAACTCTATGGAAATAAAATCAGAAAATTTTCCTGGAGTATGACTGGTGGAGTGCATATTCTGCATCAGGTTGACAACACTAATCATCCAAATGCTGATCACTATAAATATTGATCCAGTGACTCTGAAACTAATAGGAATTTTTTAACTGAAAGGAACATAAAGAAAGGATTTTAAATAAAAGGGTACAATTAAAATGTGACCTGTGCTGATTGGGTTCCTTCAAAATGAAAGCTACTGATAATTCCTTGCCTTCCCACACCCTCCATGTCTATCATGCTAGCTGTTCTTTTTACAATATATCAAGCTACATTTTATGCATCAACCATTCTTACAAAAAAAAAAAAAANTAGGGCCATAACCTAACACAAAATAAAGGGAAGTGGGGAAAAAATGTACCTACAGAACAAAACAGCAGGTCTGCATGGAAACTGGGGGTCTTTACTGGGTACTGAACCTTCAGGCAGAAGGATTTAAAACTGGAGCTCCTTGTTCTAAATTTGCTAATGCTGTTGTGTGAATGCATCTCTGTCCTCATGCACCATCCTAAATGCAACTGAGTTTCTGACCATATGTCCTCATTAAAATCTTATAGTCTCATCATCTAATAACCTATATGTTATAGTTCTGGGCAATTTTCAGTTTTAGTAATTACATTAAATTTTTTAAAATGCCTCCTGTACTTCATTTAAAAACAGTATTCTTAACTGGTGAACACCATCTGCACCCCCAAGACAGTTATATGCCAACAGCGGTAAATAAATGCTTGTGAATATTCAGAAATTTGGGAAGAAGAATAAAAGGCAGAGCTTAATATAAATGCAAAATCCTTAATGTAATGTTATGGGGTTCAAAGATAATAAATGTAAATAGCTTTCACCACAGCCCTTGAAATATTTCTGGTTTTGCTTCCTGGCAGCTAAATATAATTAAAATATTCCCTTTTCCCTTGCCTTCTAGATGAGCTGGCTTGTAATTATAAGGGATGCTGCTCTACCATTGTTTGTATAGATGTTACCTATTTTTCCTGATATCTAACATAAAACCACCGCCCAGACAAACAGGTACAGTGACATGGAACTGAATGGGAATTGCCAAAGAACAGCACAGATACATGTAGCAATTAAGTTGCTGTCATAAATCCTGCTGACCTGAAGAAAGAGGTCTGAAGTCTCAACAAAGGCAACTGTGGTGTGCAGTCTGAAAGATGTGCAACAGCATGACAAGGGTAATTATTTTTTTTCTTTTTGCAGTCAGAGAATCCATAAAAATATCTAGACTATAAAAAGTCTATGAAATGAAACTAATACATACACAACTCATTTTGCATTCTAATTATTCCAGCAAGTTTTACAGAAAACGAGAGACCACTGAAGAATTCGGTGACTGTGAAGAAAGCGCAGAATACTTCTCTTTCTTGCCATACTCTGCTTTAATATCAAGAAAAGCAGTTACTTATGATCCTTAGTTTTTTCCCCCTATTATATTACTTTTGTGATGTAATCGTCATTTTCTCCTGGAAAGCTGTCAAAGATGCTGGCATTGGGAATGGTGTTCCTTCTTATAATATCTGGCAGCCTTGAGGGCAGCCCTTAACGTTGCACAGCAGTTCTGTCACACAATAAAGCAGCACAAGTACAGCCTACGGGCCAAGCCCTGGAAAAGGAATGCAAAATCCAGCACTCTTCTGGCTCAGAGATAGCAACAATATTAGCTTAGTTTTTATGACACTGACAACATATTTAGTCTGGTCATATTTTAAAGAATAACAAAATCACATACTTTGCTGGGACATATACCAACAATCTAATAATTACACTACTCAACACTAATATGAATGCTTTTCTGGGTGGTCCAGCATATTCAAGAGCTGGGGCTGGATGCCAATTTTGGCAACTGCCTTCACTTTTTTCTCTCTCTTCTCCTCCCTCTGACTCCACTGGGTTATGTGGATGCATCATCTCACAGATCAAAGCATCTGGCCATCTGTAGACAAAAAATAAGGTGTTTGTGCATTCTGCTTCATGTGCTAGGAAACATTCACCAATGTCAGAAATCACGTTCCCTCCTTGTAAGTATATGGGATGGTAAAGACTTCAAGCACATGACTGTATAAAGGCATAGTAGGTATTTAGTGCCTTCATCTTCCAACATTGCCCTAATAACTTTCCCCTTCTCTTCCGAAGTGGCAGCAGAAGAATTGAAGTATGGCCAGATGTGTTTATTTTTATGCTGAGTTTCATGAGTGCATTTGGGTGTTGGTTTGGGTTGGTTAACGTGGTTTTGTTTTTTTGGTTTTTGGGGTTTTTTTTTGATAAATAAATGGCCTGAGATTCAGCTTTGAAAGCCATAATTACAGCTGCAAACTCCTCACTAACACCAAGCTGGGACAGACACACATTTCTGTCCCTGCTAAGAGCTTGCCATCTAATGAGTTATAAAAAATATCCCAGAGCAAATCAGGAACCTTTGGGGTCACCCTTTCAGCCACCAACCTGCCTGGACCTGTCTTAACTTATTAGATGTAACAGCTAAAAGCGACCAAGTATGTGGGCTGAGCTGCGAGTGAGTTAGAACAAAGCTCTGAATACAGCATATAAGCACTAGCTAGGAACACACAACATTACCTTATTTTTAAAATTAAAGGAGGAATTTAGAGCAAAAGTCAAAGGCACCCCAGGAAGGACTAGAAAGATGTTGCTTTAATAGAGCTGTTGTCCAAGGAGTCAGGCATATGAGGCAGGCAGACCTATCTCTGACACAGTCTAAAGAAATGGTATTGCCTACCCAGCAACTGCCTCGAGCTGAGGAGAACTAAAGTCAAAATCCAGTAATCCTCACAGATAATCCTTTATAAATTAATGTGACTGCAGATACCAGGATATTTCTCTATTTTCAGTAAAACATACTCATTTCCACACTTTGCATGATACAAGTTTGAATACTGTGAAACCTGAAATGTTGGTAAGAAAATACCGCATTGCCAAGCTCTAGGATGCCAGGTGTGACTGAGACAAGGGGAACAACATGAAAAACCACTGCCAGAAACAGTTTTCCAAGTGGAAAAGAGAAAACAAATGCTCAGAACACAGAAATTAAGAAAACTGAACAGACACCTTATATCCACTGCATTTTCATCACAGAACCAAAATTAGCCATGAATACTGAGAAAAAGGACCCAGTCCTCACACATGGCATGAAGAAACATCTGTGCAGGCTGATGGAACAGTGACTTTCAACAGCCAGGAAATTTAAACCTCTGCAAGTGGCAGGGCAAGAAAAGTGTCATGATAAACAATACAGGAAACCAGTGGAACACACTGCAAATTAGGGGAGAAGAAAGCAAACATGACTTTTGCCAAATCAAGCCAACTGTGCTGCAAAATATTTAATGCACAACGTAGCAAAAGGAACAGTTTTATCAGTGCTGTTGTCAAAGTGATATATGACAAAGGCAAGGCACATCTTTGGAAATAAAAGTCATCCCTACAGAAATTTCTCAAGGACAGACCTGCTCACAAACCTTTACAAAAGCCATTTAAAACACAAGACCATGCAAACATGTAAACTAGCATTCCACAATAAATGCCTAATTCCTACTGCACAGATATTCAGAGATATGGAGTTACAGAAACCGGCCAACTTAGCTACCCAGTACAGTGCAACAAATAATGCTTTGAACAGGAGATGTTAAAGGCATCCTATGTTTATCAACACATCATGCCGCTTGCATGCAACAAATGGAGTAATAAGAAACCTTCAGAGAGAAATGTTTTGCCATGTAAAATACATTACAGACATGCTGGGCTACAATAAACTAAACCTCTACTGCTACGTTCCTGAGAGCATCAACAAAGTTTGACAGCACACTTATCCATTACCATGACAAGTCATCATTGCTTATCTTCTCAAATCAACAGACCATTACTGCTGTGGTGCTTTTTATAATCCTTGTGTAGCACTTCTTCCTTGCAGATATGACTTTCACAACTGGAGTAAAATGGAAGTTTTACTCATACAAGATATGAAAATGTTCAGCTGGTTCCAAACCCTCTGAAGACAGTATGAAAACAGACCAAAAACACTGAGCAGATGCATGAATGCATCTTGGGGTGAGTACATTACTAAACCAGTTATGGATTCTTAAACACTATTTGCTCCTTCAGGAATGTGCCAAATAAAAGCTGTAAGACACCTAAATAAACAAAGTACAGTGTAAAAATGTCTTTCCAAGCTTTTAGCCAAACAACATTTTGAAGCAGTTTATATTCTAGCCAAGCACACTAATACTTAACCAGAAGGGCAAAGCGCCTTTTCTGCTCTTCACACAAAACAGATCCAAGAAAAATCAAAGGGTCTGTGTTATGCAGCAGGATGGAGAGACAAATTATTATTGTATTCTAAAACAGTAGACAGAATGAATAAAATGCATCTGTAGATAAACATCTATGATTCTTTGTCAAATATCAATCTTTTCTGCTTTGTACTAAGCAAAAGTTAGTTTTTCCTTTGCCATACAACCATTTCATTAAATGTTTCTGCATATTCAGTCCTAAAGGTTTTCAGAAATCCAGGATTATTGTCACTTTCTTGCCCCTGGAAGCAACAAGGAAGTAGGGGAGGCATCATGATTGACAGAGGTGTGTCAGGTCAAAAAGCCTCTTAATACTGTACCTGAGAGAGAGTTCATTAACAAACCTTCACTGGCTCACATTTGTCAAAAGGCAAAGCCCAACTATGAGTAACTAAGCAACAGCTGCTGAATAAGGAGTGGTAGAGAGGAGGGCTTTTTAGAGAGAATACTTGATATTACCATGTAGCCAGCACCTGACATCTAGTTGCCATGGTGATGTGGATGTATTAGAAATATCCAGATTAGATCCACAGCCAGGGACAGACTAGAACACAAGAAAGATAAAGCACAGCATACATCTCATGTGGTGATGCCAACATTTCTGAAAGACTTGCTGTTAAAGACAGAGAACTGGAGGGAAAAATGAAAATAAAAATCTGTGAAGCTAAAGCCCTTTACAAGAACAAAGCAGCAGCCTGAGGAAACTCTGAGAATCAGATTTGAGGCAGAATTTGAGCAAAACCAGATGGAATAAGTGGAGAAGCCTGTACATCTTTATCCAACAGGCAACAAAAGTTAAAACAAAGAAATGTGGGAAGGTAGGACATTCTCTGCAGCCTTGACTAAATCAGACTAAAACAGTACCTTTTACATTAAACAATGCCCAAAGTTAGGAAGACAGTGCAAACACTGTCCTAGAGATCTTAAAATGTGAAGACAAACAATTCAGGGGAAGGATTTCAAAATATAAATATAGTGGCCTAGGACAGTATGTGGCCATGACTATTTAAATAACAAGTCTAGGATGTTGAATTTTCAGAAGCAAAGTCCATAAAACCACATACGACAGTGACAGACAAGATTTTATTTCTTAATTTCACACCTTACAGGAAAAGGGGTTTGCATATGTGCTATCTGCAGATTATAATCTTTCTGCATCCCTTGAGAAATTATTTTTTTTTTGGTTTTAATATTCTAGAAAATAGGTAATCTCAATTTTGGCAGCCAGTTGGAAGGCATTGATAGGGAAGTATGACTGAATGATATTCATAGCTTTTTTTAAGCATCAAATTGAAAAAACCTCACTTAATCAAAAAATGGTTGTGGTTCATCACATTTCAATATCTTTTAGAGAAGGCTCTATTACATGTAGCAGATTTTTTTTTCCCATGCAAGCAAAACTTTTGATTAGAGTCTGCATTTATTGACTTGTAGTGCATAAACTCATCTTTTAACGTGCAGTGAACATTATGCAGTGGAAATGCCGTTTGACACAGGTAATATTCTTTACCAGTCTCTAAACTATTCAAGCAAAACTTAAAGACAATTTGTGAACTCTAAGTCCAAGATCTCCTTTTGCAATGTTTTCAGTGTTCCAGAAGTAAATATGATAAGCAGAAAAGCACAGACTAGGCCTGATGTTTTAGTTACCAAAGACTGTGAGTTGAGAGTTATTCAAAGTTGTATTGCATTCATAGCGCTTGTAAAGAATTTCTGAAAGTGTTGGTAACTACAAAAGTAGAAAGATAGAAAGGATGGAAATAATTGCAATTCAACAAAGAAAACATCTTGCAACAGAACAAGGGGTATAGGTTTTAAATTAAAAGAGGGGGATTCAGACTAGATAAAAGGAAGACATTTTTTACAATGAGGTTGGTGAGGCACTGGAAGAGGTTGCCCAGAGAAGTGGTTGATGCCCCTTCCCTGGAAACATTCCAGGTCTGGCAGGACAGAGATCCGAGAAACATGACCTGGTTGCAGGTGTCCCTGCTTGTTGCAGGGGAATTAGCGTAGGTGACCTTTAAAGGTCCCTCCCAACCAAACTACTCTGCAACCTACAATCCACAAAACGAGAGCACACAAATAATTGATTGCCATCTTTCTGTAGCTGTAATAACAATAATCATAACACAAAGCTTTTAAACAAATGTTGAAGTCACATGGTAAAATCTATACTTTCAACAGCCAGTAAAATGACAGATGACAAGAGAGACAAAGAGGGGCACAAAAGACAGTACAGATGTGCTACAAAGAATGGTGTCACAAGCAAAGCTGTAAGACAAAGAGATAAAGCCAATTTCTGCAAAACAGAAAAACCTTGTAAAAAAAAAAATAAAAAGGAATTGAATTTTGAAAATGAGAACAAGAAAAAAATTTCATTTACATCCATGAGAAAATATTTATAGTCATCTTGTCTCTGAAATGATTGAAGTCAGAATATGCTTCAGGACGTGTAAGATACTTTTTAATCACTTCTTTTATAAATCCATATTTACTCAGAGTGATCACTGTTACAGTCAAAATGGTTGCTAACATTTGAATATATTTCAAATCCAATGACATGAAATTAGTCTCAGTGTGTTATTAAGTGAAAGAAAAAAGTATTTAGACTATTATTAATGAAGGTTTCTTTATTTTTTTCTTATTATTGAACTTTAAATTGTATTTTACATTCATGAACCAGTTTTTAAAAATGTTGATTTTTACAGCTTGATAACTTGATTTACGCAGCTTGAGACTCTTAGCAACATATTGTGTGCCTTATGTTTGTTCGTTGAGTTGACATAAAGCATATCTCCTGTTGACAGAAATGCTTGAAAATATTCATGGACTTCAGCATCCATCAGAGGAAAAACTCAGCAGTTATGGAAAGCACTGATAAAATTGCTTCCTGGACTTCAAAAATACCAGAACAGCAGCATAAAGATGAGAAGAACAGACGGAAGACAGACAGATTTCTCTAAGCTAAAATTTACATTATTGCTTTTGTTTTTGAAAGCAACAGATTAACTTCAGACAGCATAACTGATCACCAAATATCATTTTCCAACTTGATTCTTCTGCTCTGTCAGTAAAGACACAGCAACATCTTGTACTAAGGCTACTACTTCATTATCTAAATATACCTGCACAGATACCTGACAGTCTGCAATCCAGAGGAATATTTTTCTTTTTCTTTAACCTCAATCAAAAAGGATATGGAAAAATTAATTTTTCACCTGACTACACACTATCTGTTCTCCAGCTCCCTTTGAAAAAAATCTTCCCTGTGTTTCCTAACTTAAGAGAGAGTCAGGCCTGGTGATTTAATAATATAAAAGTGATCTGCTAAGTCATCTGACACTTTATGATAGGAAGCAGTTTATAATAACAAACTAACCAAGCTCCAGGTTCCTCATAGGTATTTACCAAAGACCAGCCAATCTGATAATAAGAAAAAGTCCTTCTTAGTGCCAAAGCATCAACCAGCACAATGCACATATTGCAGTCTGATGTCGGAGGCAGCAACGAGGGAACTATTTGTAAGGAGAGATTTTTAGAAGTCAATTATGATTATGATTTAAACCATATTCCTCTCCCAAATACATTATGGATGAAGGCTTAATTACAAAATTCACAATAACATGACTGTGAATGCAAAACACATTACCAAATCACTATGAAATATAACTTGCTTGATGTATCAAAGGACATGAAAATCCACTCTTTTGTATGGCTAGACATTATGAAATGTCATAAAAAGTTGTAGGTAAATGCTGAGAAATGTATTCAACATAAATCATATCAGCATTAAAAAGAAATCAGTGTGCTAGAAGTTCATGTAACTTCCTGAGTTTAAAATGTATTCATATAATGAAAAAGTTGAAACATGGTTCATTAGTCTAAGCCCTGTTCTCCACAGAAATGAAAGCTGGAGAATAACTTTCCAGACCCAACACTTTTGGGGAAATTTTATGCTTAATTTTGTTTGACATATTGTTATCAAAATCAGTAATTGATTCTAACATATTTTCCTCTCCCTGCAAAGAGCACACATCCTCCCTGCAGTGGAGTCCATTGCCTTTTAGGTGAGGTAGTCATTGATATCAAGTTACTAAAAATAAGAAAACGCAAGTAACTCTTTGCACATGCTCAGACATCGGTATTTTAATTCAGCTTGAGCAAAAAGTAAGAAAGCAGGAAGGTACTTTCACGTGTCCTGGTGAATCAGAAAACCCTTTGTGAAAGATAGTTATTATTGTAGACTCCACTATGTGTAGACAAGTTAATATGGTCCTTTTGTGAGTTACCCACCACATCCTGCTTTCCTCCATACCAATCAACACTTCACCCTGGGCACTTCAAAGACAGTAATCAATTCTTTTCACAGTCTAAGAATTCTTCCAAGTCAACAGTACATTTCCCTGTTCAAACTAATTTGAACAGACATCATTGTAAATCAATCCATGAAAAAAAATTTCCAAAACTAAGTCTGCTCAGAACAAGCCTATTCATCCGTACCAGCATGGTGCTGATGTGGCTGTGCATCTAGAGTGAGTGACATTTCAGTGTTTATGGGATATTCACCCCAGGGCTTTACCAGGAATAAAGTGCACGAAGCCCAGACTAAACCCTTTAGGTGTGAGTTCCACAGAACTGAGGCATTGGCTTCAGCCTCCCCACACAGAGCACAGCAGTTCAGAAAATGCTGAATTTTAGGGCTATGAAAATCAATGGAACAGAACTCATTGTGGGGTGGGGGTGTGCACTCGGTGCTGTGCTGAAGAGCCCGAGACTGCTGAGCCAGGTCTAAAACTCTTCAACAGTTGCAGTTTAAATTGAGAAACTGTGCCTCAGGCTATCCAGTGGAATCTCACTGTGTGATGGGAGTTTTTTTTGTGGGCCTTCCCTGGTTACCAGGGTCAAAACATAGGAAGTATTCCATCCCATGTCTTTACATAATCAGGTGTATAAAAACTGAAGGAGGAAGTGTTCTTTCTCTCTTTTCCTTCTCAGGTGAACTCAGTGACAGACCTCGGTGTTTTGGCCTTGCTTATCCGCATTGAGTGTGGCCTGTTTTGAGGGCTGTTTGTCTGGCCCAGCAGCAGAGGTTAAGAATTTGCTTTTCCTAAGGAAAGTAGCCACTTTACTATTGTGTTCATTACTTACTGAGTTAATTCCTAGGTTTAGATTGTATATATTTGTTTGCCTTTTCCCTTTTTTTTCTCCTTTTCCCCTTTCCCTTGTCCCCATTGGGGTTGTGTGGGGGTCTCTGTTGCTTTGTACATAGTATTTAACTGTATATAAATGTAATATATGTAAATATATATATATATATATATTTCTCTACAATTTTTTCTTGCTACTTTCTGCCTTTTCAGGATAGGAAGGGGGGAATCTTTCCCTGTGGAGTTTGTCTTTTGGCAGAGAGTCAGGCCAAACTGTCACACACACTGGAAAAAACTATGGGAAAACAGGCAAGCACTAAAATACTGGTGTGCAATATTATCAT
>VXBX01005001.1:138958-173243 GCA_013400415.1 Scytalopus superciliaris
AGCTGTGTGTTGTACAAATGGAAGACAGTGCAGAGCTGCAGTCTGCTATCTCTGCGTGGGAAGGAAGATAGAGACATTAACCTTGTGCTGCACCTTAAATTAAAATTCTTCTGATGCAGGACTTGACAAGTTAGTTGCAGAACTGTGGTCACAAAACTAGCTAACATCCATAATATTTCCTGCAATACTTCAGTGAATCACATATATATGTCAACATCCATCGGTGTGAGAACAGATTGCACCACTCTCCATCATGCTGGAGATATATAGATATAGATATAGATATATATACACACACACATGTATATATTTTGTATATGTCTAAATATATACATATATGTCTTTTCCTCACATTCACTAGTGATAAAAACAAAAATACACTTAAAATAATTAAGACTACTTTGAATTTGAAAATTAGGGGTTTTAGCTGATAGTAACTTTGGACTCTTTGTTCAATGACTTTTAATAAGTACAAAAAATTCAAGGAATAACTAAGTCTTGCAAAGCTGTAGAATGAACTTAATTGCACTGTCAGTTGTGTTAATGGGATGAAGGTTTATCCTCTAGGAAATATTACTCCATTATAAAACTTAGCAAGTAAAACAAGATTATATATATAGCACACCAGAAATGACAACAAAGGAAAAACCTCCCACTACTTTAAGTCAACTTATATAAGCCTACTTCCCTTCTATTGCCAAGATAAATTATTTTACTTAGTCCTCTCTTTTTTTTTTTTTTTTTAAAAGGCAGAACCAAACATATTTCTCAAGCTGCATCTGATCTGATCCAAACAAGGAGATTATCCTTTCCCCAATCTACCTTTACTGGCACACGTCTACCTTCTCCACCAACTCTCAAAGACTACTGTCCAGGGCTGGTAGACAGTCTCATACAGTCACACTCACCCTACTTCTGTCAAAATTATTCTATTTTCAAACATTCTGCTAATAAAAAATGCTGCTCTGATTCCTTTTACCACAGCAGTTTTGTGAAGAGCTTACAGAACAGATTATGACAGCTGGTTTGAATGGGGAAGTAATACCCAGCAATACAAGTGGCAGGGAGCAGTATTTTTCATCTCCCAATAACCTGCAACTGACATCATATATCCAATCGCCTTGAGACTGCACAACTTCATAATGCAATTCGTCTCAAGAAAAGGTACATGTCATAATGATAAGCACAAAGGAGATCAAGCAAGAATAGTTCATATAGAAAATAGAGATCTAAGTTCAGAATTGAAAATAAGAGAAAATGTTATGCACTAAGCAGGGGGAAAAAAAAAACTGTGATGAGGGAATTAGCATAATATACAGTTGTCAAAGTGTTGTACAGGCCTGAATGGGAACAAATGGAATAGTCAGTGTGAGTATAAAACTACGCAAGTTCACCTAAGAGCCAGCACAAAACTAGGCTTGAATAACCACTTTCATTTTTGTGCCTTCTTGGGAAGATAAAAAACAGAAATGGAGGTAGCAGATACCCAATGAGGAAAATAAAACCTCATTCTGAAGGTATTTTTACTTTTTAAGAACATTTAGAAAGGTCGTCTTTGGGTGTGTAATATTTTAGTGCAGACCAAATCTAGAGGCAGAGTTATAGCAAAGATTTTATGGGACGTAAGGGGTTTAGAAATAATGTTTTTATACATGAAAAAGCTCTCAGGCACAGGAGTCTCTAATTTTAACTTTCTTACAGTGAAAAAATTACTACACCGAGCACATTTTATCTAAACGGATTCAGTGATGTTTTATTTTATCTGGCTGTGATTAGAACCCATTTAGTTTTGTTGTTCTGTTTCTACTGTAAAAGGCTTGCATCACTTCACTTTTCATTGCATTCATGTGTATCTAGAGGGCTGAGTGAGATATTCTTCACACATGTAAAACCCCAAATTATTCAAGGCAATCAAATTATAAATGCATGCACCTAAAAACTCTTACTAGCTACACTTGGTTCTCAAACACCAAGCTTCTTAAAATGCAAAAATCTAACTATTTAACTTTTGATAACAACAACAGGTAGCAAAAGGCTTGACACTTTTTGAGAAAACATATAGTGCATCAAGTTACAAATCCTTATAAATCACTATGAATTCTTACACTTTACAGTTGTTTTGAAATTATTCTGCAAGTTCACATCCCAGAAACATTCAAGAAACACTGTAATTTCCCAGAAATGGAAAATGATTAAAAGTCCTCTATATGTGCAGGTGCCTGCTGTCATGTATCTAAATCACTGCCTGTTTGCATTCCCAGGGCTGGAAGAGACAACTACAATGTAGTACTAATTTTGCAACAGTAACGTAATTACTTCAAGGAGTCCAACCCTCTCGTTTGCACCAGCACTTGATAAAGCAGAATTAAGTGCCAGTTAAATTAGTTAGTCAATAATGTTAGTTACTGAATTAGGCTGACTCTTTAATGACTAAGAACACCAGAAGAATTAGAAAGTAGATTTTCCTAAATGCAAATGCCAACAACTCTGAGGACCTAAGGGAACAAAACAGGAAGATACAAGGGAAAGATAGTTTAAAGGGCAAGGAGAAGTGCTTGTGTCTAGAAGATGAAGCACTGAAAAGAAGACAACCTGGTCTTTTTGCCTTTCTGCAAACTACAAATGTAAAGTTTACCTTATCATATAAACAAAGACCAAATGTAAAAGCTCAAAACCAGGAGTTGTTTTCAGTTGATATTGAGATTTCCCTCTTGTGTTCCCTGGATTTCACGCAAGGCTAACGGAAGCAGGTGGGATCCTGCTGCGTGTCACTCCTGGTTCCATGCTATGCTATGCTTTGCTTTTCCACAGGTGCCATATCTTAGAACTGTCTGAGAGTGTGTAACCAAGACACATTCACTCTCTCCTTGGCTTGGGTTTTCATCTGCATTCCACCTAAAACCGCATTTATCCAAGCATTCATAAGGCTCTTCCATGAATTTGAAAAACTCCTGAGTGCAAACTCATTAGCCAAAAATATGTTATTGCTGTTCACAACTATGGGTAAAGGTGGCAAAGACTTAGGAAAAAAAAAAAAAAAGAGGTAGCTTCTTCATCTCAGATGCAGCACATACTCTGGGCAAAGCATGTAGGGTCCTGACTATCTATATTCTCATCCTAAGAAAAGGTAAAATGCTACTTTATTTTTCTTTCATATGCTGTCAACATCTGCAAGTCTTCTGAACAGTTTTGAGTCCTCTTTTGCCATCTCCCCATGTGCATAAATCCATTATAGAATCCTACTCTTCCCATTGGCAATCCTACTGCCATGTTCACCATGGATGATTGCCAGAAAGCCTAGCCCACATTCCAACTGCTACTTTTTAATTATATGTTACGTTCCTAGGTTGTTCTAAATATACTATTGGCATCTCAGAAAATAATAGGAATGTATACCTGTGGAAGTCTATATGCAAGATATGTCTGAGACAGCATACCCCAAATCACTTATATTCTATGATAACAGGGGACAGATAAAAAATAAGAGCTATGAGAACTCACTTTGTGCTGCTGCATAACCCATGTAAATAAACTTCATTCAAAAAAGACCACATCTGGTGAATGAGAGGCCTCATATACACCTGCTCTCACACCTAGACTTTTGCCTTGATATTGCACTGTCCAAACTGGGTTCAGATTGATTATGTACTTTCAAAAACTGAACTTTCCCTCTAATGAAAAAAGTACCTTACTTCTTTCCTTTCTTTTTTAAAGTAATTATTAAAATTAAAAAGAAAAAAATTAAGGAAAAAGTTTAGAATTAGCTTACAGGTAGAGAGTTGATTTTATTCTATGCTGACTCAAGAGTCCAGCGTTTAACTATTCAGTGATCACACTTGCCTGTTTCCAACTGTTTGGGCTGTGGTTCTGCCTAGTAATTCAATAAACTAAAACATAATCTGGAAATGAGCAACAGGTCTTTTCTAGAGAAATGGTGTTGTGCAGACACTTGGTTGTAAATTTATAAATATCTACTGCCTGTACCCTCAGGGTACGATTTGATTAACTTGTTATCACCCTCCTGCATTACAGAAATGGGCAACAAAAAACTTAAGTACACAGTCCTCTTCTTGGCAACAGTAACATTTCCACACATTGACATGCTCCAAGCCAAGACTACCATGTCCATGTGCAAGGAAAATGTCAGAAACAAACCAGAGTTCTGCAGTTGGAATACATGTAAGTGATAAAAAAAAAAAAAGCTTTTCTTCTACAGCTGCATAAAGCGACAATTTTGGATGGTTTGAATTAAACAAAGTGGAAACAGGAATCAGGAATCATCACAGAGCTTCATCTTCCCCATTCCTACAGGCCATCCCTGTATTAGAGGCCAAAACAAGATGCAGAAGCCCTTTGACTTTAGCCTTTAACTACAAATAATCAGCATATAAAATGTGTTCTATACACAGCAGTACAATGTATCACATAACTGAAGGTCGTTTAGTTCTACTGCTCTCCCCAAGTGTTCAGGTTAGTTTGTTTTTGCAGAAAAACATGGTTGTCTCGCCTCTATATCCTTTTGCAGCCATGGTTTTGCCTTTTATTTTTTTGTCGCCTTAGCAATTCTGGAATGAATTAAAGTATACACGGGCTTGATTAAACAAATATTAGCACTTGCTCAAAAAAAAATGGTGTGGTATCTTTAGAAAATTTAAGCATTTTCCAAATCTTTCCAAAATATCCTGCATTTCAAATACTCTTCAAATACTCTGCTATTTTTCAGTCCCTAGTTTAAGACACTACTGTATGCTTTTTGGTTTCTCAAGATTCTCAGGTCAGAATCCCAACTTTGAACACAAGCTGTCATATCAACTGCTTCTCTTACCAGCCCAGCCGAATTCATTCTCCTTCCATTTGTGGTTACACAATATCCTTGCATGAATTACCATGAATTGCTAGCCTGGAATGTATTAATAGGAAAGCATTTAATATCCTTTTAGCTGTCTTTTAGCATAGTTAAAACAGGGAAGAGAAACCAGATCAAGAGATTAAGCAGCTTTCTACAGGCCAATGACAAATATACTGTGGACATCATTGGGAAACTCTGGCACTTTGCTTCTTCATTTTTCTTTTATTACTGGCTTGAGAAAAATAAATAGATAGGTGCTGCATAAGCACTGTAAAAATACAACTTTCTGCTGTGCGACCAAAGTGAAGTGGCAAAAGGAGAATGACTAAGCATGTCTCTGAGTTCAGTTTCCATTCCCAATTTTTAGACCTAAATCAACCACTTCTAATATCTGTAATATTTGTTAGTGCTGTGTGCAATCCAGCACCTATGGCAAATAGTCAGGGGAGTATAAATTTTAATGTGGTTTATTCCTTCTAAATATTGTCTGAAAACTCACAGCAGCTGTGTACAGAATGGAACATATACAGCTAGAAATATTCCCAGAAGCTTGGAAGCATAAATCTAGTAAAATATTCCCCTCCCACCTACCCTGTATCTTTTAAAGACACTTCTCGATCTCAGCAAAGATAGAATGCAACTGGTAAGTGACAATGTAAGCTCTGTGCAAATGTTTTGAAGATTCTATAAAATAATTAATAAGACTAAATACATTTTGCCATACTCTATGGCAGAATTCATGCAACTTAATATGCAAATCACTGACCATAATAAACTGCTAAATTGCCACAGAATAAAAGATATTACAGAACTGCCACACTTAAAACATTCTTGCACTGAAATTTCAGTTTTATTGCCAACTGGAAAACACAGATAATACACAGTTAATCAAGTGCTTCATTTTTAAAGCAAGGATGTTCCTAAGTTCAGACAGTAGAATGATGAAATAAAACAGCTTTTTTCTTACCCTTATTGTACATATTGGTTGGTACTTGGACATCACTCAGACTGATGTTCACAGGCAAGTTATTGAAGTGATCATTTGGCACTAGAATGAACTCCTTCCCCAGCTCCAGATAGTTTCCTTCTTCATCTCGTTCATTTATGAGCACAGCATTGAAGTATTCGTACTACAACAGAAACCCACAGTCTGTATTCAGAATGCACATTCATCTTAAAAATGAGCTTAAAAATAGTTTAACATATCTATCAATTCACTGATTAACCTTTACATGTATCTCCACCCAGAATAACAGCAAAAGAAATTTTCACCATCCCTCAGATTGCCTCAATAGTCCTAGTGCAGATACATTTCTGAAAACAGATCTATCGAGACATTTCAAGCAAACTCCATGTTACCCCAGTTCTGGCTGCCCTGGAAATATTAAGGACAGTCCAACAAAAACTCTGATCATAAACAACACATGCATTATTTTTAATACAAAGCTTTCTAGATTTAAATATTTTCCTGGATTATTATTTAATGATGATCTCTCTGATGAGCTTATTTCCACAAGTTCAAGCACTGCTATCAGTGCTGAACTTAGGCTTTGATGCATTGAAAGTGTTTTTCTTTCACAGGAATATTAACTATGGCTGGAGCTGCTCAGGCAATGTGTACTGACTGACATTTCCTAAAATTATTTGCTTTGTGCTGAATTTTAGAAATGCATATCATAGTTGGGTTTGTAAAATTATGCACAATTCAATGTGAACATATAAACTTAGTAGTTACTTATTTTGAACATGAAATTATTGTCTTCCTGTTAAAGATTCCTGAAGAGTATTTGGCCTATTTTGTACAGAACTATAACCAGATAAGCAAAAGCAATTTAGATAAAATTATTGATTTCTTTATGACCTAGTTTAACCAGAAATTCTATCAAGCTTTGAAGGAAACAAACAGTGCAGACCACTTTTTAACCTCTTAAATAACCTTAACCCTTTGCAACAGTTCGTGTTTTTCTTAAATTAAAGAGACCAAAGTTTAGAGTCTTTGAAGAATCACATTAATTTAATTATGAGTTTCTGCCCTAGCTATCCATTTGAGAGTAAATGTATATAATATTTAAACACAAATCTATGCACTCTTAGATGATACATATTCATAAAATCTGTACTACAATACATACACTTTTTGCAAAGCTAAAACAGACCAGCAAGTATAAAAACTTAAAAGGCTTTTCACAGCACTCTTTCTTAGTGTGATACACAGTTCATTCTACTAAATATGAACCAGTTAAAAGTCTTATACACTTTCATTAAAAGGCTTAATTATTTAAACAATATCTTAAATTGAAGCTTGAAGAGCAGCTTTCCTTATCTGGTCTTTTAGCTTTTTTAGGTTTTCTAAAATGGCCAACCCATCATTTGGATTTTAAATCAGAGTACAAAGAAACTCTGTATGTCAAATTTTGAGGACCTTCTGTGTATGACAGAAATATTCAGACAAACTCAGTGTTCCACACACCATTAATCACATGTAAGAAAGACTGAGGCACACCAGTATTTGAAAGTCAATTTAATGGAAATTAATCTGACATGATTAAACATCTGACTTTAAAGTTATTCAGCTGGTTTATACTGAGATGAGCCAGATAGCCTGTTGCATACACCTCATGAATACATACAGCCATTGAATTGTAAAGTTCTAGAAAAAAACCCACACACAGTTGTACTGCCATTAACTAATTAATTCCAAAAGTTATTAGAATTGGCAGATTGGCACTGTTATAGATTTGGTTCCTGTTGTACAAGAACCAAAAGGATGAAGACACATGATCATTCCCAAGAAACACCAGCTCTCATTCTATTTGGGAGAAACCTTCTCCATCTCCATCTTGCTATCCAAGTTTATCATGGATAATGAACTGCACTGCCTGCCTATCACGGACATGGCACTGCAGCTCTGCAAAAACCAGAGAGACACGGCAGGAGACTTGAAAGTCCAACTCTTATTTCCCTTCTTAGTCTGGGAGAAAGGCTGATAGTCCATCCCCTGGGAATACAGTGATAAAAAGCATTATACATTTCATACTTCTTTCTTGCCATCTACCTCTCTCCACAATCCCTGGACAGACAAGTTCCATTAAGGTGAGGATGATTGTTTCATCTTTCCAACTGCTTGTCCTTAAGGACATGGGTTTGATTCCCTTTTTCTCTGCTGAACATGACACCAACTCCACAACTGCTAGTGCCACAGATAAGCCACTGTGTTGTTTCCATGATGCTTCTTAGCTTTATAAATCTTATCAAGATTGTCACAGAGAAATGAAAGGGGGGGGTGGGGGTGGAATCTGTTTTATTCTTTTCCTATTAAAGAACACCACTTAAAGCATTCACAAGGCCTACCAAGTTTTAAGACAAAAATTGTATTCAAATATTACACTTTAGGTGCAAGATGGTTAGGTTTAATAAAAGATTCTGTACTAAAATATGTAGCAATATAATGTTGTCCTTTAACCAAACTTAAGCTACATATCATGGAATAATTTCTACAGTAACTCGCATTCAAACAGTAATTTCAAGGACTTGCTCACGGATTTTATAATAATTTGCAAATTGAAGGACAAATGAGCAAATTTCAAATAAGGATGTCAGAATATACATGAAATCACCCATAAGAGAGCATGATTTTTCATTTCATTCAGTGGGTTATTTCCTTTTCCAAACAAGTTAATTAGTAGACATTCTCCTTCATCAAATTGTGTAAGCAGCAAGGCTAGCCAAGTACTAAAATCTGCTCTATATNTATAGTGGTAGTAATACATAGGACTGATTGTTTCTTCAGTTGATTTAGTATTAATTGATTTATTGGTCTGAGTTTGTATTTTTTCCTTTCAATTCCACAAGTGCATACACAATCATATGATTTATGGGGTTTTTTTAAAGCAACTTGTAGCATAAAACTTTTGCGTTTTAAAAGTATTTGCTTTTTAAAGCAAATTGTAGCATA
Source organism: Scytalopus superciliaris (assembly GCA_013400415.1). Classification (NCBI taxonomy): domain Eukaryota; kingdom Metazoa; phylum Chordata; class Aves; order Passeriformes; family Rhinocryptidae; genus Scytalopus; species Scytalopus superciliaris. The sequence continues at coordinate 147,763 of VXBX01005001.1, forward strand.
AAACAGTCCTTATAGTATTGCAGATCATTAATATTTTCTGGGGGGAGAAGGAGTGGGGTCTGTTTTATTTGGATGAGGGGGGTTTGTTGGGGGGTTTTTGCAAGTGAGAAGCCTACCAAACAAAAAAACCCAACTTATTTAAGGTAGTCCTGCAAGTTCTAAGGGTTAAACATCACATAATACATCCAGCTCAAAAATACTGTTGAAAAAGATCAGCATTTAAAGGAGAGCTGTTATACAGTGGCTTCTTTTGGACACTTCCTTTCCAAGGAAATTATTGAGTGTGACAGCTGAAAGGTGATAGAAGGAATATTAAAAATTGGAGAAAAAATATTAAAGCAAATCCATCTGGCACTCTGACACTGCATTCAAGATAATGCCCAGGGGAAAGAGGATAAAGTCCTGATGCTAACAACACAAATGCTCTACCTAAGCTCTTAGAGAAAATGACTTCAATTTAATCTTGTCCATGAAGGTCAGTCTTTGATGTAACCTTAACTAGGTGAGTTCTGAGTGCACACAATATAACATGCCAAAAAGTTATTAGTCTAATAAATAACAAGGTAATTATCTGTGTTGGGAGCAGAGCCAGATTCTACTGTGACTAGTCCAACAGGTGAGTTTACACTAACCTTACATACAGACTTGCAGGTGAGCAAGGAAATCTCATTCATGTTATCTGAATATTTCAATCTAAGCATCAAGTTTTATATTTCATACACACTTTCTTGGGAATTGAAATTTGCTCAGATAAACAGACTGGATTTTTTGCTTGTGCATTCCTTAACATCATCTGCATCATTCTGCATGTTTGAACTGCTATTTTTAAAGGCCACATTGTATCATAATGAAGAAGACAAAGTGAGGCCGTAAAAACCAGGGCCAAATAATAACCTCAGCTTTTATTTCTACCCTTGTAAAGAAAGTCTTGCCAATGCAAGGCAATACAAATGGATCAGTGCTCAGCAGAACAAGCACTGGACCGTTCTGCCTCAGCAAGGAACTGACTGTATTTGAGACATCCCAAAGAATCCCACTGCTAATAGTCTGTAGAGCCTGGGCTGCTCTGACATCCTGCTGTAATCAGAGCAGACAGAGACTTATGGGGCTGTTAGGAAATCGATCACAAAATTGTTTTACAGGAGCACTCACACTGACAGGCAAAAGCAAGTTCATTTTGAAACAAAAGATGGCTTCAGCTACAGTTAAAAGTGTGTGCTGTATGATCTCTGAGGATGGCTGCCATGGACATGTGATAATGGCAATACAAATTAATTCATCCAAAATATATCACAGAAACACTGGGGAACTGCAGAGTTTGTGGCCTGCAATGAGAACAATAGGGGTAGGTTACAGGGTAGAAATGATCTGCAAAGTAAGAAGGAAAGTTTCTATTCCAGCTTAGCAAATTATTTTGGCATAATGTCCCAATTAAATGAGAACCTTGATTACAATGGATACTTAGATGAAATAAGACTTCAGTAATTTAGTTATAATATTGAAAGGTATTGCACATATCTTGCATAACTGCAGTGTTGTATGAACTGATAGATGAGTGACATTCTATATTGCCATTTACATTTATCTTTTTGGAAACAGATATCTCATGATGCTTAAAATATTTATCAAATATTTGTTAACACTGTAAACAGTGTATTTATTTAAATATAAATATTTACTGTTCAATTTAGAAGATACATTCTAATGCAAATTGCCTTTGCAACTTACAGAACACTTGGCAAATAAGAGTAAACATGTATCAGCCCAGCTCATTGCCTTTTAAAATGAAGTGGTTTGGGTTTTATCAGCATGAAAGAAAGCACACCACAATTTTAGTCTGATATATCTTTTTCTATAGCATAGAAATTATTTTTACCAAAACAGCATAAAAAAATGTCTCATTCACAGAGCTATGAGGGCTTGAAAGGTGTAAGAATGCAACTAGGAATGATTTGCACTAATGGGTTAGCACTGGAGCAGTACTGAGGTTATACTGATAATTTTCACTATGTTTCTGCAACCTTACAGCTTGTCTAAAGCCAAAGCTGAATGTATCTCAAAGATAAAAAATTAAGGAAAGTTTATGGCATTTGCATTGAACTTCAAAATGCTGGAGCATCATAGAGAAATGAAGTAGCAGCAAGTAACATGGAAAATGAAAGGGAAGGCATTAAATAGCACACAGTTAGAAATGAACAGCAATTGAAATATCTATGACAGGTTCAACAAAATAGCTATTACCATCAGTGAGTTACAACAACAACAAAAGTTTATTTTCTCAAGACTCTGACAAGTAGGACACATCTCTAAAGGTTCATGAGATGAAAAATGAGAAATGTTATCCACTCTGAGGGAGGCTTTCCTACTAAAGAACACATTGACAACAGTCTCCACTCTGGTACTCGTGTGTTAAAGAAGAGGCAGATGTCTGAATGCATATCAGGTTCTAAGAGTCAAAAGAAGTCACTTCTGACAGTTGTCCAGTAAGGAGAATTTATGTTTTGAAGCATATGACTAAAGCTCTTGTATTCAAGAACTTAGTCTGTTTAGTGAGCAAGTATAAAAGGTCATAAAAACAAACTGCCTCACTCAAACAAACTTCTGAATTTTAAAAAGCTTTAAATTTGAGAAAATAGCATCTCTTGTTGTAAGATACAATCTTTATAATTTCCAATTATTCTCTGAAGGTTAATCCTTGCTCCTCTGTAACAACATCTGAGATTTTTTTCTGCCCTTTTTCATGTCTTTATTCAACAGCGAGGCTCAAAAAACCCCTGGGATTTGAAGTGTTTCCATCAGACCCTCTTTAATTATAGAAGTTGTAGAGAGACATTACTTGCATCCTTGAAAAAACAACTAATCTGTTTTATACACATCAAACTGAGATGACCTTTCCCCAGGCTATACATTCCTTCCCAATATGATTACCCTATTAAAATTGCCATAAAAGAGGATAAATAAAAAATACATTATTATAGTATAAAATCTATTATAGCAGCAGGTAAATTGATAATGCATCAAGGTCTCAGAGGTCTTGTAAGGATTAACTGATGCACTGAATGTGGCAAATAATAGGTAATCATGATGGCTATTTTAAATCACCCACTAAGGCTAGAAAATAGCACTTTAAATTACAAGTCTCAGATTGAGGCTCCTTTTCCTTTACATATAAAAAAATTTAAAAATATTTATTTTTATAAACAAAAGCTCTTGAGAGTCTCTTCATCACAATACATAACAAAAACTGTTTGGTCACTCTTAAATTCAAACAAGGTAAAGGAGGAAAGGCTTCCATAACAGGCTTTTAGTGTTACATTTTGGACACCTTGATCAGCCTAACTGGACATCTAAAGCTTTTCCTGTGTCTAGAAATGCATGTGTTCACTGTGTTCATTTTCATATACATAAAAACCTCCAAGGAATATTTTCTGCTAAAGACCAAAACAAACCCCTACTCCAGTGACACTGTAGTCTTTCCCTTCTCCCAGTGGGTGTAGGTTAAGAAGACACCAGTGGCATGGATGAGTTCAGAGCCAAGCATCATTGTCTTACAGAGCTGGAGTAAACCACGGAAGCACTTTACTAGAAAATTTCTAGAGCAACTTTAAACAAGACTTTCATGACTTAAATTAATCCTCTTGTAACCAGAACACAAGAGTGGTAAAGTGTGTGCATTTGTGAAGGCTGAGCCTTTCAAACCCACATAATTACCAGCAATACCAGAAGTCCTGTGGCCCAGTCACCAAGTTTACACTCAAACACTGGGAAACAATGAGAATGCAGAAATCCCCAACCTGAAAAAACTGCCAGTGTGGTCCTTTCTTAAGACTTATCATCTCTTGGGCAGCCCCTTCTCAGCTCCATCCAAAATGCTGCCTCCCACTCTCCCACTCTGGCCTTGGCACTGTCAGTGCTCCCTTAGGTCTGCACTTCTACTGAGGATGCTTCTTCCCAACTCACTCTTGATGGACATGGTAGAGAACTCTACACTTAAGGCTTCCAATTCAGAAATATACTAATTGAAGAGGCTCATTTTTTTTTTGTTAATAAATATGAGAGGTTATTTAGGCTTTATTTAAACAACCCTTTGGAAGTAGCAGTAATTAGTCTAAAACTTTTCACTCCTAAAGGATAAGCTCTGTGCAAGATCAAAGAAAACAAAAGACTAATAAGTACTTCTAAACACTTGAGAATGTTAAAACAGTTTTGAACACACTTGTATCAAGCTTGCCATTACTTCCATCTTGCAACAGGGATGAGCCTCCCTTTTCAGGCCAGAAAAAGAGATAAAACATTACACAGTAAGCCATGACCAGATTAATCATATTTCAGAGCATTGAAAACCCTCACTACATCTCATTTATTTTCAGGTTAGGAGTAGTATCCCAGTGTGGTCAAATCACAGATGCAGAATACTTACAGCAAAACACATGTCAACAGGATGTCTTCTAAATTCCACTAACTCAACTGTTTCCCAAGCCAGTTTTATGGAGCTGATCTTTTTAAGCAAATTATACCTTTTGTGTATCATTATAGATTTTAATTCATTTTAATACTATTTTTATTGCTACCTAGAATCACAGGATTCCTTCAATTATCTTTAAAGTCCTACAGCTAATACCAAGCTAGTGAACAAGCAGGATCAATAACTTCTACAAAGGACTCCTGTAAAAGAATATTCTGTAAAATGGCAAAATTACAGATTTGCTTCAAAATAAATGTATTATATTTTCTGAAGGTTTTCATCTTACCACCACAAAGTAACCAGCGAATGGTGTTCAATATGGAACATTAAAAAACAAAACAAAACCATCCATACAGTTTAAAAATGTGCTAGAGAGAAGCAAACTATTTCACAAACAGATAAGATAAAAACTTCTAAAGTGAAATCAGTGCTGTTCATGCATGTTCAGCTCATCTGACACATTCAGGTTGATGACAACCTCAAGGCTGCTTCTAATTATCACTGGAGATGTATCTGACTTCTCTGTGCCTTTTACAATCGTATGCCCTAAGTGCCTCATTCCTACTTCCAAGCAAGAAGAAAAAATATTTCTCAAGCTCTCATCTTCTCTGTCTCCCATGAGAAGCAACTTTAACCCAGACTCTTCAGTCTAAAGCAGGCAAATAATGCTGCTCTGTACTCAGCAAGAGCTGTGCTGCTTTGTCAGTGAGATATGCCCAGGGACAGGGCACAGCCTGTATATAGTGTTGTGCTGCGCTGGAGGTTAATAACTCTGTCCAAAAATACAGAAAGTAACAAGAAGTTCCTCTCCAGCAATCAACAACTTTTGAACACTAACCATGGCTCTGAATGATGAATTAAACTTGTACTTGACCAGATTTATTTTTTTCAAATGGACGGGGGATAATCAAAATAATTAAACAGTGAAGAACTAGAACAGAACAAAATTTCATGGTGCTCACTGCAGTCCCATGTTTGTTTTGCTACTCCCAACCACCCACCAACACACAGGAGGTTAAATTAATATTATTGACTACACAAAGGAAAGCAAAAGAACACGTGCAACATTATTGAATTTATTTGAGAGTAAAGTGAGAGATGAGATGTTGAGCAACTGAACATATACAAATCCTCTTCAAATGATTAATGACTCTCTCAAGCAATATAGAAATTTGGTCAGCTAAGCCCACAGTTGAAATAACAAAACCATGATGATGAGCTAATTTAATAAAAGAAACACATGTCTCCGGAGTGAGGGGGAGCAGGAGGAAGGACAATGGCATCTATTTTATTCATAAAATAAATCCAAAGTGTTTAAAAACATCTCACAGGGAGAGTATGCAAGTATAATTTCTCTGATTCTTTACAGTTTTGCTCTGTGCTGATTGTATGAATAAAATTTAAATAAAGATACAAAGAAAATGCTTTTTCATGTCACACACTAAGTGTTTTCTTGACTTAATTCGGCAAGCATGAGTCCTAAATACAGAAACTCAGAAGCCACATAAACCAGCTGAGGCAGATTTGCATCAAATCCTAGTTTGTGTTTGCCCTGGGAGCAAGCTGGGGGGTTGGGGGAGGGCTACAGAGGGGCAGGTTAAAAACTTGGATATTGCAAAATATCTACATGGTTAAAAAGAACACCTGCACACTGTTCCCATCCTGAACTTGTGTGAGTAAGTGAGTGACAGAGTCCAAGAGTTAAGTTCATGAAATGTGAAAATGGTTTCTTTATGCTTTCAACTTTTAACCATTTTTCACATCAAGCAATGGCAGGCTAACACTGATAAATATAATAGCAGCAACACAACACATTATATAAGCTGAACTTGTCAGAGCAACATCATGAAACTATCTGGAGTCTGGACAATTATTTCTTCACTATATTAATATCTCATACCCACAGAACAATTTCCTAGTATGCTCACTGAGCTGTACACTGTGTTGCTATTGTACTCCCACACATAACTTTGGAGTTATGGTCAAACCAGAGCAGAGTGTTAGACTTTGTGAATGCAGCTGAAGAAACTATTTAGATTTTCAGAAACACTCCTACCATTTCCATATTCCAGCTCTAGTTTGTGTGGCAGTTTTACCTATTCTAAATTAAAACAGATAAATACTTTAGAAAAGCTGATCAGGTAAATCAAGGCAACCAGAGACATAAAATTCTAGTTTAAAACCCATCTAGGGGATAATATAACTGGTGGTTTTGTGAATCATCTACCCCACAATCTGGCTTCTTCTCTGTCTTGTTTACAGGCTTTGGAAGTTTAGGTTAAAGAAGTGGGAGAGATAGTATCTCCAAAAGACTCTAAAGAATCCAAGAAACATTCCTGGAATGGGCCCTGTGTGAAGCATCTGCTGAGATCTGAGGAGGTCCCCAGCGGACAGTGGCAGCCCAAGCTGGGTACAGTCTCTGTGCCTTTGCCTCAGCTCAGCAGGAAGGATCACTAACAAAGGGACCTCTCAGCCATCTAAACAAACTAAAAAAACATTTGCAGCTCCCTTTAGTTACTCTCTATAAACATCATAATTTCCTATTCCACTGTTCCCTTCCTGTCTCTGGTAAAGAATAAATTGAAAATAACCACAGAGAATACAGTATCATCCAGTCACAAATGAGCCTGAGATGCTCATCTAGAAAGAAATATGAAGAAACTTTCATTCCTAATAGATGTTGATCTAAGATCCTGCATCTTTTGTTACCAGAACATCATCTGAAGAATGACATTTTTAAGGACACACACACATAGCATTTTTTTCTTAATTATTACTGTCTTCTTAATGGAAAGCATAATATACAGGTATATAAATTCTCCTGCATGTGTCTACATTGAAAGACAAAGCTGAATGCAAAAGGATTATATAAATTTGTTAATTTTGATTGGCAGGAAAATCCTACATTGTCTTTAAACATTCATTGCAGAAATAAAGATTAGTACAAACATAATATACTCCTTTATAGAAAAGATTTATCAGTTTTGAATATGTTGGCTCTGAGTTTATTGCTACAGCTAAAACAATACTCCTAAAAATACAATCATATTTACTGTTTTAATGGTTATTTTCATGGATAATGACTCTATTTAATGTCCCTTACTTCCACACTTCCTCCATTTTAAGTCTGTGACAAAAACTACCTGTAGTGTCAATAGTCTTTCCCGAAAATACAGGCCATAAGCCACATAGCCACTGCAATTCAATGTTGTCTTGAACAAAAGGCTTAACGAACAGGAAAAGGTATCTGAAATAATGAAAAATCTGTGAGGCTGACCCAGGGGTTATTAATTCAGTTTTCCTGGACATAAGTCTACTACACAAATTACTTGCTATATGTAGATTCCAAGGGAGAAATTACACCAGATACTGTTACATTAGCCTTCAACTGCCAGAAAAAGATCCTCCCTCCTAAATAAAGTGCTACAAAAGCACTTCATTAAGCAACCAGCTTGTCATTAGCTACTTGGTTGAAATAATATATAGTTTGACTAGACCACACAGGGATCTGAAAAACAATAAATAAAATGTATCATGCAGAAACCCTGAAATGTAATGCACATCTCAGCCATTTACTGATCTGTAGTTTAAACAAGCACAGAGGCCTAAAACAGACTTATAAACATTAGTGATGAAAACATTTTCAAAGACAGCAAGGCTTATGCTAATGGATACCATTCAAAATGCCTAATGTAACACACATCATCTTAAAACAGAAGTATGCCATAGATAACTCCTCAGCAAACATTCAGGTACTCAGGGGACAAATATGAGCTTAGTTTTACCTGAGCTATATGCTGACACTGAAAATTTGCAGTTTGTTTATAGTAAAGCTGATTGGGAATAATGAAATGTCAACCCTGAAATATCTCTAATTTCCATTTGAAATATTACTGTATTTAGAAAGAATTTTACAACAGGAAGACTTATTATTAATATGAGATTACTTTCTAATCAGAAGAATGTCTCTACTTATACATATCCTGTACTTTAACTGCTTTACAAATGACTTGAATATTTGTCAGCATCTTGGGTTGAGTTAGACAGTGACAAGCTCTAAATACTTCAAGGAAATGAGACATATTCAATTTAAAAAAGCTCCTCATCTCTGTTACAGCTATGCAGAGACTTTGATGTGAATGGTGGGTGCTGCAGCTGAAAACAATAGCTGTCCCTTTATATTGGAACTTATACATGACTAAGAAGTTAATCTGATACAATACCACTTTTCTATACAGAAAAATTAAGAGGGTTTGCAACCACACATTTTAATACCCACTTCCCAAATCGTCTGTGTGACTGACTGTGCCTGAGAAGGGGAAATAATTCTGACTTTTAGTGCTTCTCTGCAGCAGCAGTTCTGGCAGAGTTCAGCTTCCAGGAATTCATGCCAGCAGTGGCCAAAGAACAAATTGCCTGCCTGCTCTGCACTAAGGGCATTTAGATCAGAGTGCTGATAGTTCAAGATCCACACATTCAATACACCCTCCTGTGCTTCCAGCTCCAGGTATTAATGCACAGCACTGGCATCTTCCAGACAAAGTTCAAGTGTTAAGTTGGGGTCTCTCCTTGTACTGCCTCACAGTAATTCCTGAAGGGCAGGACTCTGTCAGGCAAATATTAAAAAATAGGAAAAGAGAAGACAGCCCTCCAAATACAGACAGCCCTCTAGAGTTCTCCATGGAAAGCAGCAAGATTAGCTCACCAGTGTTTTTCTCCTGGTTAGCTCCAATTTTCCTGCTTACCTGACCTTCAGAGTATTTCCAGTGTTAGCACATGTACATCCCATCACACTGCTGCCCAGTGTTTCTGCAGACCTGCTGAAGTGCTCTGACAGGTGAAGAGCCTCACCCTTTGTTTCTTTCATATTCTATTCATTCTTTGTTTGTACTCTTCCTAAATCTAATTTATAAGAAATGCAGATGAAACTGAAACAGCAAATGTATCTATCACTAGGCTGCTAGAAATAAAAAACTGATCAAATAAGACAACACGAAACTTTACACTGGCATGTTAGTAACTGATGCTCTGCTATTAACTGCAAATTAGTAAGTTAATGAAGTTGGGAAATTTTAATGTTGTTGCTGAAACTCAAAATTTTTCATCCCACTTCAAGACAGCAATTTCTTTTACTTCAAATCAGACAACTCAAGCATATCTACATATTTCCACAAGAGAATCTTGCTGAAACTTATTTAGTTTTTCAATAGATACTGTTCCTTAACCACTTTGTCAAAAATGCAAGAAAAAAACCCAAAACAACAAAATCTCCTTCTTGTATATCTCAGGGGAGAGATCAGTCTTCATTTTCAGGCTCCAAGATGGGAATTACCATACTTGTTATACTTTCAGGACTGAGACTGCTTGCTGAAAAATACCCCCAGCATTACTAGCCCCTCAAAAGATCACCGGTACTTCTGTATCCACAGATGCTCTATCTAATAAACTTGCAGAACTATACAGAGCAGTACTGCAGAGTCCCTGTCCCAGCTCCTGAGGCCTTACTGAAACATCCTTCTCAAACTTGCCATTTCTGAATGCAGCACCTACAACTCCTGATTACACCAATTCAGCTCCCTAACAGGCTCCCTTGGGATGGAATCTTCACATAGTAGCTTGCATAACACTGTCTAGTTCCAGGCCAGAGTAGCAACACAAAGAATTTAACTCCTTCTCAGATCTACCCCTGAAATAATTCCACCAATGTAGACAGGCCATGTTTCTATTTCTAGAAGTAACTAAATAACTACCTGCCTGTATATCTCAAAGCCTGGATGAAACTTTTTTGATCCAGTGATTACAGTCAAGGTAATCAGGGCACCATTAATTCAGAATGATAAGTAAAAAGACAGTGTCCTAATATGTTGTTAGTATGTATGAATCTGTCCCATTTCTATGGATGGAGACCAGACAACATCTTAGCTAAAAAAAACCACCTTACATTTTACATTTTCTATCAAGCCCATAGCTGAAGCATCACCATGAGTCACAGAGGTTGAGTAGCTGGTGACAATCATGTGTTGAAGTTATACACGTCAAAAGGCTGTGATTCACTGAAATCAAGGGCCTGTGTTCAATTTATTTATATTAGGCTTCCACATTTCTGAGACATGGTTTCACCCAACTGCTTCCCTCAGAGTGTAAATCACCATCAAAGTCCAGAAGCGTAAATCTGCAGAACATAACTGGGTTTGAATATGACGCACAGCAAACAATTGCAAAAGCACACAGACAGACTCATTGTTAGAGCTGCTTCAGTCTTGGAAACATCTTCACATTTTTCCACAGTTTATGCAGGAATTCAGAATGTTGCAAGTATATAATTAGTATTAGATGTGATTAATTCATACTGTGGGAAAATACAGAAAGAACTGAAATAGAGTTCTGTGAATCTCTCTTCTCTCCACCCAAACTGCAATCAAGCATATGCCTATTCGACTCTGAACATACTGCCAGAACTGAATTTTGGGAAGCTGGCTTTTTTCTGCTCTGGCTGTAATATTGAATGTTTCATTTTTCAATGTCACACTATTTACCATGCACATATTTTAGTCATATCATTTCACAGTATGGTTCTGGGGGTGGTTGGCTCATGGCTTCTTTGTACCTATTTTCCTTCATCCTCTTTCTCATTTCTTTCTCACAAGGCTGTTTGCCAACTCTTATTTGCCTATATTTGTAAAGTAGGAACAAATTATTATCAGTCCTTTGAAAGGCACAATACAGAGTGCTATAAAAACAAAACTGCAGGTTTCAGCTGCATGGTTTGAGAAGAATAAGTTTTGATTTCCACTCTGGCTCACTCTGGGATTTTGCGCTGAGCTATGCGTCAGGATCAGATCTTAAAATCTTCCAAGTTTACTTGTTGCAATGCTGAAAACACGAAAGCCAAACCACTTTAGAATTTGAGAGAGAACAATAAATCAATCCTCAGTTTACTGCAGAGGCTCAAATTTGCTTGAGGAGTTCTGTGAACCTTAGGAAAAATCTCATGGAAATTTAACTTTTAATGATAACTGAGTTCATCAACACCTGGCATTGTTCCACAAGTTTTAACATAAGGTATGCAAAGCACTGGCAAGTCTCCATTGGTGTTTTACTTACCTGCAATAAGCAAGAGTAATACATTCCTAATGTATACTCAGTTTCTGCATTTGGTGTGTTTCACCATGTTAAAAGTAAGTAAAAGCAAGATGACAGAGAAAAAATTATATAGGGAATAAGGCATGGGGAAAAAAATTATTACTTTGATCCTACTCTGCCCAAAATTCCACGTGCCTCCTGAAAAGATAAGTAAAAAAAAAAGTGGCTGAGTGACTTCAATATTTACGTTTCATTTTCAAATCTTGTATTTGGCTTTAAATGTGGTATGACCTCTACTGTGATTAAAGATAACCATGCCTTACAGCACAGCCCAAGGTACAAACTCTTCTAATTCAGACCCTAAAAAAGGTGAGTTGGAAGCTGTGTTACCTTGCCTATACTGTACTGCACTCCTGTCAATTAGCATAATTAAGAGAAGAGCTTATGATGTCAGAGGCAGCCTTGTACTACACCGACCACCTGCTAAAAGACCCCAGCTAACATACTCCTCATGGCCCTCACCAACCACACAGACCAGCAACTTATGCTGCAGCACCACAAAGGATGTCACAGAAAAACTGGACTCAGGTGAAAACAGAAAAAAATTAATAAATAAATTATATTATAAGTAACATTAAAATGGTAAAATTTCTATTATACCACATTCCTAATGTAATTGCAACTTCCTACTTTGATAATAACTGTGCTGACATTAATATAAATAGTCCCTAATTCTTTTCTATCTAGATTGTTGCTTGTTCAGCTAAAAAGCATATAGATCATTGATTATATCCATAAGCTGATCAATTATTATACTGTTGTCATTCTGTAGTAACTACTTTTAATGAGGGTCTACACATGAAGAGTGTAAAAACTCTGAAAATAAAATAGGACTCAACCATTCTTTTTTATATTTTTAGTCCATATTTATCTGGCACTTATTGGCCTCTGAGTTATATACCTGAACTAACAGGGCAATAACCTCCTTACTTACCACAAAAACATTTGGTCATGTACCCTCCAGTCTTCTCTTAAATTCACTGTGTTGTGCAATATTCAGTTCTATTTATAAAAGGCTATGCTTACTGCAAATTCTGTCTTGGAACAGAGTTTATTAGATTAAAATTAATTTCCTTCAAAATGTCTTCCCTTCTACATCTGAGGAAAACATCCTGACTTAATATTTGAGGGGAGGGGGAAAAAAAAGCAGTTAATTAGAGAGAAGAATATGCACACAGCCCCCAATATGACAACAGACATGCTTTCATCCTTGTATAACACAGTCTTCTCCCTCCCCAGTGCTCTGCCCAAAGATTCCCACAAGGAATACCCCAGGGCTGGCCTGGCTCCTCCTGCAGGTCCAGGTGCAACATCACCGAGCCAGCCTTGCACTGCCGGCAACTCGCTGTATCATCCTGCCTGCCAACCACAGACTGTCTGCACTTCTCCAGACTGCAAGGAATATTGGAAGAGTTCACATGCAGTTATAGGATTGGAAATCCTGTACCACAGTACCCTCTCTTTTATAGTTACTTCAAAGGTGCCATTGGTGAGGTCGTTTGTTGGCAGACTAGCAGTTTCCTGATGCAAACAATTTGCCTACATCAGGGTGGGGAAAATGTTACTCAAAAATCATCACAGAGAGGAAAACTGTACTGGATACTCTTTTTTTTTTTTTTTAGTGACAAGAGCAGATATAAGAGGTTTTCAAACTGTAGAACAAAAACCATTTAGGAGTAGTGAGGGGCTGCTGCAAGCAGAGCAGCACTCTGACCTGGATGAGAAGCCAAGGCTTGGCCATTGCTGCCACTCTGTCCACAGGCACAGCTGGAGCTGTTACCCCTCCTCAGCACAGCAGCACCATCCCACTCCAAGTGCTGTCCTTGTGGTCTGGCTGCTGGGAGAGGTGAGCATGGGTACTGTGGGGAGCAGGGCTCAGCTGGGGGATGGATGCCAAGTTGGAAGGGAGTCTTGATCTGCTGCAAGGCAGGAGGGCTCTGCAAAGGGACCTGGATAGGCTGGAGAGATGGGCTGATTCTAATGGCATGAGGTTCAACAAGACCAAGTGCCGGGTCCTGCACTTTGGCCACAACAACCCCATGGAGCACTTTAGGCTGGGCACAGAGTGGCTGGAGAGGGGCCAGGCAGAAAGGGACCTGGGGGTTTGGATTGACAGGAAGCTGAACACAACAGCAGTGTTCCCAGGTGGCAGAAGGCTGATGGCATTCTGGCCTGGATCAAGAATAGTGTGGCCAGCAGGAAGAGGGAAGTGATCCTTCCCCTGTACTCGGCACTGGTGAGGCTGCACCTCCAGTGCTGTGTCCAGTTCTGGGCACCTCCGTTCAGGAAGAACATTGAGGGGCTGGAGTGGGTCCAGAGAAGGGCAACAAGGCTGGTGAAGGGACTTGAACATGAGTGCTATGAGGAGAGGCTGACGGAGCTGGAAAAGAGGAGTCTCAGGGGAGACTGCATCACTCTCTACAACTACCTGAAAGGAGGTTGTAGTCCAGGTAGGGGTTTGTCTCTTCTCCCAGGCAACTATAAGTAGGACAAGGGAGCACAGGCTTAAGCTCTGCCAGGAAAGGTTTAGGTTAGATATTAGCAAGAAATTCTTTACAGAGAGGGTAATCAGGCGTTAGAATGGGCTGCCTAGGGAAGTGGTGGATTCTCCGTCCCTGAAGGTTTTTAAGATGAGACTGCATGTGGCATTTAATGCCACAGTCTAGTAACTGCGGTGATAGTGGAACAAGGGTTGGACTTCATGATTTCAGAAGTCTTTTCCAACCTGGCTGATTCTGTGATTAGACAAAGAGAACTTCCAGCCACTGCCCCTTGGAGGAAATCAAACTCGATGCTTCCTCTCATTTCCATGAGCCAATAGAACTTTCTAAGAGATTTATATTCTCCAGGTACACCACATGAAGATGTGCTTTGGAGATGCTGGTACGAAGACACTCTTTTCACCACCATTTAAATATTCATAGAAAAGGGAAGTAATGAGGACTTTTTTAGGAAGAGATTACAAAGGAAAGATCTGAGAGTAGGGGAGAACAGAACTATGGAGTGACCTTTAATAAACAACAGCTACAGTCCCAAGTGAGTTCATAAAACTGCAGCTTAATTTAACCACATCCCCTAAACTTGCCCTTCAACAATTGCATGGTCAAGACATTGTATACAAACAGAAAGGTCAGTTTTTGCTAATGACCACAAAAAGCTTCCTCACTCCAGCAGCACAGCCAGACTGGAGTTACAGACTCAGGCGCTGAGTCACGGACTATATCATTCCCTACATGTGTAAGGCATTAAGTGTTCATCACAGAAACTTAAATAAATTAAATCATTCCATTGCAAATGACAAAAAGGGAACTTTCAAGTTGTACAGTTTTTATAGAGAGATATGGAAGCAATAAAGCTAACGTTCCGCATGCATCCTCATCTCTGGACTTTGGTCTGCATGTAGTGTGGTTGTTAATTCCATAACCACTAATAGGTGGGGGTTTTTCCTAAAAAGAACAGAATAATACTTTCTATTTGCATACAGCCTAAAAACTCTTAAGAAAGACAGATCTACCTTATTTAAATAATGCAGTCTCCTTTTTACTAACATATTTTTATGCACTAATATCTTTCTTCCTGTATTGTCACAATTTGACGTTCCAATAACATTTCTCTCCATGAAGCCCCACCAACAATACTCACCTCTAAGAATCTAACCAGAGTACAAACAGCTTACTCAATTAATGTATTCATCTGCATTTTTCTATCAATTCACAACATTCCACATGTGCCAGAGAATACTCAGATAAATCTATATTTCTAACAATTAAATGTGCAGGAAGCCTTTATGTGCCTGTAATTTTTTGTCATTACTCAGTCAAGTTATTCACAAGCTGTTGCAGGTTACTTACAAAATATATACTGTATTTTTCAAGCAAGTGGCTTCCATTGCCTCTGGCTGCCATACAAGTAGTTTACAGTCCATAGAAGCTACTTCACATATACATTTAAGGCTGAAAAAAGTCATATTTGATGCTGCATGGAAAACAGTGTTAAATCACATAAAGTTGACATCAAATTCACACAAACAAAAGAGAACAGATTCAGCCTTACCAACAAGAGGATATATTTATCTCTACCATTGATATTTTCAACATCTGAGGGATTATTTGTACGCTACTGACATCATAACAAATTTCTTTTCGTTTTCCTTCTCTTCTAAGACAGGGAAGTCTGCGAGATGTTTTCTTACTGAATTTTAGGTGAAGGTTTTAAAAGAGATTCCAGAATATGGAAACATTTCTCTAGAAACAAGTGACTGCTATATTCCATATAATTTGTGGGCTGCAGAAAGGAGGGCACCTTGTACAAGTATGCAGAACTTCACTCTATTTTCTTTTCAAGATGTAGATGAATTTGGAGGAAAAGCATAATATGTTAACTGTGTATCCATTTTGGGGTGCAGCACTTCCTTCTATGAGATAAAACAAAGACATTTTAGTGTACTGTATTGAGGCCCAGGTCTGTATTACGCCTAGTGCAGAAGGAACATGAAAATTTTGCAGTGTTAAAGGTTGTAGGGATTACTTTTAAAAAAAAAAATAAAATCCCTGCATTGTTTCAAATGACCTGAACATTTTTACACTTACTCTTCATCAACTACATGATTAAGAATATCCTGAAAGGTGTAAATTGGGGAATAGACATCTCCAGTCAGGCGACTTGCATGGAAATGTCATGACAAATGTAGTAGAGTGGTCATCAGTGGCAAAATCTGAATATACAAGAATTTCAAGAGATTACTACTCTTTCTGGAATAGAAAAAAATGCAAATATGAAGTTCTTTGTAGAACTTCAAAGAAAAAAAATAGCTTTAGAACTTCTTGCACCATAAGTGTCTGTGAATTCAATCAGAAAGACAGATGAATACACACAGAGTGTGATTGCAGCATCCACCCAAAGTGAAAAAGGAGACATACCACAACATAGCTGTGCAAGAGGCCAGTGGCAAAAAATTGTCTAGGGTTAGTTTTTAAATATTTATAAACAAGTACAACGTTACAGTGGAGGGAAGGAATACTACAAACAATAGGGTCATATTGTAACTTTAATTGTAAAAAAAAAAAAAAAGGGGTAAATTTTAAATTTAAATATAAAAAAAAAAAAAAAAAAAAAGACGACAAAATATCTGAAATACCAAAGAAACATTTTCTAAAGGGTCTTTGGGGGTGGGAGGACACGGTTGGGTTTCTTCCACAAATATAAATACTCTCAGACTTGTAGTGGGATGAGACAAGAGTGGCATCTAGTGGCTCCCAGCGTTACGGTATTTCTTCCCATTGAACAGCTGGGATATGGTCCATGTGGTCCAGACCTGCTTTTCTACAGTATTCATTCCAATTGCTGGGGCTGCAATTGAGTATCTGATGAGCCCCTGACAACAAAACTGGGGAGCAGGGGTGTGAGGTGCTTAACATGGAATAAAGCAAAGAGACAATATTCTCTGTTTATCTGTACTATGTTGGTGACTTAGCTTAGAGGCAAGTAGATGGGATTTTTCTTCATCTGCAAGAATAGACTGTACACTCTTATAGAAAATATTTAGTAAATCTATAGGACGAATAATGGTTAGTTCTTCATTTGTGAGTATTGGTTACCACTGACTTCCAACCATAAAGCACAGTAACAGAGCACCATATGTTTGGTGACATTTTCCAAAATTTACTGAATACTCTTATGAGATGCATAAACGTGAAATTATTGAAAAGAAATTCCCAAACTGCATATTTTGAAAATCCCTTATGAGAGGAGACAGTGTATTTGCAGGAACAGATTTCTTGAGAGTCATCCAGATCCCCTTGGGGAGGATCCCTTGCCTAGGAGAAGGGTACAGTATCATGGTATTAGGGAGACTTGATGAGTTCTTGATCCAGGTTCCATTTTAATTACGTATTATTAATCATTTTGCAGTTGGAAAAATCTACCATTGTCTATGTGTAACTAATTAGGATCTCATGCTTTTTAAATTAAAGAAATGTGTTGAGGTTTCTATTGCAATGTGGGGCTGAACTGAGAATACACACAACTAGAGCATAAATTTTACTTCACAGTCCAAAAATTGTTCCCCTAGAAGACAAATATACAGGAAATTAAATTGTGTATTATATTCCAAAATTGCTGCGAGATACTACAAACATTCAAATATTATCACTGAAAAGGCCATCTAAGTAACCTTATCTGCTTTGCATTTGCAGTTCTTATCTCTTTGAAACTGTCCTCTGATAATAAAAATAATTTCTCTATTACTCCCTGCACACAGTAACCACAGAAGCATAAGTACATATTAATCGATATTACTGTTTATGACTAGGATGGCAATGACAGTGAATGTTACAAATGCTGTTATTACTACCAGCAGCACACAAGTAGGATTTGAATTGTAATCAGTGTCTGACACAAAGCCATTCAACTAATATTTAACCTGTATTTAACAGAATTCAAGTGCTGAATGTTAATACAAATTACATCATTATATATATATATAAGACATTTAAAAATTATGTTAAATGGAATAAAACACAAAATCTGTGTGTGGTGTCAAGTCATTGTGTTCTACATCTTACCAAAGTGTCCATTTACTCATTTACCTCAGAAGCGACTCTTTTTTTTTTATTATTTCCAGAGTTGCAACTTACATTTAATGCTAAAATTTCATTTTTGAAACTGAAATACAAAATTATTGCAGATTTCTAGAAAATAATTTGATTCTACCAAATACTCGCATTCATCAAGTCAAAACAGCAGGGGTTTGGCTATTTTTATTCCTAAAATTTGTGTTAAGAAAGGTTATATTGACTTATTATGGTGAATGCTATGCGAAAGCTTAAATTTAAATTCCTGTAAAATACAGGATTTTGATAATATAGCTGCTGACTTACAATACCACAAATGAAACTTGTTGCCACAGCTTGCCAGAATTGTTCAGTACCATCCTATTCTCAGTAAAGAAAGTCTAAAATTAAGGCAAACACAAAGCCTCAGTCAGTACATATTGTCTGAATACACAGGGAGCTTTTATCCAGTATTTTGAACATAGGTCACCAATTTTACATCATTATAATGTTCCAGCTAATAAGTTTCCTGTATCTATCCAGTGATTACTGAGAAGACAACAGCTCTATGCCTTTTTGAAACACCTGCAAAATGCAACATTTAAATTAGCTTTTCAAACTTTGTTTCCCACGTAGGCCATCTCCACATGCCAGGTCACTCACCTGCCTTCCCTGCAAGCTTTTGGTTAGGACAGGCTGCTTGTTCAAGAGTTACAGTGCACCTAAGTGGCAACTGAATGGCATGATTTGAGTGCCACGCAGGAGTGAGAGTCACGGAACAGGGCTGGGGTGTACTGACTGCCACCACATGTATGCGTGCAAAGTAATCCCTGCTCAAGAGTTTTCCACTTAAATGCAAGGAAAGAGATTTATACAGTTAGACAAGGGACATCCATAAATAATCAGGTAATACTGATCATGGAGATAAGTAACACATTAATCACCTTATTTGCCATCCAGAATTTGTGTGAGGGAGAAGCAGAAGATCACTTGTTGAAAAAGGACCATCAAGAAGAAAAAATGTAATTAGTGAAATACTGAAAATGTGGGAACAGCCAGCTCTCATCTGTAATCAGCCATGGAATCCAGACAGAGTGTGATTGCAGCACTTCCCAGCATTGCTGCCCTTTGCCAACTCCAACATGCTGCAGGAACTGACCAACTGCAGGACGTGTCCAACACCTGCCCTGGATGTGTGAATGGCCACTTTTGTTGAAGAAGGGAAGCCATGGTTTTAGTTAATGCAAGACAGTTCAACTGGTAAAATGTTACTTAAATCGATTGTATATCAATATACATTCTGGTATCACAGCAGTTACAGTTCAGCGTGTAGGGTAACAATAATGGAAAACAGAACATGCCATTATGTATCATTAAAGTATAATCAATTACAGGGATCTGTTAGTGCTTTCCTTCAGAGACCCAATCAGGAGGAAACACAATCTACTCAAATGTGCAGATAACAAACGGAAATGATTTTTAAAACAAGGTGACTGGGTTGAAAACATTTCTAAAGATAAACTTTAACAGATTTCCTGACCTCATTTTATTAATGCAAAAGTCAAAATAGACAAAAATGCTGGCTTTATGTTTCAAGAATGGAATATGAAAGTTCCTATTAAATCTGGGCCTGGAGCATGTATTTTCCAGCCAACTTGCAAGATTGCTTTTGCTGTATTCATCATTATATATTTGTGTGTATATGCAGTGATGTCTGTTTATGGCACTATAAAGTCCTATTCAAAAATCGCAGTCCCTATACTGTCCTTCTGGAGTTCGCCTACGCACAGAATGAGACAACACTCACCAAAGTCACCAGTTAATGTCAGGGCTTATGTGGAGCCAAGAGCAGAGGTACCTGCACGCAGGGGTGAGCACACCCATGCTCTCAGAGAGCCAGCCAACCATGGCAAAGGCTAATGAAACCATCAGGCACATCCTCGGATGCGCAGCAAAGGACTTGTCACTGCAGAAATACTTTATCAGTCAAAAGTAGAGCTTCACTGCAGTCTGAAGGAAAAGGCCAAGACAGCAAATGAGACAGCTTTGTATTTCCTTATGTCTCTCTCCAGAGTTACCCTGACATGCCAGGAGCACTGGTGGTTTACACAAGCACCACGGGTGAATCACCCATGTAAGACATAACTGAATCAGCTCAAAACTTGCCAGCAATCCCACCTCCCAGTTTTGTCTTCTCACACAGAGAGGGAAAACAGGAAGATGAGGTGAAAAACTGTGTTGGGATAGGATAAACGGAAGGAATAACACTTAAAACATTAGGGATGGGAGGAAAGAAAGATCTTTTAAAGATAGAGAAAAAGCTGCTGAGGCTGCCTCACCATCCCTCTGCTCTTGCCACTGTAGGGACAGAATTGAATTAGAAGAGGAGGGAACTGAGTCAGGCACCTTGGTGAGAAGGGGAGTGTGACAGAAAGGAGAGAAGAACATGCAGAGCAGTTCAAAACAGTGCTAGGGCAGCAAGGCTGCTGTGCCGGACAGAAAAGCTTGGAAAGACCTTGGAGCTTCCAGCACATCCCAGAGCTTGTCACAATCTCAGATGACCTCTGTCCAGGTCATTTCACCTCATCACAGTTCCATATACCCTTTCAAAAATTCTCCAACCCAGCAGAAGCTCCCATAAGCCCTACAAATTTTATCAGATTTCCTCACCTTGCTGCCACCCAGCTGGTCTGTGCCAGCCCAACACCCAAAACCTCCAGGGTCCTTCCAACACAGCACAGCCCCCTCAGCTCCACTCTTTGCTGCAAAATTCTGGTTTGCATACAATGCTGAAAGCTCTTGAGCTGACTTTGTCAGCAGGATACAGGCACAGAATATCCATTAAATGTCTCATTAATGTCTCTGATAGGCACCTCCCGGACCCACAGCAACATTTCCCTGAACACATGTTCCTCTTTTTGAAAAGCTAACTGGACACGAATGAGATTTCAAAACCTTTCTTTTTTTCACATCTCAATTCTTGAGCCTGAAAGCTTTAGATATATATCTGATAGTTTAAATCTGCAGTATGAAACACATAAAATGCAACATTAAATCAAATTACTGTTTTTGTAATGTTGGGTTTTTTCTCTTTTCTTTAATGAACCACAAACAAAATGCTTATTTAAATTTGGCCTGTATGATTCTTTCAAGGAACACACCATTATTTTTCTCAAAACTTTTCCCATAGGCAAGTACATCTTCTCTTTTTAATTTTATCTGTTCATATACTGAACTATTTTACTTTGTTATAAACCCCTGGCCTTATCTTAGACACAGGCTTTCACCAAGAGGTTTCTTTTTTTTACAGGATTTTTTGGAGTATGTTTTAAGCAGGACATCTCCCACAACATAACCAGTGACAAGGATGTGCACATCAGGCAATATACATAAGGTTGAAGTGCAGAACTGTGAACAAAATTATTAGAACATGAATACTAAACTATATGTGCATTTAAATATGCAGGATTCTTTCATACTATAAGTGTAGCCTAAAGTGTATGTAGAGTACAGCTCAGGATACTGTGCTTCTTAGTCTGAAGGTTTGACACATCATCATGGAAATCTCATAAGTTGAAATTTTCAATTTTTATATTAAAAATACTTGAAATTCTTTAACTGTGGCCCTTGACATGGATTCATCTATTGTGTTTTGCATTGTTACCTATTATTCATGAAAACCTAATTGCTTTTGTTTTTCCAAATAATTTAAAAAATTCTTAAATGTCACCAGTGACTATTTCACAAGCACAAGCTTTCAACTAACCATTAGACAAATGCACCAGTGTATTTTTATTATTAAGAAACCCCATAGCTCACTGAATTCAGACAAATCCCGTATATTATGAATCGACCAACCACGATTGATGAAATGATGCGTGAAAATAGAGACAGAGGCAAAATAACCTACTTGAACTCAGAAAATTTTCAGACAATAACCATTACCAGCTTTAATTAACTTTAACACAAAAGTGGGGGCTCCTTCTGTTTCAAGTTAATGAAGCTCAACACATAGACACTACAATTAGAGACAAAAGCATAAGTCTAAAGCAAGTTATATCTTAGGATTGAAATAATGAGCTTGGCATTTTAATTTTGTCATCGGCAATTATGTGAGATTCAGAAACAAAGAAACAATACAAGCAATGCAAACATTAAGGTACAAATACAGCTGGTTTTCACTCAATGTCTTTCTTATAAGCCAAAGGCAAGAAAGTAATATTTTTTTCATACAACAGCAATATGTATAATACCCTGGAAATATTTCTACTATGATCATTGAAGATTTACTCACTTTCTTACTACACAAGTCAGAAACATGACCTCATCTAAAGCTATGAACCGCTTAGTGACTCCTATCTTGCCTTTCTCATATATATTCATTAAATCTTTATCTATAATACTGTTATTTCCATTTAAAATGATTGTTGTGTAGCAAAAAAGCTGCTCTCTCACAAAAATGAATAAACCTAGATCACTTCCACCTTTTTCAATAATTTGCCTATTCCTAAATACTAGGTTGGAAGAATATACGACCCCTAAGTTAATCTCATCACCAAGCACCTCCAAAAAAAGGGGAAAAAAAAGGCACAAAAAGAGAAAAGATGGTCTGCCATTTATGTCTCCCATTTATAGTTTATTAAACCTAGAGATAATAGGAAAAAGGTGGAAAAAAGCAAAGAATGTCTGGGCTGTAGTATCAGATATCACTGCTTATTACTGGCTATCTGCCTAGTAATCATAAATCCATTGGGTAATATTCTCAAATCTTTTGCTTTTCAGGTAGGTGTGAGCCAAAAAGAAAAAAAGTTTAATTTTCTATGAAGAGCAGAAAACAGCAAGCACAGCACAACTGGGTACCAGGATGCATAAATATTCCTGATTACAAACCCTTGCACATAAAGCAAACAGGAAGAGTTTGAAGCTAACAGTGTGTACATCATGCAAAAGGTATCTCTGTCCCAAAAGATAGATATCACATAGACTATGAATGAACTGCTCCAATAAATTATATTATTCCTCAGAGGGGAGAGGAGAGCAATGTTATAAACAGTGACTTCAGAAAAGTGAGAACAATAGGGCATTGAATTTTGTAAGAGTGAATTAAGGATCTTCTTTTCCTGGAGGAGAGCTCAGTATCATTGACCAATGAGCCTTATAAATAAAAACATTAACTCCAGCACTGCCTGTTCCCCTAAGCGTATCGGCATCTCGCACTTTCAACATATCAGAAACTAAATGTAGGTACAAAATAAGTACAAATACATACAGAATTAAATATAGGTTTCAAATAGATTTCTTTAAAAATATACTTTCTAGAAAGTTTAGACAGCACGTGATCCTGGCAGAATGCATATCTCAGACACACAGCTTGGATGATAGACCGGGTGCACCTTTGGTGTAGAAGTCTTAACAAATCAAACAGCAACAATCCCTGCACATCACCTCCTCCTGGTGCTATCTGACACATAGTGAATATCCATGGATAAAGGAAATCTAAGCCAGAGCAGCACTTTTCATAATGAATCTTGATAGGATCAAAATCCTCAGATCTGTCACTTGCCTTTGGCATCACTTAAATCAAGGAGAGTAGTTTTGTTAAAACATTCACTGCGATCTTGACTAGACTAGGAATGGACAAGTAAATCTGACTTCCAGTGTGAACCTGTTCAGTGCTGAGGGCAGGGCAAAGGCACAGAGCTCAGAGTTCTGCCACCAAGTAGCTGACCTTGTTTGCAGCAGAAAGCTAAAAGCTAATTAGAAAGTGTTTTCAGAAGGTGACAAGATCTCTTTTTTCTTTTTTTTTTTTTTATTTTCTGAAGAAGAATGAGCATTAATTTCTAGGTCACAAGTCTGAACAAAAAAAAGGTAAAACAATTGCCTGCTATGAAGTGAATTTCAATGCCAAACTCCTGTTTGCTATCACCAATATGCCAAACGTTAAGCACTGCCAACTCTAACTTCATCTTGTATAGTCATTTCTCTGGCTCTTTAGCAGCTTTCTTGGTCAGTTAGAACTGGAAATTTATAGACGCATCAACATCTACTAGTGACACGTTATTAAACGCATCATCTCTGTCCGCCCTGACAACGATAAGTCAAATTTCTCTGAGGTTTACAGCAATCTCAAGGAGCATATGTTTTTCAATAACATTTTGATCTTTCTCCTCATCTCCTATGCAGCTCTCCTCCTTCCCTTCCTGTGCATGCTTGTTTTGCTTGACTTCCCCAAAACCCTTTTTAAAATGGTATTTGAATGTTACCTACACTTTTATGCTCTCTGAAAGTTGGTTTGGCTCTTTTTTAAGTATCTGAAAAGGGTTTCTTCATTTCAGCCTGGCTGTAACCAAAGTATTCTTGCAACACTAAGATATTAATACTTAACAGCTCTGCCCTTACACATTATTTAGGTATTTCTCCTTCTCCAGTCTTCTTTCCTGCACTTTACAGCCTTCTGACACCTACCATTTTCCTGCACTGTTTCTGCTTTCTTCTGCATCCCCCCCCCACTTCTTCCTTCACAAATGGCAGTTTCCCCTTCAGTTTAACCTGTTCTGCCCACTCAGACATCCCTGCTCAGGGCAAGGGCCTGGGATGCAGGAGGAACCCACCTTCCCCAAAAACATCCTCCTTCCAAAGGCAGGGAAAGCTGCCAACTGCTCAGATATAAACTGTGGTGTGCACAGCACATGTGCTGCTTTGACAGGGTAGAAAGGCAATCACATTGGCAGAAGCTGTTCTGGTTTGGGCATTCTTGGAAGGAATGCTGGATGTTTTGAAAGAGTAAATTGTTTTGGAGTTTCAGGTATAATTATTGCAAGCTTACACTCACTTCCAGCTTGATATGACAAATTTTCATCTAATTGTAAGGCTGCAGCATTAGTATTGATTTTCTGCTAGAAG
This sequence comes from Scytalopus superciliaris, assembly GCA_013400415.1. Taxonomy (NCBI): domain Eukaryota; kingdom Metazoa; phylum Chordata; class Aves; order Passeriformes; family Rhinocryptidae; genus Scytalopus; species Scytalopus superciliaris. The sequence goes on from VXBX01005001.1 coordinate 172,825, forward strand.
CTCTTCTCATCCTGTCTCTTCCTTCTTTCTTTCACCTGCTTGAAAGTGAATGTATCTGTTTTCACGTGACTGGTTTCTTCAAGTACATCACTAATTATCCTTTTATCTGAAAAATACTAGTTTATTCCTCTATCTGTTCTATCAGGAAAAATTAAAGAATTGCCTTGCAAAACAATATAAGAAAGAATTCTATATTGCAAACAACCAATTGTTTTATCACTATTCTAAACAGAACTTCTGTTTTACCTATAACCTTAACCCATGAATTTTTGTGAATATCCAAGAATCTCAGCTTTTAGTTCTTTTAAGTCTTTAAGTCTTATAAGATGCTTACAAAGAGCATAAAAAAGCAACCTGGAAATACTTAGTGATTTGAATGCGGGAAAGGGAAAAACTGTGTGTATATATATATATATATT
>VXBX01005001.1:173285-186508 GCA_013400415.1 Scytalopus superciliaris
TTATATGTAAAAGTTTTCTGTCTTGTTGCTGTTGGAAGTGACCTATGAATCTTCTTAGTTTTGGAAAATACATTTGTCTTTTGCAGAATTGTGCCAGAGAGGAAAAGACTTATATTGCAGCTCAAAACTACCCTCTGAATCGACTAGAACAGAAACTCAGCCTAGGGCCTCTGAGATCCAAAACAACTGCCCCATCCATCAGGCTTTTCTGAGCAGAGTATCTCATGAACTCTTCTGCAGCAGTTGTTTCACATAATACCAATAATTTAATATTCACTAGAGAAGCAACTTGAACAGGTTTCTCATATCCTGAGAGCCCCACCTATTTGATTATGAGTTGCTCCAATGTGGAGGTTTCTTTTGCTCAAGAAAACCTTTGGGGTACCTCAATGTTTAATCAGAGAACCTGAAAATTTGAAAACACTCGTGGGATGAGAAAGCCATTTTCTTTCCTTTTCTGGTAGCAAGCAAACATAATAAAGGGCCAAATAAAAATAAAAGCTAAAGTATCAGAAAAACAACTTTATCAACCCAGCCATACAGTTCTTTGACAAGTCCAAGTGTCATATTTCTGTAATTATTTACAGCAGGTACCACCAGGCATAAAGCACTGTGTCTGTATTTGGTGGGTAGGACTAAATGTATAGTGTGTCCTTCAGCACACACCTCACACACTTCAGATAGCGATTGCTATATTACAAGAGAGGCTGGCAAGAATAAATCCAGAAATGTCTGGAAACCACTTTTGGCTTAAGGGTACCAAAAGGACAAGTTCTGTAACTGCAGTCAGAAGAACGAACCTCCGTAACTCAGTGCCAAACTCTCTCAGAAGCAGAGCACATTATTTGCAGTAGCAAATTCAGGCCAGAGCTGTCGGTTCCTCTGCTGTCAAGACCCGTGTAGACAGGACAGCTATTGAACTAGACAGGCAGAGAATTACTGTTCTTTTTGAATGGCTCCCTTACATAGGGCAGAATGGCACCAAAATTACAAAATTGCTGAAAAATCATCTCCTGCATCTCTGCTTCTGAAACAGTAAGTTAAACTCTGCCTTTCTGTGCTTGGTTATCAAACTTCTTGCTGACAGAAGTTATGAACACACATAAAAATAAAATCACTCCAGTTATTTACATTTGATTTGTTTGTAGTTAGAGAACTTAGTTCTTCGAAAGAGAAACGTGTGGAAGGAGGAAAAGTCATGGAAATTATCCAGTGATAATAATTGCCTCCAAACATCAACAATTTTCCCTCAATGGAAAAAAAAAAACCAAAAAACCAAAAAAAACCCCAGAACTATAAAGTGTAAAAACTAACAAAGTTATTAATTACTAGAAGATCAAGTAAAATTTTGTTAGCCTGACTTCACAGAACCTAGTTTCTCTTTTTCTGTTTGCTTGCCACCGAGACACAAAACACAAAAGCTTTGAAATTAAAATAACCCCAAAGGTGCATGGCCCCTCTTTCTCTGCACTCTTTCTGAAACTCAATCCCTGCCATGCATGTGGATCAAAAGGGAAGTGAAAGTCTTCCTCTGAAGGTTACCTTACTTGTGCATGAGTTCTACTGAATTTTTTTAACCAGTAACATCTGAATCCACTGAAGTCTCAACAGTTCCACAGTAATTTCAGTTTTCCTTTTGCCAACCTCAACATATAAATAGGAAAGAGTAGACAAGCTAAAGTGCTCTCCACTGAGAGGGCTCAAAATCTGAAAATCAATTTGTTGCAGTATTAGAGCAGTTGAGAACTCCTTAATTTGAGCTCACAGAAATCAATAACAATAACACAAAACTTAGACCTGCAAAGGTGAACCTTTTTTCTCTTTCAGAAAAAAAGTATTGAAGTATTTTATGAAAGAAAAAAAAAATGAAAAACTAACACGAAATAGAAACTCTAACAGATGCTTTTATAATTTAAATGTGGCCCGCTGTGCCTTGTGGTTCACTGGCTCATTACACACTCATGTTTCTATACCCTTTTCCCATCCTCTTAGCCCTCAAACTGCACTGTAACTCTGGAAGTGTTTAGGGGTTTGGTTGCAGTTGGTTTTTAATGATATTCTGCATTCTGTGCTTACTCTCTCCCTTATCTTTTGACCAGTACTGAACACTTCAAGCTATTCAGAGAATTTGGTAAGAACAAGACTTCTGCAGGTTCTGGCAGCATTTCTACATCACAGATGTATCCAAATTATGCCTTCAGCCAGATCAATACAACCACAGAGAAGGACGCATTGCTGTATCACAGATGTGAGAGTAAGATGAAGAACTTTCAGGAAAGGGCTCCAGAGGCAGATTTTTCAACTGAATGCACCATAATTTTCCAGGCTTTGCAGCTGCTTCTACAGGACTTGCACAGGGCCATGAGAAGTTAACAGTTTAGATTGGTGCCAGCTAAGGATGTTTTCCTCCTGCCTTATTGCAAGCTACAGGTATGCCCTGTATGCCATCCAAATATAGCTGAGAGCACTTGGGTCTGTGAGTCAAAAAAGGAGTTTAGGCTGTTTCCAGGCTTGGAGTGTAGAAAGCTTGATTTCTGATTTAGAAAATAAGCTGCTTGGATTAATACTCCGTGAAGCACATCAAACTTCAGATGCTGCACTATTTTAAATGCACTTTTTAAAAGTCATTTCAATCGTGCTTGAAGTCCAACAGACTTTGTTTCATTGTGCATGTTCAGGACCCTTAAAGAGCTGATTTCAGATTTGTGGACAGCCAGAAAAAATATTAATGGACTGTAAATCTTATTATCATGTGCTTCATGCAATATTAGTGAGATAAAAAATATGCAAACAGAGTTTTCTAAAATACTAACATAAAAGTAATGCCTGTGTTATAACAGGAGTTTAATAAGATTATGTGGAATAGCTATTCCAAATTATCTTTTGTCCTTGTATTTTCGAGTACCTGATGTCAATGCAATTACCATCTATTTGTTTAAATTTTGATTAAATCCCTAAGCATTTAATAATCCGTCATTATAAATTTTTGCCTGGTGTCATTATACTAAATAAACATTTAGGTCAGATTTTTTAAAAAGCAGCAGCAATTTAAGTTATGCTTTTATATCCTTATTTAAGCTCAATATCAAACAGCTGAATTTCAAAATTATTAAAGTCAGGTATCTCTTTCTGAAGGTCAACGCTAAGTTATTGAGCAATATTAACAGCTGGAGGGTTAGACCCTGTGGCTGTGAAGAACATAAACTACACTGACGCTGTTCCTCAACTTTCTTTTGCTATCTGTGCTTTCTCCTAAACATTTGAAGTCTTACCTTTAGTAGACTTTCAAAAATCATTAAATATTGTTTTCAAAGTACATTGTTCACATGTGTAAACCACTCGAAACCCCTTAACTCTCCATCTGCTGATTTCACAAGGTTTTTTATACAGCAAACACATACAGTCTGAGAGCAAGAATGCGATTTTTCAAGGACACGAAATACAATTTGGAGTTAACAGACAGCAAAATCTGGCAAACAGGTACCTGACTCTGGTATAGTTTTGCAAACTTTTTCCTTAAGACTCAGCCATATGTTACAGATCTAAAGGAAATGAATAATGAAAAGCAGCCTTATAACATTATTCTTTTTTTATCCCACTAAATTAACTTTAAGAGTATTCTTAAAAGAAAGTAATCTTTTCCTAAAAACTATTTTGTTAATCCTCTTCTAGCCTTGGGACATAAAATTGCAATAAGGTCAACCATCTTAAAGCATTGGCACTTGAATCTCTCCTGCCATATATGGAAAGTGAAACTACAACAACCAGAAAGAAAAAAATCTAGTAATTCCGATGCATCATCTAGGCACCAGCTTTGATTCTATTTAAATAACCTTGCTTTTTATCATCACATCACACGCATGCAGAGAAAGCTCAGAAGGAATGTAAGTCAAGGGAACTAATGAACTTAACACAGAGAAAATAAAAGAACTACCCTGTAGATGTGTATTTATAATGGAACAAGTCAGTAAATGAACAAGTAGCCATAATGAAATCTTGTATGACTTCCTTCTGTCATTGGGGTCAGAAATATGAAAACTGTGTAGGAACAAAATATTATAAATCTTTAGTCTAAAATTAATATTTTTTTAAAGTTTGTAACAAACAAAGCACAAAGTATTGTTACTGTTCCACTGAGAACTCCAGACTTGGTCCCACTGCTGAGCATCCACACCTTGCAATGATGGAAACCCAGAACAATCCATCTCTGTGGTAGGGATCCAATCCTTGCTCTGTTCAGACGGCACCAATACTCTCCAGGGTTCTGTGCCAGGGGCTCAGACCCCGTCACACAAATGGTCTACTCAGAAGCCAACACAGCCCCAGTCCTGCACTCTGAGTGTGCTTTGCCACCTCACCACCAACTGCACGGGAGCCACAACACCTTGCTGTATTTTTACCCTACTGAAATGTGTCCAGTTCCTAGTGGTTTGAGGAAATGTGGTGGGAGGAGAGACCCTCTAAATACATGCGATTAAAGCAGCTGTATATCCAACAAATTCTTAGGTACATGACAGCTCCAGGGAAGAGTTTTCCACTTTAGAGCCTCTTGCAGGGGCCTGAAGACAAACTACACCACAGTGTTCCTGTGAACCATAACAAGGCAGGTCACATCTTAGGAACCACACACACAAACACAAAGGCAGTAAAAGACAGGAGGTCAAATTTCAGTTAACAATGGTTATAAGTCATTGGAAAATTCTTTTTAATAGGTCATCTCCTAATGGAAGACACTACCCTCTTTATTATCTTTCTCCAAAAATTTTTCTCTGGCAAACCAGTAAGTCAAGAAAAGTAAATTATTTTTGTAGAATCACTTCAAAACCTGCAAAATCTGATGTTCTTGATGGGTGTGTGCTTGGCAGTTGACTTCTATATTTGGGTTTTTTTCATCATGTTAAAGCCACAAAATCAGGAGGAATTGCTTTATTTTAAACAGAAGTGAGCACAGTCAGTGCTCCATATAAAGAAGAACATTTCTTTATGACTGTAAATATATTGGTACAGGGAAACTAGCTGTAGCAATACAAATGGTAATTTATTTTACATTCCCAAATACGTTATTAAGCATGACTAAAGAAAGTAATTCCACTTACGAATGTGAAAATAGTATTTAACAACACAGAATAACTTGCAACGATATCCACCAGGTGAGAAAACCCTGGATTGGGTTAAAGGCTCAAACATCACATTTATAAGGTTATTTCTTCATAAATTACAGCTGCAGCTCTTTGTCCACATCTTTAACAGCAAAACAAAAGAATCTCCCGAAGCCCAGATATTTCAGGGTAAATCTTTAAAAACTGCTCTCACTGATTCATAGTTGGGCCATTACTCAAATATGCAATATATAATGCTGATGAGTTAAACATCACATCACCCATTTTGATTTATTTCTTTCAATTCTCTGGGAATTTTATTTATGTTTATAACTACAAGGTGTTTGTTGGTGATGCCAATGGATTCAGTCCAGGGATTGATAGTTGAGTGCTTAGACCATTACACAGCATTACAGTATATTGATTAGAATACCTATGGAATAACTAAGGACAAAACTAATAATGTTACCAAGAAAAATGCCCAGAAGGGATCAGGTCTAGCCTAACCAAATGATACAGTTTCAGCACTGCTGAAGAGAATACCAGCAGTCTAAAAGGTGAACTCTTCCAGTTGTTATTTTCTTTAAGTTAGTGCTTTTCTACACTCAATAAAAATATTAATATAATTTTATTTCTCCCTTATATCATTTTTATGAACTAACACAATATTATCTATACTGTCCTCAAGATATAGAACGCGACGTTGGACAAATAAAAAGCACAAACGGACTTTTTTTTTTGTGCTTTCTGAATTTCCAGAATATCTGAGCACAAAGAGCTCAGGCTGGTGCTGTATCACATATCACAAATTCAAAGCACTTAATCCTGTCTTCCACACGTCGGCCAAAGCAATACAAATGCCAAAAAATTCCTCTTTGAGAGCAGAATTGTATACATTGTAGATTATATAAGCCTTCTGTCCCCCTCCACTTGAATGTACACTATCAAATCATCCCGGCCATTACTTTATATTGAGCAGATGGTATTATGAGATTTTGATAAAGAACAACAATCACCCAGCAAGGGTTGCAAAGGGGTCGCTGAAACCAAGATTAACAATTGATTAGCTTTAATGGACCGTGACAGTAACAAACAACAGAGCTCCACACAAAGATTTGATTGTCCCATTAATGCTGCTGACACAAATGGCTTTTAACTGCCTTCCTAAAAGTGTTAATACCACCAGAACCTCAGCAAACCAAGGACTTCCTCAAAGTGAGAACTGTCCTGCAGTGAAGAAGCACTTAGTGTAGCCCTCTGAAAGATCTTCTATGAAGTGTGTTTCTGATTTATTCAGATAATCGCTCCTATTTTTCCAAGGCTTAAAGTTCAAAAAAATGCAATGCAGCGCACCTCCGCAAGGCTGGAATGTAATAGAACTCTGAAGCATTTGAATACAGAAGCTGGCACTCATCAACTATACAGCAATAACACAAATTATCATTTTCAATGTGCTCATTTTGTATTTGCTCCAATTTGCGCTGATTGTCTTCAGTACCACAGCCCTCTAAACTCTTTTTTTTTTTTCATTCTAGGCTATAAGTTCACTCTATTTTTTTTTCTTTTCTGCACAGAAATCAGTAATTTGCATCATATTTTTGTTAAAATAAAAGTATTTGTGATTAATGGAAGTAACCATGGTAAAATCTGAAAACAGAACGTACGGATCTGCTTATTTCTTAAATACATGTATGAGAAAAAGGTCTATGGAAAATGTCTGCTTCCCTTAATACTTAAGCCCAAAATTTAAATAGACTTAAGGCAAATATTCATGGAAGGTTTTAAAATTAAATCTAGTTAGAGACAGAGTAAACAAAACTCCACCTAACACAACATTCAGGAAAGCAAGGATATAAGAATTCAGTAAAGGTAAAGAGGTATTTACTCATCTAAGCATTGAGTAAGACTTTCTGTTAAACTTTCAATTTTAGGCTAATTACTTGGGTTTTAAATTAACTTTTTTTTTTTTTTTAAATTGTCTTATTTAATCAAAGGTTTTTCTTTCAAACAGCTCATGTGAGCTGCCACAGTGCTGCTCCCTCCCATATTATTCCTAAAGGCAACACACAACAGTGGTGCAGCTCTAAGGGCTTGGAGGTAAGAGAAAAAGCAGTGTCTGCTCTCCACACAGATCCAAACACAAACCATTTGCACAAATCAAGGTCATACTAATCCCATCCCTGTGGGTCCAACCCCATCTGCAAATGCAACTCTCTATAGAGCAATTCCTTGCCAGTTCACTGCAGTGACGGAACATGCTGCTAATTACTGTGTTTAAAAATCTTGACCTACGCAGATATGCAAGGGAATTTAAATGAAATCTCTGAAAGGGTAAAATCCACCTGCTTGGTGTCCCAACACACAAACACTAAATACATAACCTGTCAAAATACTGAGCCAGCCTTCATTAATTCCATTCTCTGTAATCAACATCCTTCTATTACTCACATGCTTGGCTTCTTGGCTTTCTACAGTTGCTCTTCAAGCAAGCTATTGTATAAACTCATATATTAGAGTGTACTCTTATGATAAACATTCAGGAAAGTAATTATTAATTACCTGTAAATCAGCATCAAACTCATGTTTCAGGTAAGCATCTTCTGCAGCTTCAACAAGACGCTGAAAAAAGGAAAAAAAAAAAAGGTGTATTTTTGAAATAATGGATAACATCTTTATAAGGGAGTACTCCTCTATAAAAACAGATTGTCTGAGCATTGTGTAATTTACCAGCTATGATACTTCATTAAGTAGAAATAAATTTAGATTTAAGGGAAAAAAAAAAAAAAAAAAGACCATGCTTTTCAAACCCTCAGTACCCACTGTTGGTGATACAAAACTCTCAAAACAGCTCAACTACTAATAAATAAATAAATAAATAAAAAACGGTAACTTTTTCCAAGAGTGGTCAGCATCCTGCAGCTTGTATTCCAAAACTGATTTTTGAAAGAAAGCAAAGTTGCTTTCACACTGGACCTTATTTGCACATTGGAGCCCTTTACAATCTTACCTAACATTAAAATAGGAGGTATTTCCTAAAAATGCACTTGATTTCAAGAAAATGAAATAAAAGAGTATTTCTAAATTACACATCATATATAAGAGATCAGAAAAACAGACTAGGTTTGTTTACTGAGCAGATTTGAAGTGTTTGTACACACTACCTTAACATGGTGCAAAATCACAAGAAGATTTTTCTGCAATTATGGAAGTAATGTTTACTGAATGACAGCAATTCAGTAGTATTTTTGTCCTCTTAATAATATCCAAAACTCTCTGTAGTAGCTAGTGTTCCTTAGCACCATTATCTGATAGGAAAAACAATAGGATTGCACCAAAACACTGCTACCTGAAAAATTTCATTTATACAGGGGTTTGCTGTAGACATTCTCTTGTGAAATGACATTATATCCCTCCTAAGGTTTTACTTGGAGTTCTTTATAGTTCAGAGCATTTTAACTATGGAAGTAATTCCTTCTAATTTTTATTTGATGTACCTGAATATTCACATCCACAACCTAAAATCAAACAAGGAATCATTGTCACAGAATAGTCTATATAATACTTTAATTTTCTTTGATCTATAGGACACTAGTACACATGTATATTTTCAAATACTTTCATCACTAAGCAAGTGAGATCCAGACTCTCACTAATGACACACAGAGTGGGCAGCCATGCACATGTTTTGGGGTTTTTTTTCCCTTTTCAGAATGGTATTCACATTTATCAAGTCTTTGGATATAAATCAAAATTAAATCAGAGTTCATATTGATTGCTATACAGTTTGAGCTGTAATGGAACTCGAACCAAGAAAAATATTTCTGGTTGCCAATGTAAAACAAATGGTTCAACAAAAACGTGAGCAATTGAAGCAGAGCCATGGCGGTTACAGGGGGAGTTTGTGCTCACAGTCCCAGCATGTTGTCCCCCTGCTCCATCTCATCTCCCCACTCGCCCACAGGACAACACAACCCTCAAGCTGGGTTTCTGCATCCTCCCAACACAACCCAGTGGGGAGGCTTTCCATGCCTTTTTCTTTGGTGCAGAGTTACACACCTCAAACAGAAGATTGAAAACTCAAAACACACCTGATACCAAGGCTGATGTGGAAGAGCAAGAGAAAGTAGGTGAAGGCCACCTTCCCAGAGCCCTGTGCTGGGGGTACATCCCTGCCATTTGACTGGTTCCACCTTTAAAGGTCTTGTCCCATGAAAGCCCAACTGGTCATAGCAAACCCTTTTGACCTAAACTGGAACGGAACTGAAATGGTTCCAGCACTGGGCAAATCAAAGCACAACTGAACTGACACAGTGTACCTTCCCATCTACAAGGGTAAAAGAACTCAACAACAAAGATGCATCACAACAGACTGCAAGAAGGAATCCATGGAAAAACATTCCTAATGAAACACTGAAGTTCTGTAATCGTTCCCACTACTCCTGTATCATTCAAACAGCAGTAAAAGCAGACCTTGCAATGTCAAAGGTTAACAAACATTCACTTGACCCACAATTTTTTAGAAACTAAGAAGGGAAGCAGCACAAATTAACTATCCTGAGGGGGAAGCCTTACAGCAACTGAAAGAGCTCTGTGCCCACTGGAAGGCTCTCAGCGGACCATCTTTAGTAGCCTAGTGACCTGCTAGAAGGGTTTTAGAAATCTAGCCCTCAATTTTTCAAGCATGAAAAAAGCACTTAACGTAAAATAACTACTCTAATTGAATGCATTTCTGCAGGTGCGTCCTCCTTTATATTTAAACCATAATTGCATTACTACTTTGTGCTTATCTGATACAAAAGATCATGACTGATGAGTTTGAGAGGAAAAAAGAGAAAGAAGGATCAAGAAAATTCTTCAGACAGAAAAGAATAAAGGAAAAGAGAAACATTTTTTTCTTTCCATACTGAAATATTTACTTATCGAAAGAAAAATTATTACAGCATTTCATGAGATACCAGTGATATTAGATATTAGTACCTAGCGGGCTAGAAAAATAATTCATGGCTTCTTATATAGTTTGTATTGATCCCAATGTGTTTCAATTACATTTTTGCCTCAGTGAAATAAATTTAAACTAAGATTTATCCCCGCATGTAAGAAATAACTGGAGAAGCATAAGATGGGTAACAGTAGAAACATCTGGTAAGGAGGGCAGCTCAGAAATGAAAAGTGCTGATTGGTACTTTATTGATTTATTCACTAATATTTGAGTTGTTACATTTATTTATTAAAAAAAAAAAAAAGGGGTATATTTGAGCAACTTCCCTACAGGAAACTGAAAGACAAAAAAAGCCATCTTTTTACTGAGGAATATTTTTCCTTGAAGACGCAAAAGCCAATACATGTGCACATTACATGCTTTGCCCTCACAAAACAAATAATGAAATTAAAATTTTGGTACACCAAATGTAGACAAGACAACAATATGCTGCATTTTCTATGTATCAGTCCTTAACCACAGTTTGCTTTAAACATCTCAACACCATTATGAAGGAAACCATGAGAAATCTGGGAGAGCTACAGAAAAGGTAAGCCAGTAATAAGCCTAAATCCACAAAATTACATATTAGTGGATATACACAAATTATATCAGAATGAAGAAATTGAATACAAATGTTTCAGGGTTTTTGTTGTTTTCAGGGGGGGAGGGCTGGTTGGATGATTTTTTATTTATTTTTTTCTTTTTTTAAGAAGTCTCCAAAGGGATAAAGCATTGTGGAAGGAATTCCTTAACACTCTGGAGGCAAAAACAAAAACCACATGTAATACTGCAACATTTTTATATGGAGGCCAAAAATCCCTTTTAAAATGCTTGTTAATGACTGAGAAGTTATCTAGCAACGATTCTCAACATTAGCGTGATTAGTGATTTTAACTTAATAGTTTATAATGGCATTCTTAATACAAATGCCAATATATTTTCATTTGAGTAACCATACTCTAAAACCCTTGCTGTACAAGTAAATGCCTCCCAAGCTGTGGTTATCATGAAGGGAATTGTGAGTCATCTCCAGGAATTTACATGGAATGAATTATGAACACAGAGTGAGCGTTGTTAGAGTTACTCCACTGGAGAGTGTTTTTAGAAGTGTTTATCCCTAGATGTGGAGAGCTGTTTGTGTGCATGCACAGGCAAGTCAAAGGCAGGACATTTCAATAATGAAAAATTTTTAGATAATGAAAAATTTTAATGTTCTATGGAACTGCTCAGTTGAGGTTCCCCCAGTTAAGGAACTTAAACCTTTCCCAATGCATGTGAACATGAGAAAGATGGACTGACTTATCCCGCATATCACAATGCAGCACTGATAAAAACACAGACCAGAATACAAACAAACACCACGTCAAACCCCCTACCCAAACTGGGCACCAAAATATACTGTCAGAGTTTGGTATTTTCACTGGTACTGGTATCACAAATAACAGAGAAAGAAAAAGAAATTTTGCTACCACACAGTAATAAATTTTTTAACTAAATCACTGAGCTATCTCTGAATAGTGATTTTCTTGACAAACGATATTATAATTTCAGTGAACTGATATTCCCAGATAAAGACTCTTTCAAGTGAAGTTGTTATAGTGAGAGCAAAGGAAAGGTGAAAGTGAATGGATGAGGGGAAAAAAGAATCCAACAGAAAGTAAGGGGGAAAAGGAACAGGTATAGGCAGAAATATGAAAATAAAAAAAATAACAATTTCAAGAAAGAACATCAGAAACATCCAGAGTATAAGGTACCCATTTTAGCTTCTGAGAGCTCTTCTCTTTTCATGTACTTCTTAAGGGTTCCATATTATTTTTCAATGATTCCTCTTCACTAGAATCCTGTTTTGAAGTTATGTTGGGGAACAGATGAACTATGAGGCCTGTAAAAAGCACTGTACATGATGGACCTATGATGAAGACCCTATTGAACCAACGAGCAGAGTGGAACTTATTACGTTTCAGCCTGAAACGTAGATTCTGGACTTTCATGGACATTCTTATGCTGTTAGTAATTGATTTTGTGTTTAAATGCTATGGCTTTTTAGTCTATTACAGTTGGTTACACCACCCAAGTTTTGCCGTCAGGGCAGTTCCCCTTTGTTGTTTTCCCCTCACAACCCTCCACGTTGTCCTCCTCTCCCTCATGGTTTTCCCGCCCTGCCCCAAACCCTGTTCGCTGATTGGTTGTTTGCTGAGCCGTTCCCCAGAGGTTATCCCACTGCCGTGTGAGAGGCTCCACCCCGGTTTTATCCAGTCATCTTCCAGTTACCGCCCTGTTTTCCAGAATCTTCTCCCCAACCCTATAAAAGCCGGTCCCCACAATAAACTCCGCCCTTTTTGAGCCCAAATCCAGGAGTGTTTGTGGGGTCATTGGCGTCTCGGTCAACAGCTTGCAAAGTTAGATTAAATAAATTCATAAGCATAACAAAGTTTGAAATGGTTTCTGAACTGCATTGGGTTACAGACCTTTATCAATAAATGTTGACTGAAGTTATGGCCTTCTATCTTTTTAGCTATCAAATATTGCAGAAGAACATTTGTATTTCCTTGTTTCCTTTCTATTTTTCTAAGATAAATCAACTGCTACACGTAAAACCAGAAATTGCTCTTTTCCAAAACAAACTGCAACAAATTTCCAAAAAGGATACAAAACTGCTCTACCTTAATTATAACTAATATCAGCTAAGTACAGGTGTCATCTCAGTCCAAAGAATGAATAGTTTATACTCCGTAATACCAATATGATTAAATTTAATCTCAAAATAGCAAAAAATGCACTGGGGTATTACAGTAGTTATAAAGAGTGTAGATAAACCTGTAGGAGGCTCTTATATTGTAGCATCAAATGTATTCAACCAACAGCAAAAGGTAGCTCTGAACTCTAAAAAACTTTCTTGTTATTCTTCCATGGTACCAGCTTTGTTTGAGGTTCCTATAAAAATCTTGTATACCATTTCAGGGTTGATTTGTGTTTTGGAAGCAAAAAATATTTAAAAGTCATGCTTATCAAAATTCAGCAAAAAGTCTAGACCCAAGAAAAACATATGAATATAATGCACTGGGGGAAAAAAAAAAAAAAAAAACCAACAAAAAAAAACCCCAAAAAAAAAAAAAAAAAAAAAAAAAATAAAAAAAAAAAAA
>VXBX01005001.1:186513-214630 GCA_013400415.1 Scytalopus superciliaris
CCCACAAAAAACAACAAAACACAAAAATATGTAGAAAAAATAATAATTTGTATAACTGTGAAAAGCCAGTCTCCCAGACTCCTATGTATGGAGTTGTAAACAAGACTTCCAGCTGAATCAAAATTAATGATCTTTATTTTAAAAAGAGCAGAAAACAAAACAAACAGAAAAACCAAAAACCTTTTCTCTATTTTAAAAACCTTATGTCTTTCATATTTTGTAGCAAGATTTCTGGTACATTGCCAAGTAAAAACCAGCAGCTTCCTGTATACAGAAAACACAACTACCAATAGTCACCTTTCTTCAAATGAAATATTCAGTGCAATTCTAATAACCTTACCATTGATTTGAATATCTAATTTCCAATCAAAATTTATAGTAATTGAGCTGCAAATATGCCAAAAATATTTCCTAAAGTGCAGCCAGATAACTGTTTAAACATAGTTCAGCAGTTGAGTGTATTCCTGGGAGAGAAACAAGAACTTGTGTTTCAATCATCAGAGCAATTTTCTTCCCTGGCTTCTCTGTGAGAAGCCTACGCTGTGCATGTGGGAGCACTCAGCAACAGATTCCCAAACCTTCAAAACATTACCCAGGTACCTTCCTATGACTTCCCCATTTTGGGGTTCATTTCAGAAGGGAAAAAGGGCTTTCCTTTCCAGGAAATCTGTAAGGCTGCAGGTGCTCTGAGAACTGAAAAGCTTGGACTGTTTTGGGAAAGAACAAGATTTATTAGCATTAAGTGAGCTTAGGTAATATTCTGGCAGGGGTGCTAATTCTGCCGCAGGTCCTCCTTGCTTCCACCGAGCTCTGGGGTTTGCTGCTTTCACAGCTCGTTTAGTGGACAAGGTAAAGAAGCCCATAGGGAATACTTGACGTTGTTCATCAGTATCACTATTATTTCCTCTGCTCAAAGACAGTATCATATAAGTTAACAATGAATGCACCCATGTGAAAACAGACCTCTCCATCTCAAAGTTTATTGCAAATAACTTTGCACAAGTTTTCTGTAACCAGTGGTATGAGAGACTGATGCTGACCTTGGAGGGATATTTGCTCTTCTCAGAAACACAGGTGGTTTTAGACAGAGCAATGACAACAGACAGGCAGTTTGGCTGGTTTAATCCTTCAGGATGGTGACACACAGTTTCTTCTCTTCAGAAAGCCCATCAGCATTATTTTATTCCCCACTTTGTTCTCCTCAGCTATGAGGTAATCTCTAGGAAATTTTAGCAGTAAAATTGCTGTTACTGTGACTAAGACACACTGAAAATTATTTAGTGCCTATTATCTGGATAATAGAGCTCCTAAGTGCTTGCTTGTAGCTTAAGATTGATATCAATCTTGCAACTAATGCCATACAAAAAATGACTGCTCTATGACTACTATCAAATTCCACTGCAACCCAGCTAGACAATGCTCAGCCACAGTAAGTGCTGCAAAGCACAATCAAAGCAGAAATTATAAATAAAGGATAAAAATAAATTAAAAGCTTAGCATATGCAATTATCTCAAATAACTTCAATTATCCACTTATATTCATTCAAAACTGGCAGATTTTCAGGTTGATTGTTGTTAGAGTGCTAGTGGCTTTTTGAAGCAACATAAAGAGTTCAGCTTGGCAAAGAGCTGGACAAACAGAAATGAAACTGTAAACGGATTAAAGTACATGAGAGTCACACGTTGCATAACACTGGCTAAGACAGTCCTGGAGTAATTAGATGCATTTCTGACTTAACTGGGCCAACACTATATTTAATTATGGCATCTGGAGATTGCCATGGCATGGAAGGAAGACTCCAGATGAAGAAGGTAACACATTTGTCTTGTACCAAGTTCTTCAGTGCTCAAAAGGCTGAACAAAACCAATATATCAGATACATAATATGCAGATTATCAAATCTGCTCCTACCACATTATTATGTCTAGCACAGAGCAGAATGATGTGCTAAATAAGGTTTTATTCCATACTTTTAGTTCCATATGTTTCAGATATCAAGGAATCAGTTCAGCCACAGACACAACTTAGAGCTGTTCCAGCGATATTTAAAATGTGATTTGCCTGGCTGGGGTACAGCAACAACCAGCTCCTTCAGCCACCTCTCCTACCTCAGGGCCAAGAGAAATGTTCTTCAGCATTTTGCACCAACCACATATTCACCCAAGCTTGTGTAATTCTCTGGAAATACCTTTATGCAACATGGGAACACAGTTTCTAAAGTTTTGCTTTCCATGAATAATTCACAACTAGTATTTTGTTCTCTTCCACATAAATTTAAAAATCTAATCTAAGTAGTCCTTTGTAAAATGCCTTCCAAATTCAAGTGAAACAGGCCTGGGCATGTATTTAAAAATCCACCTGTGTACACACACATTTAAATATATTTAGTCAACACTAACCTGTAAGCATCATTATTATCCTTTTTCCTCTGTTCTGTACTGAAATCAGTAAATTTAATAATCTGATTTATTAAATTTTTTCACATATTTAAGGTACCACAGGTCATACTCTTTACCTGACTCTCACAATTGCTCTCCTGTTTGGATAATGCCAGACAGGCTTTTCTGCATTTGAAGAAAGTGTGATCTTACATGTCTGAGCAAAAATAGCTTTCCCTCAGCTATGACAGCTCTCAACATCATTGCTGGATGCTTGGCAGCTATTGGTTGAGAAAAATTTGGGATAACACTTTCAAGCAAGTTGATTTAATGCAAAGTTCTCCATTAATAGGATTTATCTCACCTCTCCATGGAAGTAACCTAAACATTCTTCATATGTAAAGACAGAAAACTCCAAAGGTGCTGTACATCCCATTCTAAAATAGGTCATAAGATACAGGAAGATCTTTAGAGCTTTTCCTTTACTAGATGTTGAACTTTACATGAATGAAGTTAAGGGAGATGAATCCCACACCATATGTGCAACATAAATGAGCTAAGGAGAAATGGAAATATTCCCATGCTTGCTCAATAGGGGAAAGGAAACTTCAGGCAACACTTTGTCCTGACAGCAGTTCTTGGATGAGTCAAGGTGCTTCTGTTCTGTTTGCATTTAGAAGCACCAAGTGAAACCAACTGTCCTTACCTTGTTCCCTCACTCAGCTTTTTCCTCACCTGTGCACTGAGGCTCATTCCCCCAAGTTAATTCAAATACGGCTTGCAATCTGCAGTCTAGTTCAACCAAACCGGTTATGATATACTGTCCTGCTTCCAGTTTCCAACCAGATTACTGTCAGACAACAGCAGCAAAAAAACCCTCAAGATTTATTACTCAAAGCAAAGGTCACTTCCAGAGTTTGCAGGGACTGACTTCCATTGCTTAGCCCGGCACTCAATCACACAACACTGAACCTTGTTCTTTGCTTTCAGAGACATGTCCCTCTCACGCAAAGCCAATTGGACCATTGTTTTTTATTTCCCACAGGATCAGGTTTTCAGTTGCCAATGGATTAACTGAAAGGGAAAATTTAAAAAAATTGGAAGGAAGACAAAACTCTGAGATTTCTACTAAACCTTCCCAACTCACTATTGCAGGTAGAATTTTCTATGCTAGACATCGAGGCAGATAGAATATTACTGTGAAGATGCGAAGAAAGCAGTTGGTATCCGTTTCTATATACATTAGGAGTGGATTTTGCAAGCATTTACCTGAAACTTAGAAATTCAGTTACATCTTAGGCTAGTACAGGCACAGATTCCTTGGGCCAAGTCAGCGCTGCAAGGTACCCAATTCAGCCTTCAAATGCAATCACAGCTTATTCCTGTTCCTTCCCTAACTGAGCACAGGCACATTAAGGTCACATAACATGCCCAGAATTCTAATGTTAAGGTTTTTTCATACTACTCTCCACTTCTTCTCTAGCACCTACCAATTATTCTTCCTGTTCACATCCCCAGGCATATTCATGATGAGTCTTTTGCAGGCCACTGGCAATATCTCTTCATTCCTCAATATGTCAACTTTTAGTTCCCATTTTCCCTATTGCCTTTACAATCACATCGAGCCCACCTTGAATATCTTGCACATCCTATGGTTCTAAGTCCCAACACAGTCTAATTCTGTTCCCTTTGTCTCTTTAAACCATCTCATTATTTTCCAGTACTGCTCTCCTTGTGGCAGTACCTTCCTCAGCCTCTCCTAAAATCCACCAACAGACTCCCTTGCCTGCTGACCCTTCCATTTTCCATTGCCCTAACACAAACTTCGGGAGATGAGACAAGAAAACTGTCTCTTCTGGGTGCTGAAGGCACATGGATGCACTGACAGGAGAGAAAGACACTTTTTCCTGCTTGCTGCTGGCTCAAGCAAGGAGAAGGTAATGGTGCAGTTGCAGAAGTCTTGTTCAACCCTGTACTGAAAACTCACAGTGAAAAGTATTGTCAAAGATTTCACTTACAGACAGCTTTACTCTGATACATGTCTAATGGCCATATGCCTCTCTGTGCTGAGTTTCCAAACGCTAACTTCATCCAGCTGGAACAGAATTTCAAAGAAAACCTTGTGTCAAGGCCTCAGCCCTGCCAATTTCAAAATCTGATTCCCAAGCATGGGAGTGTTATACAGTCTTAATGAAAAGAACATCAGTATTATGTTTAAAGACATAAACCAATGCATTTCCTTTAGTTTCTTTCTTGGAAACAGCTGAAGTTCAAAGATAAAATGCCAAGCTTCTTTGGTCTCCTGGACCAGGTTTCAGAGCTCTGAAGACTTGACTGCTGAAGATGCTGGAATTAAATACAAAAGCAACTTGCAGAGTAAGTGATAATTCATTTTTTTCATGATTTTGTACATTCTGACAGGTGTCATACAAAAAAAAGAAAAAAAAAGAAAAAGAAAAAAGGCTACATTGAACCTCTGTGGTGACACATTTGTCCACGCACTAGAAGTCTGCTCCATATACCTGGAAGGTTTTTCTGGTACCCTACAAATTACTGCTCAAGTCACAGATAGTATAGGAGCATCACTTTGCCAAAGCCATGCTTATATACAGACTTAGAAGTCTATGTATAGGTACAGACACCATCCCATCTATTAATTTACTAATTTTTTTTAAATAAATATTTTTTCAATAGTATTTTTCACTCTGTCTTAAGAACAGTATTAAATTGTCCTTGTCACTACAGGAAAATTGTGAATTCCCAAACCCCAATGAAAGGCTGCATTGCACAGTCACAACCTTATCTGTTTTACTTTGTAAAGGTAATGAGTTCAAATCCAGTGGGTATTTTGTTCCTTATTAAGAGAGGTCTTGTAACTTGTATTCTCCTAGTGACTAAGAGATTGCTATACTTTCATCTCTTAATTAGTTTTTATCAACTGGAACATTCAGCATTTAATTATCATATGTAGATTTATTTGGAAAACTAAGTAAAATATGCAATACAGCACATAATTTCCATTAAGTTTGACACACCTCTAGATTTTGGTATGACCTAGGGAACTAATTTCATAGAATACTCCTATTTTGCTTATTAATTTTTACTCTTGACTCTCAAACTACTTCTAAAATGCACCTGGGGAGCAATATGAGTCTTCACAGAGACAACCAACACCTGCAGGTTCAAAAAGTGACAACCAATGACTGCAACCAAGCCAACAAAAACTAGTACCTTATGTTTGCAGAGGCAAGTAAACTATAACAATAGTTTTCCATTTATTTTTAATTATAGAAGAGTTGTCAACCACCCCACACTTCTGGCAAGGCTTTCTCTATTGGCTGACCAACTCCCCCAGCCACCACCACAGGTTCTCCAATGATCCAATTATTTACCATCAGCAATTGTGCTTCAACCTTCAAAGTACTAACACAAAAAAACCCCCTAAGGTCCTTACTGTTGCTACAAGCAGTTTTAACTCTTGGTCAACTCTGACCCTGAGAAACATGCAAAACTCTTCTTTTCCATAAACGACCCATGAAGCCCTAAAGTAGCTGCTGATGCTCCTTACCCTCTCTGTTAGTCCAATCTAAAACCCACACATTAGCGTAGGACAATCACAAAAATAATAGATGCAAAGGAGAACACAGAGATCTAAGCCAGCTCTCTGTTTCCAAATGGAGGGAGGTTTCCCTTTTATTAAATCCTTATTCCCTGAAGCTGCCTACACTTTTCAGGCTGAAGCCTCTGTGAACTCCTTGACTTTGTGCACCGCAATAAATCTGTACTTGGCACTGGCAACAGCACAGCCAAAGCCAGGGGTGAGAAGGGGTGATAGTTCCTCCAGCCCAGGACCTGGGAGGTGATAGCAGGAGACTGACTTGAGCAAACACACAGGGCCAGCCTTAGACCTTACCTTGGTGAAACCTCTCTGAGGAAACTGAAAGGGGTTTGATAGACCTGATGTATTTGTGTTACACTGTAAAATTAGTCATCTACTGCTTATTAAATCTGTTGGGCAAGCTCTCTTAATGACTTAGGTATTAGATTTGGCTTTTAAATAGAGTCCTTAATGACCTTTTAGCAATTACATCTCATTCCAGAGTAATAAATGGAATAAAGTGATTTGTAATATCTGTCATGAAAAATATATAGTACCAAAGTACCTGAAGGGGCTATGGGAGAGTTGAAGAAGGATTTTTTACAAGGACATGTAGTGGTAGGACAAGGGATAATGGCATTAAACTACAAGAGGGCAGGTTTAGATTAGATGTTAGGAAGAAATTCTTCCCTGTGAGGGTGGTGGGGTCCTGGCACAGGCTGTCCAGGGAAGCTCTGGCTGCCCCATCCCTGGAAGTGTCCAAGGCCAGATTGCATGGGGCTTGGAGAAACCTGATCTAGTGGAAACTGTTCCTGCCCATGGTAGGTGGGTTGGAACTCAATGATCTTTAATGTCCCTTCCAACCCAAACCATTCTACTCAAAAGATGAAATTAAGTATATTTTCTATGACAAAAACATTTTAATTATTGCTTTCACTGTTTCAGGATACAAAAATTAGTCAAACATGCTCAGTAATTAGGTTTTCATCATAGGCCCTTGAAAAAAT
The DNA here is from genome assembly GCA_013400415.1 of Scytalopus superciliaris. Lineage (NCBI taxonomy): Eukaryota > Metazoa > Chordata > Aves > Passeriformes > Rhinocryptidae > Scytalopus > Scytalopus superciliaris. Next base: position 193,498 of record VXBX01005001.1, read on the forward strand.
AAAGAACAAATTGAAATGGAGAACACTTCTGTATAACACTTAAATGGTTCAGAATGAGTTTTCACCAACTGGATTTTTCTATTTCTGTTATGTGACACAATTTATATAAATGATATAAGACCTCACTAATGTAAGTGCCAATAAAAAGTAGGAAATTTTTTTGAGAGAGAAAGCAATGATTTCTCGCATCTGAAAATTTCTCAGCGGTTTACTGCAACTATTGGCAGAAGATCTGAAGTAACAACAGAGTGAAAAATCTTAGAAGAAATGTTCAGATAATTATAGAGTACACAGATATAGTACCTATATATAAAAACACAAATATTTACAAAGGAAATTGCACCTGTTTACACTCTTCTTTCCATGGTTCTGTAGATTCTTCAATTGGTTACAAGCACACTGTTGAATTCAAAGTATTACACTGGCAAGGTCTCCTAAAATGTCTTAGTTTTCCTCACTTTTAACACAGTAATATAATAAATGTCGCACATTACAAACTTTCCCAAGCTTTCTGAACTACTATGAACTACTATGTCCTAACCAGAAGCAGCTTTTGCTTTAGTACCGTTCTCACAGAGCCCTACCAAAAAGCCCATCCTCTGCACACAGCATGAGCAGACAGGCACCTTCTCGGCATTTCACTCCGTGAGGAGCTTCCAGCAAAACACATCGGAATGCAGCGGATTTTTCCCAGTTTTGCTCTTTCTTTGTGAGTCCCCAAAGACACAGCTTTGTGCATCCAAAGCCCACTCTCAGTCACTGCAAGGCTGCTGTGAGTGGCCTGGAAGGAGCAAGATTTGATACAGACATTGTGCCCCGGGGGAAGGAGAAGAGAGCTGGAGGGGGCCTGGAGCAGGCAGCCAGGGATGTGAATGTGCCAGCCGGGACTGCTGCACAGATGTGGTGTGTAGTTGTATGTGATAGCACTGCCCTGAACTCCCCCCAGAACAGGATGCAAGTTTTACCTGGAACCACAAAGACCATAAGAGGTCCTTGTAAATTTTTGGCTACTTTCTAATCAATGATTAATATACCATCACAGATTTTTAGATCTCTCTAAAGATACAAATAAAGGTGATTAAATATGACTGCAAGGTTGAAGTCTTTCTAAAATGAATAAAATCTTTTTGCTTGATACTCTCATTATATAAAAAGAAACCAAAACCACAACAACAACAACCAAAGAACTACTATTTAAAACACAAAATATATAGCCAAATTTTTGCATGTCTTTAGCAGGCTATCATTTATCATTTTTTCAGAATAATTTGTAAGAAAATAATCTGTGCTTTGCTGGGATCTACCTGAACACTTGGAAAGAAAAATCAACAACTGCACCATGAATTTTTATGTAAGCGGATTATTTCTATGCACTTCATGGTGTTGATTGATGAACACACTGATCTAAGGAATCACATCCTCACTGCACCTCCAAAACCTGAAGTACTTAAGGCACTAACCAAATGTGAAACCTATGTACTTCTTGCTCATTAGCAGTCTACTTGTGAAGTGCTCTTTCCCCATCACTGCTCCCTTCCAAGGCTTGTTATTTAACATTCCACTGTCAAAATAAAATATAACTATAGCTATGTCACCCTTAAACTTTCAAATATAAGGGGGTTTACCCTCTAGGTCTACTTAAAAAATAATTTTTATTATCAGGTGTAGCAAAGAATAAATTATGTTTGCCATACGTAATATTTCCTAGACAGCACAGAATTTTAGGGACAAAGACTGCCACCTTTAGGCAATAATCTGTAACGAAAAAAGGCTGTTTTCTTATGTAAATTATACTGTTCTAGCGAACATTTTCATTATGTTATTTTAGCATCTTCTATCCAGAAAACTGAAGAACAAAACACTGGGTTCAACTGAAGCCAACCTGAAAAAAATCCTTCCTCCAGAATTGCCGTATACAAGGTCTCTTAGTATAGGATCAGAGAAACCAGAGCTAGGGGTTTTTTTCCTGGAGGGCATTACAAGGAGATAGCCCTGGCTCACAAAGGTGTTTATTACATGAGAGAACTCATGTATGCAGAATTTTCTTTCCCATGCAGCACTGATTTGACCTTTGAGTAGGTCTGATCTATATACTGGGTCAGAAGTCCTAAAGACACATTATTAGATCATTAAAAACTGTATCATAATATAAATAATCTACTAGCAACTTAACTCTGTATTTTCTTCTTTTGGAAACAGTGATTTTTCATGTGATGCTTGGAGTGTTTGGGCTTTTTTAACAGCTTAAATAAGAAGGGGTAAACGCAGATTCCATCACACAGCACAACAGATACACTCTCATGGGTTCAACAGAAAGACCTTTTTATCAGGTAATGTATCTGATGGGGAAAAAACATCAGGGATGGTGGAGTCACCATCCCTGGAGTTATTTAAAAGCCATGTAGATGTGGCACTAAGGGACCTGGGTTAGTGGTGGCCTTGGCAGCGCTGGGTTAACAGCTGGACTCAATCTGAAGAATTATTTCCACCTAAATGACTCTGTGATTCTACATCAGTATTTGACTATTCAAACAAGGTAATTGTAACAGCAAAAGGCTGGGCCAGTGTCAGAAAAGGAAAGGACATAATGGAGTTGCCAGTAATTTCTGACGGCAGACGAATGAGCAGGAGTTACACCACATTCTCACTAGAATTTCTTCATCATATTTAAAGATGTGGACATGAACATAGAGATGTACCCTGAAATAACATTAATAACTAGTGACAAAGTAAATCCCAAAAAATTGTTGTCTGGGCCAAAAAGAGCTGCAGGTGAGCAGCCTAACTCATGACTACCATCTATAGAGCAAGACAAAAGAATTACTGAAATAAATAAATTAACAGAATGTTTGGATTCCACTTCAAAAATGCAAAAGCATACAGGTAGAATTCTCCTTTACAGGCAACCTAAAATATGGACAGAAATTCTTGAGGAATAATTTGAATATGGCTTGAGGCTTTAGAAGAGTCCACAGAGACGCAAATGAGCCAATCAATGTGTATGGAATATGCTCAGAGGTCCAAAAGTGATGGGTAATACAGAGTACAAAGGAAGGGCTGAAACAGGACTACAGAGGGCCTGAGAAAACTTGTCAAAGTTTGTAAGTCAGCAGTGTGGAAAACAAACCAAACTATCCAAGTTTATATTTTTATCAGATAATGTAAAAGCCAGAACTTACACAGAACAGCTGAGATGAAGTAAGATAATACTAATAGAGCAAGATTAATTCGCAACTTCAATACATGAAGAAATCAAAGTAAAAGAATGAACACAGAAATGCAGATATATTTTTGTTAAACCAAACACAATTATAGAAAGATCAAAAGAGTATTTTACTGAGTTTCTTAATGCTGAAATTCACAAAAGCAATCAGCCTTTTTCCAGACAGCTGAGCCATTTGTAAAAGAATGAAATTGTGAAGAGCTGCAAGAAGCAATCAGAATACTGAGGAGTAACAAAAGCACCAGGTGTGAGTAATCTTGCACTGAATTATCAAAAACAAGGTGGGGAAAGGAAATCTTTCTATGGTTATTTGGTTGCTTTGAGTTTGGGGAAAATTTTGGAACATAAAAAGATATATATGCTGTATTTCAGTTTAAAAAATTAACTAAAATACTAATTTCACAGAAAAGTAGTCTTGGAGAATAGAATGTTGAAACTTGAGCTTAAAATGCTGTTTTAAAATCAGTTACATAACACCAGCACGTTTAAAACATATGTATCTTCTACAAACATTGGAGGGAGGATTTGTTTTGTTTTCATTGGTGGTGATGATGTTCTTCTTTTTAATTGTATCTAACACACATAAATCAACTGGGAACTTAAACTGTACTTTACTTTGGATATTGAGAACCTATATGCCTTCACAATTAAAAGCTCACCACCTTTAAAGACTAGATATATTGAAAACGAGTGAATAACCTCATGCCATATGGAATTTCATTGATTTAACTGAATTCCAGCAGTATAATTCTGCTTTTCCTAGTGGGAGTCATGAAAGCAGATGAAGGGTAGCAGAGCACAGCAGAGCCTACTACCTGTCTGGCACCATAGCCATGCTGCACAGATGGAAGAGGGATGTGGTACAGGCTTCCAGGCTTCCACATCACACAATTCACAGCTCTTTGGAGCAGCATAACAGTACATGCTGCTTAAAAAGTATTTTGCTCCTGTCAGCAGGACTTCCATATGGGGCCTGCCATGTTCCCACTGCATGTATTGCACCACTTGCTGAAGAATGTGCCTTTTACAGTCCTTTCAAAACCATGTCCTGGTGGTCAGGCTTAATGTCTGTAATACCCTTGGCCTTGATAGTTTTCAACTGACTGAGGAAGTAAAGAGTTTTAGAAGTCAGGTCTACAGGCTGGCCTTAGGGGTGTAGAACAGTATTGTTATCATGGCAGGCTCAACTCTGAATTTCTTTTGATGTTGAATTTTGGGAGAGAATTTTTGGGGGGTTGGTTGGGTTTTTTTTCTTTTGGGGGGAGCAGATTTTTGTTGTTATTGTTTGGGGATTTTGGGGGCTTGGGAGGTTTTTCTTACACATCCTGCTTAATCTGCTTCTCAAGTTTTTTAAGTCCCTTCTTTTTTCAGTAGGTGTTTGAACTGTTTCCCAAGTGATATTCAAATAAAAACGTGTAAGATGTTTCCCATGAATCTTTAAGAAGTACGAATGATGGCTAAGTCATACACTAATAAAACTTGCAAGGTCAATTTTATTACGCAAATGTGTAACAGAGCGTGTAAATGGCAATTAAATCCTCAGTTTTTGGAAGTCAGGACTTTGCTTTCTTCAGACACTCACTAGGGATTTCCACTGAAACTGATATATATAGCAAATTTTTTCAGTTCCTCATTAACAGAAATCAAAACAACAAAGAATGAGCTCTTACACAGTAATAAAATAGTACAGTACTAGTTAGTACCATAATGCAACACTCCCATCTATAAACATGAGTATTGATGGATTATTCATTTAGTCAATTCAGACTCCCTTTTGATATAAAAGTTGCACTGACCACCGCCACTCTAACCATCCAATGGATAAAGTACATGGAAGAATAGCATAATGTCCTAATTTTACTTTTTATATGTGTGTTGTATATACTAAATTTTAACATCTGCAGTAAACAGAAAACTGCAATTCCAGCCCTGCCCTCTTTATTCTGGCATCACACAGAGAGAAAGGACGACTAAGGAAGTTACTGTCCCATAGTATGCCACCAGACAGATACTTCATCTTTCAACCTACTTCTAAATCAATGCAGCAAACCATTTTAAATAAGGATTTTGAGGAAGAGAGCTAGGTTAGAACCTAATGGAAAGTCACGGTAGTATAATACTGACCATTTTCAGTCCCACCCTTGCAAGCAGTTTCACAGGCAACACTTTGATTTATGCAGATTCTACTGGCTTGGGCTAGTTTCCCAAATCATTTACATTGTGATACAAGTTTGCATTGTTCTTAAAATAATTTTATCTCCATTTTAAAAGACTGCAGTAAAACTAAAGAAACATTTACCACATAAAGTGAGCCAACATTGTAACAGTATTGTTTTGTTTACGACTCCCATCTTTACTTTGGTTTATGTTTATGTTTTTCCTGATGCCATGGAAGTTTCAAAGGATATGCTAATGATAAGCCATAGTGGCAGTGACAGATAACATTTTAAAGGTGAAATGCATAATTCTCCAACAACCTTGGTAGCAGAGTCACCTTCCCTGAAACACACAGTACAAAGCCACTCTTTTTGCATCACATTACTCAGCCTCAGAAATTAAGAAATAAACCTCAGCTTTGGCACTTTTTTGTTTGTTTCTCTTTTGGGTTTAATACATCCAGAGACAAAATTATTTGGAAATACCCACTTCTTTGAAATGGATAGCATTTTGTTTCAAGTTCAACAGTTAAAAGGATGAAAAAGAGACCTTAGCAAGATAAGACAGCTAATTGTTTGCTGCGGGTATACTAGTAATACAGCACAGCCACCTTACATTGCAATATTAGATTCTTGAGTTTTCTATGATATGACAATTGCTATATTCAAATATAGTTTATGTATAAAGATCAAATCTTGAAAAATTATGTTTTGCTCTGCTAAGATGTCTAACTATTTACTTCCCCAAAGTAGCTTGAAGTCATTCAGTTTTCAGCTCATTTAACAGATTTTACAGATTTCTTCCACTACAATTAATATTGTCTAAAACATTACAAATTGTGAAATTTTTTCACATTAAAGACAAATCAAATATTAAAACATTTCCAACCAACCTGCATCAAGCAATTATCACATTTACATTCTGAAACACCACACACTCCTCGCAACACTTCACATTTTGCAACCATAAAGAATACTTTATGCATTCTACTTTGTCTTTGCACATTATTGTAAGGCAAATGTTTTTAAAAGCTTCACTCTAAAAATTCAAACACAGAGGAACTCTGTGTTTTCAAGCCGTATATTAATATTATTACAGCACAGATTTTTGAACAACTGCAAGAATGAGAATTTTACACCTACTGGCCAGTTTGTCTTTAAAAAAAACATTGTAGGGTTCTACAATGGATGTTAGTAGGTAACAAGCTAGCTTGCTTTCTAAGAGGAATAGGCTTGAAGTGAACATCCCAAACCTGAATCAGAATATTATAGCACCCCTGACACCATGCAGGAGTGTCAGCAGCACACAAACCTCCCACCTGTCACAAACAAGCCTTTCTCCTTGTCCAAAGAGGTGATACATGAGCACTGTTTCTTTCTCATTTTAGTAATATTGAGTTCCTGTTGCTTTTCAGTTGCCATTTTTCAGTCACTCACAGGCTTTTTTATCCTACATATTGACATTGCACAGAGTGGAGAGAGCAAGGACAAAGGAATATGCTTTGTATTTGGAGTGATCGAAAGGAAGATGTGAGGTTATTTGCTATGTATTCCTTTTAGACTTCATTCTGCTCTTGTGAAAGGTAAACGCACCTCACACAGGCATCTACTGGGGAATGTTCCACTACACCACAAAAATGAAGCCATTAATGATGCTTTTCACAATGGAATGCCATCTTTATTCATATCCATCTGCAGATCTTCAACTGCAATTTCAAAGCTACTTTTTCTAGAGTCCCAAGTGTAGAATTCAGTCAGGGACCTTGGCAACAGTACCTGTCAGAACCCAGACTTCTCTGTGCCAGGAGTTTAGAAGGCAAGTAGAAAGTGGTCAGTATCAGCTAGAATATACATTCTTTCAAGAAGTTCAAATTCATCTTTTCAAAAATCAGGATTTAGGAGTTTTGAAATACCAGACAAAAACACCACCAAAGAATCCTCTAGCCCTGGGATTATGAGAACAAGTTCCTTCCCATTATTCATATTGCCTACTGATTAGGTCAAGAAAGCCAAACATAATAGCACTTTCTAAAAAAAATGATTGCAAACCTTTGGTTTTCACAAGTTCCAAATTTATGTAGGGTTACAGTGAAGGAACTGGCCTGACATGCAGCAAACAGCTCTGTATCACCAGTGCTGTGCAGCTCCTGGCACGAGGGAGTCCGTGTGTGCCCTCTGAGTACAGAACTGCTGCTGTCTTTTTGAAGAATTCAGTGCTGTTGGGGTTACTTCATTCATTCTGGTTCCCTTAAGGAGGTAGTAATCAAGTAAATACTTATAGATTTCAGAGCACTTTCCATGAGCTACCAGGATAAAATCATCATCTGTACAGATGCTTTAACAGCACTGAGAGGAGCCAGTTCCATCAGAGATATGGAAAACATTCCAATTTCAATTTCACATCAAGTGCTAACGGAGGAATTGAGAGCAGGCAGATGAGCCAGCGCTGCCCTGGTTCCAGAGCGATTTGGCTTCCACAGAATCTCCTTTTCCCAGTCACTCGTTGTAAATCTCTTCTTCAGAAATACAGGTTTGGAAACTTCAAAGCCAATTAATTCTGTCCTTCAGTCCAAGAGAAAAATCACAGAGCTCACTGTGACTACAGCCTGACCACAGAGAGAAGAAAACAAAATCAAACAAGCTGCTCCTTCAGGCAGCATGGAAAGTGCACTGTGGAGGGGGGAAGTTTAGGAACAGCGTTGCCTTACTTATTAAAATGCAGGAACATTAATATCCCAGGTACGTCTTCTGTAGCTGCCTTCACAGAATTATCAGGAACTACCCAAAGAGTGAACTCAGAGATCTGTAGAGCCTTCCTGGGTATAAGAGGGCTGAGATCAGCCAGAGGAGAGCTATAGAGATGGGTGAGACCGCTGCTCAGCAGCCTCTCTTCACAGCAGGCAGCTACCTGGGGAAAGCAGCACGGCTATCAGGGGAATGCTAATTCTGGCTGTCTTATTGTCTGCTGGAAGTAATGAAATGAGCCAGGGTGGCATTTCATCCTAGAGGTTTAAGGTTTATTTTCAAATCCAAAGAAAATGAATCTCAGGGATATGGTGAACTCAGACTGACAGATTTCACACAGCTTACCCCAAAATTAATAAATGCCTTGGTGGTATTCCTTTCCTTCTTTTTTAATTAAGTGATTTCAGATAGAGTAGACAGGAGTATTAAAATTAAAGGATACACCAAATCTTATTACTAGTTTTGCTGTTTCACAATTCCAGTGAGAATTTTACCATTTCCAGAAGCTCTCTCTAGTTCTACTTCGTTATTGTCTTGTTCTGAGGCAAATTTGATGCCAATTCCAGAACATGGGGAAAGTGCCATACAGAATTAATTTCAGCTGCAATTCCTATTTTAAATTATGTCTTTGAAGGTAGCACATGAGCAGATTTGATACGCTCAGAACATATGTATTCATTGCATATCTCCTTTGCCTGACAGTTTAAGGGAGACACTTAAATATTCTCTCAATTGCAGTATTCACATTTCACCTGAGTCCCACAAAATCTCTGCTCTCAACATTTTCCTCCCATATCACACAGTACCCGTCACGACACATTCTGAATTGTAAGGAACATCCACAGAGCAGAAATACTACATACGCCCTATGGCAAAAGTCAGATTAATTGCTAAAATGAGAAAAAGATCTAAAACACTGCTTGGGGACCGTTTTGCAACAGTATCTCTTGCCAAAGGCAAGTTTCTGAGGGGAAAAAAAGGTCCTTTATGAACTCACAAAACTATCAGTACAAGAGCTACACATACATCAAAACTAAAGAAAATTAAATAGCCCCCAGGTTTAAAAATAGAGCTTGATTTAAAAGAGAAGCAAAAAGCACAAAAAGCTGACTTTTGTCAAAAATGAACTAGATTAAACATTTGTCAGGTTTCTGTGTGTGTGCAAGAAGAGAATGGCATTTCTAGTACAGGTGACATGACAGCCAACCACTGGGGCCTCTGCCAAAGCTCTGGGTAACTGCATTCACATACTCATATTTGGGTGTTATGGGTTCTAGATTTGAGCTGACCTTAAAAAACACCTTCCCTGAAACATAAATTGTTGAGCACTAAGTTATTCTTGCTTTGATCTACTTTAAATAGCTTTCTGTGTAGAAATCTATCTCTCTGCTAGCAAGCTGCTGAGCCTGACCTCTTCAGGCTGTGACTACTCCAGAGCTAGACTACAGTTGCCTTCCTCCTCCTGAGAGCAGGTGTGTGCTCTCAGGTCACGGAGTCCATCTACACCAGCATTCAGTCTCAGAAGTGGCCAAAAGAAGAAACCCAAGGAAGCACAAAATAACAGTCTAAGTCTATATCATAATGCTCCAGGAGTACCTTGCCGAGCTTCCAGTCTGCAGCTCTGGGACTTCCAAGAACTGAGCAACCCCTCCTTAAGCATTGCAGTGGAAAACAGAGCAGCTACTTTCACTCCAATTCTGCCAACCATTTATGATGCTACTGACTCTTTTTACGTATCCCACCCCTCAGTTCTCTTTCTTTCAAGAATGAAGAATCCACACATATACAATCCACTTGCACTCAAGTCATTCACACCTGCAGTTGCCTTTGCTTCCCTTCTCTAAGTTCTTTAACTTCATTACTGACTTCCTAAGACCTGAAATACACTGCTGAAGTTGCAACTGCCTTGTGAATTATGGCACTGGCAAACATCTTACATGGAAATAAGGGAGTTCACAATGGCCTTTATCACACCCAAAAGTAGGAGGTGAAAAGCCTCAGGAGATGATAAGCCTGAACACAGCTACCAAACTGCAAGTGAGGCTTTGAGGTCCTCAGCCATGACCTGATGAAGCCCAAAGGCTGGACCTCTGAGCCAGGTGGCTGCCCTTGCTGCACTGTTTGCCTGGACCATAAGACCTTGGTCACCACTAAGGGAAGATTTATGGTATTTTCTCTTACCTGCCTCTTGCATCAGGATTACCATTCACTACAGCACAACACCATTTGCACTCAGCTACTTGAAACACATGTTTCTGGATTAAAAAAATAGTAATCTGTGTTCTAGGACTTGAAATGTCTTCCCTGAGCTTCTGCTTAAATGAGAATGAGATTTTTGCAGTATTTTCACTTTTTAAAAACATATCAAGCTTTCTATTATCTATCAACTCAGAACCCCAGCATTTTTCAAATAGCTTTTTCCCCCTCTACTGTGCTACCTATTTCAACGTGAAAAGGAATTAGAACAGAAATACTGAAAGCACCATCCAGCATTACTGGGCAAGGTGGAGAAGCAGCTGCAGGAGAGAGCACTGTCTAACACAGCTGAGGCACTGAAAGGTGCCCCACAAAGGAGATGAGGAGCTCTCCATCTCTGCACTGAGGTACTCGAAGTTAAGACATGGAAATGAGTTCCTTTTCAGTTGTCACACATAGGGAACATTGTAACTTATTACACCTTACATCTTATAAAATAAAAGCGTCAGTTCTCTATTCTCTTCTCCTAAAAAATTGTGTAGATTGAAAACTCTCAAGTTCACACCAAGCCTTGAGACCTTTAGGGATGAAGAGATGGAGAAGAACGGTTTTAGCAGAACAGCTGAGGACATTATGAAAGCTGAGAACAGCACCTTTACTAATAATAGCATATCAAGTTTACAAAGTTTAAGTCTACTGTAATTTTTATTTTCCATTTATTATTTTACTGTTATTATTATTTTAAGAATCACAGAACTGCATCTTCTTATGAAAATGCAGGGAATGGCCAAATTATCTCTGCTGGAATCTGACAGGACAATGGAGCACCTACTCAGAGACTGCCAAGTCATGATTCACTAAGCAGAGTCAAGGTTAGACCCAGATGCCAATAAAGATTCATTAAGTATGAAATACAATATCAGCAGTGTCATTGTAATGACCTGAACGCTAATTTAGGCTCAGAGTATTCAAATTCCCCAATGAAAGAAAGGGAAAAGGGAACAATTTCACAGCTTTTAACCACAAATGTGATAACATGTAAAACATTTGAAAAGACATCGGGAGTTATATAAAAATTAGAGTAGGCAAGTGAAATACAACATTGCAAATTAATAGCATTAAGTTAGATTTTTCTTTATTTATTCTACTGAAAATAATGATTCCTTTTCCAAGTTATTTTAACTGCCTTTGAAGACTTTCACTCCAACAAATTAAAATTAACGAGAAATCAAGTATACCGTGTACATCAGCACCCACAAGGTTCCAGCCTTGGGAGACTTTTGTGAACAACACGGACTTGTATTGCATAGGACAAAACAAATGCCTGGGTATGGCAGTGGAACTTCTGTCACAGGACTGGCCCTGAATTCTCCTTGAAGAAATGCACAATGTTTATGGCTGCCTAGAAACTTCATGTCTTTACCTGATCTCTGGAACAAGGTTATATTTCCACTTCAAATGTTGTGCCTCCTCCTGAGTCCTGCTCTACAACATAACCAGAACAATGTAAGATCAGTGGTCTCTGACAGGAAGCACTGTGTTATACCACCATTCTCATCTTCCCTGCTGTGGAATGAAGCTATTTAAGACTTCATTCATTCATGCATAATATATGAAAGGCTTCTAAGCTTGACTTAGCTCTGCCATTTTGGATGAAATATTTTATTTATGTCATTTAGAAAACCTAAAGTTTGTGTTGATTACAACCTATATTCCTTTAACTTAGAGAATCCTCAGCAGGAGCAGCTGGACTTTCATGATTTTGCAATTACAGAAGATAATGTTTCTCCTCTGCCTCCCATGCACTCTAAAATAGTAGCAGTAAAAACATGTATGTCACAATAACATGTAACATAAAAATGTTGTAAGAACATATAATACAAAAGCCATTGTTTTGTGTTACTTTACTTTTTAAACATTTTTAAAGTATGCTCTATTTCCCTGTTGGTTTTGCAGTAAACCCACATCCTTTTCTGTGCCACCACCTGAGTGTATCATCAGGGATCATTCTGACACAGCTACATTTTTTCACTTATTCCACTTTCACATTCCATACACATACAGAAAGACAAGTCTTGCAAAATTTGTCCTGGGTTGTACCTTCACAACAAAAAACTGATCTCAAATCCAGTCATTAGCAAATTAATCTTTTAAGATATTCTAATAGGCTCCTCTATTCTTCCTACAGTTCCTACAACACAACAATTCTTCATCTTTCTTCATAAAAAGTGACTTGTTGCACCAAAAGTTTTCAGAGATGTGGCAGCACAACTGTTAAGTAACTGATGTGTAAAAATGGATATCAATAAACTCAGAGTGCATAAAGAAATTAAAGTAACCCAGTTCTAGACATGGGGAATGGCTGGAACCATTGCAATTTTCATGGTGGCTCTCAGCTTTAATATTTAGTCTATCCCCTAATTCTGCCAAACTAAACCTTCATCTTGAGTATTTTGTGTAAGAAATATTGAAAATCCAAATATCTTGCATTAGCAATCTAGTAGCAATCCATGGTGTCATTTCAATCATCATTTCTGGCATTCTGAAAGGATAGAAGCCTTCTTTTCAAGCTCTTAACTTCAAAATAAATACCTCATTTATACACAAAATGTGCCTTGTGACTTTTTCATCTATTGACAGCTGTAAAGTTCCAGTTTGTCCTGCAAACTCATGCACTGAAAGCAATTAACACCATAAGGGCTTATAGCCATTGGCTCTTTAGCAAACAGCACACCCAGACAAGAGAAATGAAATTCCTGGAATTTCACCTCAGGGTAATCACAAAATAATCACTTGGTGTTTTCCTTATCTGCTCACAATGAATATATAAGTCTAATAACATATGTTATATTCATAAATGGACAGTTGAAAGATGAAATCAGGTCAACGCTAATTTCATTAGGTTTACAATGGCAAAGATAAATAATTTGTTTAACTACGGGAGAAAAGAAAAAAACCATCATAGTTTAAAAAGATCTACAGAGTAAGGCAGTGGGCAAATATTAGAATGTAACATGAAGCACCACATGATGAATAACCCAGCAGTGAAGCAAAACAGAATTAAGAACGATTAAGGAAAAATAAATTTGGAGAGGATTGAACATAAAGAGGGAAGATGATCAAGAGGCAGTCAAAAATTAAAACATCTAATAAAGCATTAGAAAAGTGGGAGAAATTCTTAAAAAGTTAGCAAACAGTGGCAGGGAGGCAGCCAGACCACAGAGGATATGGGAAGGAAAGTGTCAGACAGCATTGATACAGCATGGAACAAGCAAATTAATCACCTCAGAATTCAATACTAAAGACACAAAAGAGTGATCAGGAATTTTGTATTATTCTTTTTAATGAGAACATGTACTTTAAGGGAAAAAAAAATAAAGAGGAAAAACCCAGGTAATTAAATAATTTCAATGAAAGTAAAACCAACAGTTACAATAGCTTCTGGTTTCACAATAGCTTCTGGCTTCAAGAAGTCTATCAAGGCACTGATAATCCCTTTGGTGCAGACTGTCATTTGGAATTGCCTAAAATAATTAACTAATCTCCACTGGTACAGCTTTCCAGCCACACAGGCTGTCCCCTTAGCCATGAAAAATGGCAAGCAACTCTCTGAAGTGTTTATTTGATATATTGCATTATAGTCATCAGGAGAGAAACAGAGTAATAAAATGTATTTCTCCCAGTTAATGGAGTCCCCGAATGGAGAGTGGGGTAGTGGGGAAAAGTCCAAAACTGACACCTGCAGCCAGGAATGTAACGTGGGATAGTGCCTGTATTTTCACAGAGATGTAGATCTGGGTGAAAGATTAATATTGATTAATATTACACTAAAATATACCTATTTTCTATCTGCTCACATCCATCAACATCCATGTGCAACAAAGCTGAGTTTCAACAACATCAGAGAAGATGAAAGGAAAANTTCACTTTTATCATGAAATACCCTGATTTTGTCCTGAACACTGCTTTGGGTTTACATAAAGCATCCCAGCCAGTGCCATCTGTGTGGTTCACTTTACCCTCTGGGCAGCAAAGTAAAAGCTGAAGATTCATCAGGCAGTTGTGTCTGACACCACATCACACAGATTGGAGCTCAGAAAACAAGCTGATGAATGAGAAGACAAAAGCTATAAGCATGCAGTTCTTCAAATAAAATACCATTTTTAAAATAAGAGTACAGCAACAGCCAATGAACTGTGTCATGAGCTCAAACTACTTAGTCTTTCAGAAATACAGCATTCATCTAACAACTTCTTCAGTTCAGCTCTTCAAGTTGTTTACAGGATCACAGCAATAAGTCTGTTATCACACCATATAATGTCAACATGTAAGAGATACAAGACAGTTCCAAACCTCTCTCTGGCAGTGGTGAGCAGTGTGTGCCAAAGAAAACAACTTAAGGAACAGGACAAAAGCCTTTGAATTTGTGGGTTTTTTTTAGTAAACCCTTTTAGTAAACCATTTTAGCTTATGGCAATCAGTGCTTAATGGGCTTCCTGATTTAAAGGTTGTCCCTTAGTATATTAATTAGCCACCTATGGACTCATCTTTTATGAATTTATCCAATCCTTTATTGAACTTCAATCAAAAACAAAGATCAAGAGGTTACTGATTTAATTTCCAGATCATGAGCATGGATTTATCTAAAAGCGAAAGGAAAATAACTATTCCCATTTCTAAAACGATTCATAGTGACATTTAAATGAAAATTGCTTAATTCCCAAATCAAGGCAAAATTTCCATTTTTATATGTCAAAAATATTTGCATTAAAATAAGATAATCTAGTCTCCTTAAACCCATCTCAAAAAATAACAGCATTTTTCGAGTGTAGAAAAGTAAAACTCCATAAATATCCATAAATGCAACACAATTAAGATAAATGCAAAATTAATGACTCAAGAATTACTAATTTACTGGCACATTTACAAAGTGCTAAATTACCATCTCACCACAAGATATGGGGAATGAGGGATAAAAATATGATTTTACTGACAGAACTAAGTTTTTTCAATATAATGAAAAATTATAATATAAGCCAATCTTTTTTAATTGCAGATGTTATTCTTGTATGCTCAGTGTGTTAAGGAGGACAAAATCCCTGTGCTGTGTAAACCCCAAGGGGTATCAAAACCTGATGAAGAAGTAAGGTATAAATTACCAAACAAAGATGTTCTCTCCCTGTGCCAAAGACTTACCAGTTGCACTGGTTTTAAACACTATGTTATCCTTACACTTAGCAATTAAATAATTAATCTCACATGTCCCCAGATGTTTTGCTGATTTATAAAAAGTTGTCCGGTAATCCTTTTGGGGAGGCTGTAGTGTATTGTCAATATTATAATAAATGTGCCAAGGGTAATTTAAAGATACGTGAAATCTCTAAATACTGCCTAACTCCATTTTCCTGCAGCATAACTTGTGCCTTTGGCTGCAGCATAGTTTGCTTTTCTAATTCCAGCTTCTTTTTTTAAACAAAAACTCACAGGTACAGAGGAATTATTCCCTTTTTGCTTGCATATACCATTTCCATTGCATTTTTTCATTGCTCTAATATGACCCATCAAAAATTCAGGGCATGAGATTTTTCTGTAATGTAGTATTTCTGTAGTGTTTTGTGCCACAATGATTGCTGTAATTTAAACCTTATAGTAAAAAAAAAAAAAAANCAGATTAATCAATAAAATTTCAGTTTACAGTATTAGTTTGGAACTGTTCATTTCTTCCATGAAACACCTTTTTTGTTATGATTTACTCAAACAGTTTGTCCTCCTGGAGTACTTGCACAGCATGACCAGAAGCAATCATCCAAGATATGCTGCACTAGCTTAAATGGCAGAGAAATACATTTGGTCCAAGAATATGTAGCTGTATCTATTTATGTGGACAGTAAAATAAGTTAGGAAGTGTTCTCTTTAATTTATTGGTTTTTCCTTTCAGAGTAACTAATTTTAAAAAATGTACCAAAGTTAATGTGGCATAATTACATGGCACTGAAATCAAGATGTTACCTGAAATAAATGCCTACACTTGTCCTCACTGTTGCCAAGCACCAAAGACAGAGCCAAATGGCACAGGGCTTGAGAGAATGTGAGCTATGCAATATTCTTCCTTCCAAACTTAAAATGCCACAAAACCAAAACTCACACTTCTGCTCCCACCACCCATGGGGTTTTAGCTTTGTGTCACCTCAAAACAGAAAAGCAAACTCCAGGCCAGGTGTCAGGCTCTGTGCCTGCTCCCACCTGTCAGCCTCAGCTCTTCCTTCCACAAGTCCTAGTTCTGCAACATAACTGTATCAGGATGCTTTTGGTTGTGTACACAGAAAGCATCGCCAGCACATTTTCATGAAGCCTCACATTCAGAGTCCATCTTCGGAAACAAATTGAAATCCATTAAATGTTATTTTTAAGCACATTTTGATCAATCAGTCAAAGTAAAACAATAGCTGTTGATCAGCAAGATTCTTTACACCCCTCAAGCTGGTTGATCTCCAGTGTCGAGGACTGAAGAACCATCAGAGTCTGAGCACTGTGAGACTCAGGCTTCAGTGGGTTTATGTTGTTCCTGGGTTGTTGCCCTCTTGCAAATCTCTCAATCAATATGCACCACACATGAGCCATTTTGCCTTATTCCCTTGGAAAATGGGAAGTGTAACTCTTGCTTACATTTATCTAAAGCTCTAGAGATTCAGGTTACTAATTTGAAACATTTGTGATCAGACACCTATAATTTGAGCTGAGCTTTCCACAGCTACCATACATAAGAAATTGCACATCAAAGTACAGGCTAAGACAATTCAGAAGTCTAATGCAGACAAACAAGACTAAGGCTAACAACCTTTTTCTTGGTATTCATCAGAAAGAAGATTAGTTTTAAACATTTGAAATTCTAGTCGCACCATCAAATCTAGTGTTTTATTGCAGCTGCATTTCACACAGCTGTTCAAATACAGTCCAAAACAAGGACATTAACTAAATTTTCAGTTCACTCACTCTCAAAATAAACCTGTGCTTTTCCAGGAAAAAAGAAAAGAAACATCTCTTCTCACCGTTGGTCTGCTTTTGCCTCCCCAAACTGTTTCACACAACACCAGTAGTAATAATCTTGAAGTCCCGATTAACAAAAATTGTGACCACCTGAAACTCAGTGCTGCTGGGAGGAGTTTCTTTACCCCTACCCTCAGCAGCAGCAGCTGCCCAGAACAATTAGAGAGGCTGTGCACTTAAACAGCACATTGCTAAAGTCTGTTCACTTTTCCAGTCTTAAGGAAACTGGGAGAAGGAGCACAGTGAGTTTGTCATATAAATCTAAAAAGTAAAATTCTATTCAAATAAAAAGATAAAAGTAACTAGTGTCCAGAGAAAAATGAGATGAGGCAAAATAACTTTTGAACCAGTAAAGTGTTACAAATCCATAGGGAAAAAGAGAAAGGAACTGTGCTGACCAGTGCTGGGCACATTTGGAATACATAATGAGCTGTTGGAGACATAACAAATGAACTAAGCTGGAAGTATTTTAGATTAAACAGGTATCTTCCTACCTAATTACACTGAAGTCAAATAAACTCAAGAAAGATGGGAGTGAAAAGGATAAATGGGTTATTTGCCCTCAGTTATCTGTGTGGGAGGCTTTTCCCTCGCAACGGTGCTCCCTGGCAGGTCAGGCTAAGCTGACACACCTGAGCTGGCACAGCACCTGCTGGAAGCAGGAAGAGCAGAGGGAAGAGTTAATGCTCTTAAAAACACCAATGAATTCTCTTTACGGCTTTTTTCATTGGAACGCATCTGAGCACTTCAAAATGAAGAATCACACAGAGATGATAGTCTCTCTCCTACTCAAAATATTGATAAATGACCATTCATTAAAGCCCTCCAAGAAACCTATTAACAGGCTCTTCCTCACTATTGCTCCTGGTGCTCCCTCACGCTCCACAGATAAAACAGAGCAGGTTGGCATCGTTTGTGTAACGGAAAAAGGAGGCAGAGGCTTGAAAACCTGCTCTGTGTGGATGCAGGTTACCCCAAACTGAGCATTATCCTTAGGAAGACACCTTTTTGCATTATCTAAGCATTAAAATGAATGAGCCTAAGGTTTCAGAAAACAGGCTGTTGTTACATGAACAGCAAGTAAGCTACAGTGCATGTTCTCAAGAGAATATTTATAGTTAATTAAAAATAAATATCGATAAAATGTTCAGTGAGCTGACACTGAACATCTATCTCTTTTTTATAGCATAAAAGTGCCAGTACCCTTATAATTCAAAAAAAAGAATAGATTCAATCGTGCATGTTTACAATATGAAATAAGAATTCGGATTGAAAATTGAACAGGTGACAGTTGTTGTGCAAGGGGAATTAATTTTTAATTAAAACACATGACTTTGAAATTACTAGTTTAAGTCACACATTGTCAATATGACTACTTTTGTTAAAATAATGAATGTTAATATAAAATATGCTAATAGCCTAAAACAGTGATAAGAAAGAAGGGTAAAGGAGGCTAGTTTATCCTACTTCATTCATCCAAAAGTACTTCACTGTTTTCTTCCTGCTGTCTAGAAAGCTATTTGATGTTGATGGCAAAGACTGAACGTTATATACTTTTGCAATGAAGTCTAATACAAGAAGTAATCTGTGAAGTGGCTGGATTTTCTCTGTCTGTATTTTCAGATAAGTGTTCTACAGTTGAATGCACTATCTTTAAATACTTTTTGCTTCTTTTCTCAGCACTGAAGATGAGCCCATCATAATTGTCTCCAGCAGCAAATACTTTTAAGTTTCCTCTACAAGTCTTTATTTTCCTCCTTTTTATCTTAAGAGTACTTTTCCCTTTTTCTAAATTTGAACTTCCAAAAGAATTCGCTAAATTTCCTAAGACTGACTAGACCATGGACTAGTTTTTTATTTGAGCATACAAACATGCCAGAGCTTTAAAGACAGACAAAATTCAAAGATGGTTCAAATTGCCTTTTTTTTTTTTTTTTTTTTGTAGCTAACAATTTCAAACTGTATCAAGACAATGAAAACTCCACATCTGCACAGCCGTAGCAGTGTGCACAACAGCAGTAGTGCATCCAGGAAGAGGAGTTTCTGGATAGTGCACATACCAGGTGATGCACATGACTCCCTGGAATTCTTGGCAAATACATATCAACCCCTAGAAGATCTCCCTCAATTTTTCACGGGCTTTCTTCTCATTCTGTGGAAGTTAAACACAACAAGTTTTTCAGGTTTCACCTCTTCCCCCTCTCCTCGCCTCCAGTCAGCACCTGTTTAAAGACCAGCTTTCTGCAGGCTCAGCTGGATTTTAGGACATATGAAGAGTTAAATATTTAATCTGTGCACTTGGGCTCTCTGCTATGATTCAAAGATGTACAGAAAAAAAAACCCAACACCTAAGTTCCATTAAACCTATCTATTGCATATTTATTCCATTACGCACGTGGTACAGGTATGAGATAAACCATTGTGCCGCCTTCTTTCATTTCTCCTGTTCACCAGTAGCACCTGAGGACAGTGTGAACTCTCATACCATAGCTGGGTGATGGGAATGAGGATTAAGGAGAAGAGAAGCCCACCTACACTCCAATAACAATAAACATTATTTCCTCTTTCAGAATTCCTAGCCGTATCTGTTTATAAATAAACAAATTTCTTGGGAAACTCAAAGAACTAAAAAGCAAAGCAGCAATGTGGGATCCGGCTGATCTGCACCAGAACAGGCTCTCCAATCCTTCATCTGTTGAATATCCTAAATTTTACACATTTAGTAAAAACAACCATCAAGTCCAAGGGGAATAAAGAAGCAAAGTATTTACCATGCCTTTAAATATTCTCCAAACTAGGACTATCAATGTTCTGTATTATGCTACTGAATACTCCACTGTCAGTGGATTGCTAACCATCTTCTCAATTTCCAGTGTAGTCTAATTTGCAAAAAAGTAAAAATAAAGCTCTTAGTGTTTTCAAGAAAAGAAATTTGCTACTGATACATGAAGGAGACCAGCAGAACTATGAGCAAAATTTAAAGGACACCAAAATTAACTAGCAGCAATTACAGTTAAAATACTAGATGTGAATACCAAAATATTGCTGAAAACCTTTAATTTGTCTGCAGTAATTAACACAACTATAGCCATATCTCCTTTATTTGTTATGTATTTATTCTGTCAGTTAAACCTATTTATAGTAATACTGGGTTGATTCACCGTAATTTCCCTCCACCCACAACCATTTATAATTTTTTCCTTCAGTACTTTTATAAACTTAATGTTGAAGGTTGGAGGTTTTTTTCATTTTCATCTGCTGATAAAATCTCCCCCAACTTTCTTACTATATTTATTTTAAAAAAATACAAATCAAGGGTCAGTACAGCCTCCACTGAGCAGCACATTCATTTTCCTTCTAATTCTGCAGATGCAAATTAGCTCAGTGAAGGAACTGTGTGGATAGGGGAAAAGCATTTATTCTACATTGTGAAATAGTGAGCCTAGAAAAATAATAAGTTTTGACATTTAAGATGCTTCTATTTCTATTATATGAATATAAAATATGAATGATTATTTGCTTCTCTTCTCAAGAATGCCATTCCCAATCTAGCCTTGATCAAAGTGACAGAAAATTAGAATAAAAATACAGGGCAATAAAATACACAGTGAGCATTCAATTCAATGCACATTTGAAACAGACTCAAAAAAAAAAATCTGTTCAAAATTCACCTGGAATATTCCTCACTGTTACCTCAAACACAGAAGAACTTACCTTTAAGTTACACACTAAAAATTCGTTAAAATCCAAGTACACTCAAGAAAAG